>CM031623.1:774929-832429 GCA_018398815.1 Conus ventricosus | reverse complement strand
ACTTTTCTGTAGTACATAAGTTGCATTTTTTTAGAAATGTTGTTGTATGGTGTTGCTCTTTTTATAATTTTCCATGATATGTTGTAATCTATTTTCTTATTTTTCAGCTTCCAAATATATTTACTTAATTCTGTTTGGTTTTTATATTTTTCATTTTTGAAAGACTGTTTATGGTTTGCATATCTGGTTTAAAAGCGGTTTGCCGTGATTCCTATGTATGTTTCTTTATCACTGTCTGTTGTTACCGTAGCTTGGTACACAATATTGTTGTAGAGAGATTTATTATTCAGAGGGCACTGGTCTCTTTTTGTGCAATTACAAGATATCCTTTGATCACCCTCTTTGGTTGTGTTGTTTTTGGTTTTATTGGAAGAATCAATTATATTTTTAAGGTTGGGCATACACGAGTATGACAGCTTGACGGTATTTTTGTTGAATATTTTAGACAGTACATGTTCCCCCGGGAATGATGCCCCAAGGACCCCAAGGAATTCTTTTCCCACGTCAGCCTCTGCCCTTCTATCACATGGAGGGTTATACCATATAATTTTTCTTTTCCTGTTTTTCCTGTTGCTGTTCATGTTGTTATCTGGGTTGTATTGTAATTTGTAGTTGTAGCCACTTTTTTCAGCGCCTCTTGATATTCACCTGCTGCACTGTTAAATTCTTTCTCATTGCATGACAGTTTAGATAATCTTTTGTTTATACCATTAGGTATGGTTTTTAAGATGGAGGGTGGGTGGTTACTATTGATGTCTACGTAGACAGGTGTGTCATTAGGTTTTTTATATGGTTTGTATGTATGATCCTTAAGGTCTAATGTTATGTCTAAATAATTTACTGTTTTTTTTGTTGGCTTCTACTGTGATTTTTAGGTTATGGCTTTGAAAAATTTTACAAAGTTCTTTTTCTTGTTTTCAATGGTTTTTGGTTTATTGTTTATCGTGGCAAGACCGTCATCTCTGTATAAGCCAACCTGTTTGCCAAGTATTTTCTGTATATGAGACAACATGAAAAGTCCAACTAATTCACAAGTTTCAGCTCCATCATAAGATCCCATCGTGACATCGAATGTGGAATTTCTGCTAGTTTTTTTTTTTTTATCCAAGTTTCACTGTTGCTATGGAGAAGGGTTTTCTTAGTGTGGAGAATGATTTCCATCTCAGAATCTGTTATATTTGTATATTTGTTGGCGAATCTTAGTGCTTTAGTAAGTAATTCCTCATCAATGGAAGGGTAGAAGTCCACTATGTCAAAAGTAATGAACACTGTATTTGTCTGTTTGTTCAATTCTTTAAACCATTGGATAACTTCGTAACTATTTTTCCAGAGATTGTATTCAGTGTTTGTTTTTATGTCCTCTATTGCTTTTTCCAGGATCTTTTTACTAATTTTGCCTAATTCAGATTTTGATGGGTTTATCAGTCTACAAGTAGGGTTGTTGAGAAAGTTAGGTTTGTGGTCTTTAAGGGTTATAAAGGCTTCTTTTATTGCTGTTGCTTCTATCATATCACCTAAATCCATCTGGTGCACAAGTTCTTTTTCTTTTTTGCAGATGTTGTCATATGTGGTCTTATCAGCTTTTTTATAATTTTTCTGAATATTTTTGTTGAGGAGTTGAGAGTACTCATTAGTTTCCATTTTATAGAAATTGTTTGTCTTGTCCGCCTTTATGAATATATTTTTGTCATTCTGGATTTGTTTTATGTTATTATTCAATGTTGTTTGGGAACATGTACTGTCTAAAATATTCAACAAAAATACCGTCAAGCTGTCATACTCGTGTATGCCCAACCTTAAAAACATAATTGATTCTTCCAATAAAACCAAAAACAACACAACCAAAGAGGGTGATGAAAGGATATCTTGTAATTGCACAAAAAAGACCAGTGCCCTCTGAATAATAAATGTCTCTACAACAATATTGTGTACCAAGCTACGGTAACAACAGACAGTGATAAAGAAACATACATAGGAATCACGGCAAACCGCTTTAAAACCAGATATGCAAACCATAAACAGTCTTTCAAAAATGAAAAATATAAAAACCAAACAGAATTAACCCATATATGCCTTAATTTTTTTTACTCCTATTTTAGGTTTTTTGTCTTGCAATTATCAATATAAACACATTGACATAACTAATAAGCATAGTTTTGGTGTTTGGTGTGTTTTAGTCGCTCAATTGTATGCGTCCCCATATGGGGACGCCAGGATCGAAAGGGTACAGGTTTACATGAACAACACAATATGTCATAAGAATGAATAACATCTCAAATATAAGTTTTATTGTCTTCAATACTTGTTTATGCATCTTTGCATGACATGTAAGGTTAAAGTACACATTTGAAGAATATATCCTGTCAAAAGAATAATGGGAAAACATAAAACAGAGAAAGAAGGCTGCATTACCTTCAGCACATTACAGAAAACCATGCTTCACATGTACCAGCGATTTTCATTCTAACAGTGACCAGTGGAGTGGATTACAGAGTCTGTATGGCCATTTCCTTCTTTTTTACTTCGTGTGATAGTGCATGAAGCACTTGTCATGCAGCCCGACATTGCATTTTGAGCACATCTGCCGTGATTTTTTCCCACACGCCGCGCAGCGACGCTGAGTTGTGCGCCTTTGAATGAGATGGTTTTTGCCATCAAATCGTACGGCATTTGGAACTCTCTTGTCAGGGCGAGGGGTGCGACCTAGAGGCCGTCCTGGATTTGGCTTCTGGGATTTCATGACGTATGCCATTGCAATGGCACGACGGAACCCAAGCAAGTCCAAGGGAGAGTCCTTTGCAGCCGGAGTTGCCCGGTACAAGTGCCAGGCTTGCTGGACACTCATGTCAAGGCAGTAGCAAAAGACTGCCCACCACCATTTCTTTGATTGGATGGCCACTCTGTATTTGTCAACGTTTTGGTCCATCCTGTCCACCCCTCCCATCATCTTATTGTAATGGTAAATGACGGCTGGTTGAGGAATCTGGACTCGCTTGTGTTCAGACCGGGACCACCTACTGGCAATCTGTACTGGATACACACCAACTTTGTTTGAAACCACATTGACAACATTGTTGTCGTTCCAACGAACAACAATGGCGCCACTGTTGTTGTCAGTTTGGAGTCGTATGTGCCCCTCTTTTCTTTTTGCATTGCTGCAACAGAGACAACTGGGCAATCCTCAATCCGGTTGGACCTTATTGTACCCGTACAGCCAATTCCCTTTTTGGACAAGCAGTCCACTAGTTTGAGGGATGTGAATAAATTGTCAAATGTGAGATGGAAAGCATCTTTTGGTTCGGTTTCCGTATGCTGGTCTTCTGCCTGCTGGTCGTTTGTGAGCTCAGCAATCAAATCGACCACAACGGAACCGCCCATCCCAAGACCAGGGTACTCAGCTGTTGCCTGTCGTCCCTTTGCACCCTGGTAGGGTTCAAACTGGACCACGTACCCGAGCGAAGTGGTCAGTACCCACATTTTGAACCTGAAGCGGATGGGTTTTCCTCTGATAAATTGTTTCGCACCATGGCGACCAAAGTAGGGAATCATACTTTCATCTATGCTGAGGTTTTGTTCTTTCAGAAAATAGGTCAGGCATCTTTCATTGATCATAGCAAGGAGTGGCCTCAGTTTACTCATTTTGTCATCTGTATCCAAGTCAGTGTTGTCCCGAACATGGCAGTACTTCATGATCTCATCAAAGCGATCTCTGGTCATTGACCCTGCAATTGCCGCGTTTCGAACATCAGGATCATTGGACCAATACATGCGCCTTCTAGGAACAGTTGAGTATCCTGAAATCAAAAGAATTGCCAAAAATGTACGAATTTCATCCTTGGACACTGCAAAAGAATGGTTTCCTTTGAATGCTGCGTAGACTTCACTTTGATTCCGAATGAGTTCAATGGCATCATCATCATAAAACAGTTCAAACATTTCAACAGGATCTTGGGGCAGCTTGGATGTATTCGCAGGTGGAGAAATCCAGGGGAATTTGCTTTTTTGTCTCGTACTCAGGTCAACCTTCCGCCAGTCTCTGTTACCTGGTGGTGTCTTGGCTGGTCGCTTGCGCTTCGCTGATGTCTTACCACTGGCTTTGGGTGGTAACCTCTTTCTCAACCGGCTAGGTCGTTCAGGGGCAGTGGAAGTAGAGGGAACAGGTTCTCCATCTGATGAGGACTCACTGGAAGATCCCTCTTCATCAGCCACCTGGAATCACACACACACACACACACACACACACACACACACACACACACACACACACACACGCACACACACACACACACACACACACACACACACACACACCACACACACGCACACACACACACACACACACACACAAACATAATATACATCTTTGTGTAAATTCAAAAACAAAGGAATGCAATCAGATTGAAACACGCACACATGCAAACGTGCACACACATGTATACACACATGCACAACCAACAGACACACACACAAATATGCACAATGTCACACACACACACACACACACACACACACACACACACACACACACACACACACACACACACACACACAAATATACTATAGAACAGACAAACTGAATCAGGAAATGTGAGGCTATAACCCCTCTCCATTAGGCAAACCCCCACCCACACCCCCATCCCACCCCTCCACCCTTACATTTTTTTTTATCAAAACATTATGAACTTACTGTACTTTCCTCTAGACTTGCTTCATCTCCCACTCTCTGTCTACCGTCAGGGTAAACAATTGTAGCTGATGCTGACACAGCTAGCTGTCGGCCATTCAGGTTATGAATACCACCCTCCCATCCTCTTCTCCACTGTCCTCATCTGTCAAGGGGTCAACAGGAGGTGGCTCTATAAATATATCAGCTGTTCGAAATGAAGTGTCATCATCCAGCATGTCCACGACTTGGTTTACTGTGAATTGTCTGGAAAAAAATCCAAAGAAACATGCTGAAACAGTTATGTGTAAAACCTGTACCCATTCAGTCCTAGCGTCCCCATATGGGGACGCACCTTTAACAATGAATAAATCAAAAACAACATTTAATTGGGAAAAACGCTGACACACATTTCTAAATTAGACACTTTGCACCAACATTTGTTCATAATGTTATATCAAAAGGTTTATAAAACAAAAAAGAGCGTCTTACCTTTTAAACCGGTCCATGTTGTTGTTGTTCAAGAAGTTCAATCCTCAATGCAAATGGCAGCCCTCATGCTAAAGTTGCAAGGAAAATAACTCTCGCGTTAATTTTGTCAGTGGAAGTAAGTTCCCTTTAACTGTGAATCAAGTATTTCACAGCTGTTTGTCCTTGGAAGTAATTTAAAGCTAAAAATTGTTGCCGTCCCCATATGGGGACGCTAGGCTTAAATGGGTTTTGGAAGCTGAAAAATAAGAAAATAGATTACAACATATCATGGAAAATTGTAAAAAGAGCAACACCATACAACAACATTTCTAAAAAATGCAACTTATGTACTACAGAAAAGTGGCTGATATTATGTAAACCCCACCTAGCATCCCTGAACTCTAAAGTAGAAATGATAAACAATTGCAGGCATAAATGGAAATCTTTGTCAATGCACCATTCCGTAACACGCCGCCCCCCCCGAACGCGCCCCAAAAAAGAAAAAAACGGCAGGCCATGTGCCACACGCACAGAACTCACACGCCCACACACCACAATACATAACACCGGTGGCGTGCACAAATTGTATACCCTGAGGAGAGCGTTTTTAGCTTGAAACAAGCTTGTAGGTTTTATCTCTTCATTTTTAAATCTTATTTTAAACTGGTATGTCGCTCCTACATGGTTGAGCACTTTTAGCGTTCTGAGTGGCTTTTTAACTCTGATTATATTATATATATATATATATATATATATATATATATATATATATATATATATATATATATATATATATAAATACCCTGTTCAGTGACCCTGAGGAAAGCATTCAGTTCGAAACAATTTTATTGGTTTTAGCCTTTCGTGCATTTCGTTTTAGTCCGTGCATTTCGCTCCCATCCTCCAATATTTCTCTTCATTTTTTTTTCTTTAAAGCTTTCTTTTTCTGTTCTTTTATCGCTTTCCACGTGGTTCATCAGCTGTCAGGTGCCACAGGTGAGCTGTTTTGTTACCTGTTGCCATCTTTGTTAGGCTAGTGGTGTGGCACTCATTGACGGACCGTCGAGTCGGAGAGATCTCCATCTCTGCTAGCTGGGCCCACATTTCTTTATCCACTTCGGTGTGGGTTTTGTGGAACAGTCTTTCGCCCTTCATCGGGTTGGAAAGTATTCCACTGGACAACTCTGGGATCCCTATCCCTGCCAGCTGGAAGAACCACCTTGGGTCGTCCCTGACCTGGAGTCCCCTTCGGTGTGGACCGGCACGGTTTCGGCTGCCACCCTTCGTTGGACTGGGGAGCGAACCGTTTCTCACCTCGCCCACCCGCCATTTTGGTAACTATATGGTCTGTTTTGGACAGTGTTTTGTTTTATTTGGGTTTTCCAACCTTTCAGCGGTTGAGAGGTTTTTCTTCTGCCTTCATATGCCGTTGGCTCGGGCACACCTTTTCTGTGTGTAACTGCTCCAAAGAGGGGGAGCAGGTATGGAAATGGTATCGAGATATGCGTCTTGTTGTAGAATTGTAGAAACGCATTATCTTTAATTGTATTTTCGGTCCTTAGCGGCTAGGGATTCTGTTACTTTGGACTAAGTTGAAAATCGCTTATTATATCATATCCCTTCATTCCGGTCAATGAAAGCTGTGTTTGTTGTCTTCTGGTTACACAGGTTGAGTCAATGCTTATTTCGCTCACTATGTGATTTGGGCCGGAAGGATATCAAATATGTTAGTTTCATTTTCCTTGTTGCTTCATAGACACGAGACGGATCGTGGAACTCATGAGCGTGCGAACGGCTAAACATTTAGACCGCGGAGTATGGAATTCCTGCCGTATCGCCCCACATGTGGTTCCGTTCTCGTTGTGTCCTTGTCTTATATGTTTGTGTGACAGACGTGTGGATGGATTCTAATTGTTTTTATTCATTGGAGCTTTTGACTAAGGAAGTTATCCTTAGTACAGGTCAAATAAAAGCAAAAGAAAAAGGGAAAGAAGTTATTATAGTTTATTTGCCCTTTTATAGTGACAAAGACATTGTTGACCTTATTACGGCATTGTGACCACACTGACGCACTGCCGGACCCACTATGTTGTCACACACTGACAAGGACTATAGGGAGATGACTTCTCATCTGGAGACTGATCTCCACCGTAGGGCGGGATTTTTCGTCCTTTTTCTTTAGCTGCAGCTCTGGTCTTGGGCTGGCTGGACGACCAGCATCCACAGACCCTGCAGTCATCCTGTGTCCAGGCACCGTTCGTTTCTCAAACCTGTGGACTGGTGGGACACTGCTTCATCTCGTACTGGAAGACCAGCCCACTACGAACGTCACCCCTCCACAGGATCCACCTCCCTCGGTGAACCTCCTCGGTGCATGGACTCGAGTTGAGTGTTAAATCTTGTGTGGTGTGGGTGTGGTTCTGGCGTGCATGTGCGTGGGTCTAAAGCCGATCACTGATTCGTTTTGTTATTATTTTTTTTGTTTTTTTTTTTTTGTTTTGTTTAACTCTAGCTGAGTAGGTCCCGTTGGATATAGCGTTGTTTCTAATACTGTCTTTCTTCTGTCATTCTGCTGAATGTCCTTGTAGCGGTTTAGCAGGTTAGGTTGGGACAGTAGCGGGATCCCGGGATATTGGAGGGTTTTTTGTGGTCTATTCAATTTCCTTTGTCCCTAAGTCGGTTAGTTCTGAATAGTGCCTTTCTCTTCTATGCCCATTTTTTTCTTTCTTTTCCTCTCTCGGCTATCTTTTCTCTTCTTTGTTACGACCCATACCCCATCTGGAGTGCTAGTGCGAGTGAATGATTGTAATGTGAATAAAAATATTATCTAAACTTCTTCCTCTTGTGGTCTGGTGGTGTGAGAGATTGAGTTATCGCTCCGTTTCTGCCACTACACATTACCTGTATAAGAACCCCCCTGTCAGGTGTACTCACACGTGACAATTATGGTGGAGATGCGGGGTAACAGGAATGTGTATGTGGTAGTGTAAAAGCGACACTCTGAACTCACTACCGCCCGACCCTTGAGAGACCTGTCTATCTTTTTTACATGTATTTGACGGGTGGTTGGTTGGGTGGGTTCTAGAGTAAGTAGGGAACCCATTGGAGCGGACCGGTTTAGGGGGTGCTGTCGGCAGTAGAGTTCCGTGCTCTGTGGTCGGACCTTCGGCGCTTCCGTTCCGCGTTCGTCTCCGGTGTTTGTCTTGTTTTGTCTAGTACCGCCGGATATTGGTTCTAGAATTCCGTTCTCCTTTTCTCATTACCTTAGTTAGAATAGGTACTTGGGTGGAGAAAGAAGGGGTGTTTGAATTTTAGATTAGTAGGTCTTGCTTGTGCAGAGTCATCGATATCAGTGCTTGTACTGATTTAGGATTTTGGTCTGCATTTGCCTGTACCAAGTCGCCGACTGTGTTAGTAAGGTAAGTGTAGGCAGGCTTGCCAAGCATTTGGTGCTTTGTTTACAAGGCAAACTTTGACACTTAGTTCCGATACCGTGTTTGCGAGAAACTCGGTCTTACGTAAGTTTATCTACTTCAGTTCACAAAACAAGGAAAGACTATTTTTGGTGGTGTGTTACTTTGTTATTACACACTAGGTTGTAGGATCTGTGTTGTTTAGTCTAAGGGGATTAGCCCTAAGTTGATAGGCTTTCCTCTTCTGTCTAGCGCTCATACAAGCAGTTTATTTGCTTTTCTATCTAGTTAGGGCGTTCTTAATTGTTCAACACGAATTTGTGTGACTGTGGTGATTGGAATAATAAATTTGTCAGTCATGTGTTGAGAATGGGAGTGTAGCGTCTGTGGACACATTAGTGTCTTTCCAAAGAGCCACTTGTTCTTTTTTCTGTCGCCCCCTCCCCCTTTTCATTCGTTTCCCATTCAGTTACAGAGCAGTGATTTTAGCACGTGGTTCCCGTCTGTGGACTAGATCGTGTTGCACGGGAATTTCGGCGCGTTCATCGGGCCACTGTTTTGATCGAGTCAGTTCTGTCCTGATGTCCAGTGACCGTGTTGGTGCACGTGTGCTTCCGTGTTCACGTCAGTCGCCGGTAGAATTTAGGTTAGCTGTTTGGCCTTGCTGTACAGGTCGTTTAAGTTCTATTGTCCGTCCCTGCCTTATGCGTGTTTGTTGTCTTGTTGCTTTTCTCTTTGGATAAGTTGTTGTTGGTTGGAGTAACGCGTTGAGTTATAAATTCCAGTTGCATAGGTTTGTGATTTCTTTGGCCTCAGAGAATGTAAATATGTATGTTCACGACTCCCCATCTTTTTTTGCACGAAACCCCCCTTTTTCACTACAAAATTACGCCCTCACTTCAGTTTTATAAAAATTAAAAACACCTGTTTACAAAAAAATAACAGCCAAAAACCTCTAAAATCGAGTATTGTCAATTTAAAACGGGGGTTATGCTAGAAAAATTTTGGTGATCGTGAAATAATTTTTTACATTTCCCAATTTAAAAAAAAATTTAAAGGGGGTTTACAAAATTAAATTTAATTTTTAAATGTGTTTTATTCGGGTTTAAAAAATAAAGCCCGAATAGCTACAAAAACTTATTAATTTTTTTTCGGTTGGGGGGGAGTGGGAGGCATTAAAGATTAAACGGGTTTTAAAAATATTACGATCTTTTAATCGAATAGACTCGAGAAAGGGGAAAAACAGGCACACAAAATACCAGATTCTTGGCCTAAACCCATTTAAAAAAGCTTTTTGCCATATTTTTGATAATATGATCCTGAGCCAACGGGGTTTTTCTACCACCCCTAAGGAGTGCTAGAAGATCGGGTTTTACGATTAAAAAGACTAATAAAAAACAGTTGAATTTAAAATTATTTTTTTTTTATTTTAGATTTTAAAATGGCTGCGACCAGTAAATCTGTTTTAAGAATTGAAATGAACATTTGACGAAACAAAAAAAAATTGTTAAACATTGATTTTAGGAATTTGGTTTTGGGGAATGAGGTAAACAATATAATAAAAGTAATGTGAACTTTTAACGGCAAATAAATGATAAACATTGAATGTAGTGATTAGAAAAAAGCTAAAATATTAGCGGCGTTATTGAAAGGGGCAACATGTTTTGAAGTGTTGGGGCCTTTGGGGCGAAGAAAAAAACCCCGGGGTTCTTACTTTTTTATTTTTTTTTTTTTAATACGTAAATATTGCGGCTTTAAAAATGACGACCAAAAGTAAACCCAGGAGGGGAAAACTATATACGAGGGAAAGAAATTTTGGTAGTGACAAACAATTAAGCGATTTTTAGTAAAGTGACGGGGATATTATTAACCCTACAAACGTTATGAAAGCGTGACATGCTATCTAAAAACCCCCAAGTTTCTTAGATGGACCCGCCGAAAAAAGTGTTTTTGGGCGTTTGATTGATTAATAACCCCTGAGATGTAACAGGAATTTGGGGTTTTAAAACTAAAACAGAAAAAAAGTAACAGCTATCACGACTTTACTCTGAGGGGGCCGTACATGTTTTCCTTTTTAATCATGCAAGGAGGAGCAAAGTTGGGGGTTTGGTGGTTAAGGGGGAAAGTCCTTGAAAAAGATTGAGACAAAAAAAGTTTTTCCTAAATTGGGCAATTCTTACCTTCCCCCCCAAAAAAAGGGTTAGATTTTAAAACGGGCGTTTTAAACATACATAATTCTGAAAACATGTTTTTTATGGGGTGTGTTTTAGCGCAATTTCATCCGTTAAAAATCAGAAACAGAGTTTCTAATTAGAAGCATAAAACGGGAACTGAACTTTGATAACAAAACCTTTCCAAAAGTATAGAAATATTTCAGTTTGAAGAACAAAAAACCCAATCACTGTAAGTGTATACACTGGTTTGTAGAAGCAATTATTCCCCTCTGGGTTTCTCCAACGTCCTACTTTGGCAAATCACTTAAAAAAACGTGGACTTGATACTGTTTGAAAATAGTACAAAGATCATTAGTATTAATCAGAACAATAAGCGGGACTTTTTGCCTTACACAAAAAACAATTTTAAAAAGAGTTTTTGTAGAAGGTTTTTTGAGAGAATCTTACTTAGAAAAAGCGGCTGTGAATTTATTGTAAAAGCTTTGAGACGTGAAACAAACCCTCCACAAACCCCCGGGTCAAAAGTTAGTTTTAAAAATTACAAAATGGATTTTGAATCGCCCTTCCCACAGTACTACGGTCCACAACGCAAGAAAAAAAAACACCTTTTTAAACCCACCCAATTTTCTTATGCGTTTTTGTTGTTGGGTCAGATGGCCAACACACGACAAAAGGTTTTACAGAGGCCCCCGAAAAAAGTAGTTTTTAAGCAGAGAAAAAAATTTTCGCAATCTTTTTCCAACCAAAAAATCTTTCAGACATTGTTTTGCTCCGAAGAAAAGAACGTTATGATCATCCACACTGTTGGATAGGAAACAGGAATTATTAGGGGACGCTTTTAAAGGCCCTTGACACAATGGAAAAATTTCAGAGGAGCGCACAAAAAATTGAAATCTTCAATTAGGTTACCCAGAAAATAAGTTCCCTATCTTCTTTCTTTACCTCGGGTTTTGAAATTCTCATTTCATTATGCAAGCAGTGACTTTGAATATAAGAGGTTATTTGCATTGCACAATTTAAAAAAGACATAACTTTTACCTTGACTTTTTTCCTTTATGACTCAGTAAAAGGAGGGGGATTTTAGTAAGTTAGCGGGATCTTACAAACTATTCAAAAATAACAATACTTGCCCACTTTGTGCGAAAAGGCGTTTCCCTTATGAATACATGGATGTGGAAAGGTTTGATAAAGAATCATTCCTCCTAAACGTGCTTTCTTTTCTAAGTTGAGGAAAGGACATAACTGATGCTGACTATGAATAGACAGAAAGCTGGCAAAATTTACATGTCAAAAATGGGAGATTTCTGATAAATTTTTAAAGGTGACGTATGTTTTTTTGGGCGAGTCTTTAGAATTAAGTTTTCGTGATGAACATTACAGCTTGACCTCACATTAATCTTGGCCTGGCTTTCGGGGAGCATTCTTAAAGTCTACAAACATTCAGATTGATTAAAAATTGATCTCCCCACACTTAAAATTGATTGAAGAGGGTTTAGGGGAGGTTTTGCATGGCTTCAACCCTTAGCAAAGCCCCAACAAATATTTGGGACACTATGCCCACTAAACCTCTAACTATCTAAGTACTTAGACCCAACTTTGTATGGAGGGCCATGGGCAACCGCTTCCATAAAATTTTTAAAAATGATAAAAGGTCATCATGATGTCAATACTGTTTAGGATGTTTTCACAGCTTACCCCTGATAATCCAGGATAATCTTAGAAGTAGGAACTTAGAATACCCTAAAGAATTACACGTTTCCCAAAACGATTTCCCCCTAGCCCCCCAAAAGATTAAAGATGGTCCTATCGAACCGCCAAAACTTGTTCCAATTTCCCCCAAAAAACAAAGTTTTGGGGCCATTACAGACTCCTACAGTTTTATTTAAGACACGGACTAAAAATGACAGCTGTTACAGAATAATTTTCTGTGATCAAGACCCTTTTATAGACCATACTCAAAAAAAGAAACTGACTTAGAACCCAAACCACGGGAAACGCCTCAGAAAAAAGTTCAAAGGAAACAAACATGTTTTGGTTTTAAAACTTAAAATCAAAAGGGAAAGATTTAAATTGGTTAAAAGAAAAAAGATTTAATTTTCCCCCAAACCAATATCGCTTTAGGATTAAAAATTTGGGTCAAAAAAAAAAAAGGATGTTAATTGACCCTTTTTTACCTTTTCCCCAAAAAGGTTTCAAAGATGATTTAAATTTCTGACGCAAAAAACCATTACAAAAAACAAGAAACAGAATCCCTTTAAGGAAGAAGTTTAAAAGAAGAAAAAAAAGAGAAAGGGGGGAAAGGAGGGCACTGCGACCCCCAAAGACAGCCCTTTACATTAAATGTTAACAAAAAATAATTGGAAATGAAGGATGAATTAAGGGACGTTATAAAAAATATGTTTTTGCGGTCAAAGAGAAAGGGTTTGTACCAGCTTCTGTAAAAAAAAAGAAAAAGGCTAGAAAAGAAGTTTAAAAAAAAAATATATCTCACGCAATACAAGCAAGTCTTTTGAAAACAAAGTATTTTACAACAAAAAGTTAATCTCCTTTTTCTTTATCAAGTAAAAACCAAGCTGTTAACAAAAAACCCTGTTCCCAAAAATAAAAAGAGAACTTCGTCAATCCTGGTTTTATTGCTGTAGGGGTTGGGAACTTTAAAAAATTAACTTTACTGACTTAACTATACTTAATTAGGAACCTATTAAGAATTAATTAAGAAAATTAAAAAGTCTTATTAAGAATTAACAATACTTTCTTAAGAACCCTAAAATTTTTTAAGAAACCAATGTACTTAAAACAAGAACTTAAAAATTTTTTTTTTTTTGTAAATTTTCTTCCAACTTAAAATTTTTTTTAAACAAAAAAACTTTTCATTTATTCTTAATTTCTTAACTTTTTTACTTTATTTTATTTAACTTTACTTTTATCAACTTTACTTTATTTTGTTCAAAAAATAACATAAAAACACACAGATTTATTTTTTCAAATCCCCTTTCCGGGGGTTTACTTTAAAAATATTTTCATTTGTTGCTAAACCCCCCCCAACCAACACAATACAAATTTTCACTTTTCTTTGTTTGGATGTTTGTTGAATTGGGGTTTGTTTCTGTGGCGAGTTGATTACTTCTAATAATTTGTTTGGGTTGATTTTTCTTTTTTTATCGTTCCCTTTTGTTTTTAGCCCCCGCTATAAGGGTTTTTTAGTTTTTAGAAAAATTATCACTTGTGGGAATTCACTTTTTTGGGGGGTACATTCCCGGCTCTTGCGAGTCCTGCAGATTGTCCTGCGGGTCTTCTTCCCTACGCTCATTTTTTTTATTGCGATTAAAATTTTAATTTCATCAAAATTAATATGATTAAAAATAATTAAACCCCTGATGAATGGACATAGATAGTTTTCCCAAAATTTTTAATACATGCAATGCAAGAGTTTTTAGGGGGCTTGTTTAAAACCCGGGTCCTTTGATAAGTTATTTTAAAACTTCTTTTGAATCAATGTGCCATCTTACTAAAAACTAGCATAAAGACTATCATTTTCTGACCCCCCCGATCTAACCATTTTTGACCCTACTGGTTCGTACCTAGCGTGTTTTTCAACGTTGATGTAGACATTGTGATTCTTCAAAACTTATTCAACACCCAAAAATTTTTCTGTTTTTTCCCAAGCAGCCAGAGGTATAATCTTTCTTTTTGGGTTGTTCTGAGTGTCTGCTTGCTCCTCCACTTTTAAAATTGTCACAAACATTTTAAAAAGCAATTTAAAAAAAATTAATATTTTAAAACCTGGTTAAAGTGGGTTTAAATTTTGCATGCCCATCGTTGGTGTTATTTTATTCAACCCTTTCAAAATGTTTGTTAGGAAAAAAGCCCCCAACATGGGAAAGATAGAAAATTCGCCAAAAATATCGCAACCTTATTTTTGCTTTAACAACAAAAGATTTTGATTAAAAAGACATAGACGCCTTTGTATTTTGATTTTTTTTTTAAATTTTTTTTTTTTAGTTAATAAAAAGAGGGGTAAAAAAAAAATTACAATACGATTTTCCATTTGCTGTAATTTGCGGCCTTAGTATAGGCATAGGTGCTAGCAAAAAAATGTTTAAAAATGAAGCCCGGGGATCTAGGAGATGACATTGAGGTGTTTTTAAGGTTATAGTTGTAAATTTCTGCAGGGATTTCCCCCAAAAAATTTTTTTGTTGCACAGAAATTATCCCGAAAAATATTAGTTTAGAAAGATTAATCCCGAAAAATTGATTTTTAAAAAAAAGGGGGATAGTTATGATGTAGGAGGGGGGTATTGTTAATGCCTTGGGCCCTTTTCTGAACAATTATATTTTAGTAAATTAGGTTTTGAAAGAAAGAGAAAGTATAACAAAGCAAAGAAATTTTGCTAAGGCAAGGACGCTTATGAAAAAGACAAATTTCCCATTAGATTTTTAAAAAAAGTTTAAGGGAACAGGGCCCCTGCAGAGCAACTTTTCAGACGTTTTTGGGGGCAATGAAGAGTATTATTTGTGACAGGAAAAAAAGTTTTTTAACATCGCCCCCCAGAAAATGTTGACTTTTATGAACCATCAGAAGAACAGAAAATGCAGAAATTGGTTTTTTGGGGGCTATGGGGCAATCTATATCTTGCAAACAAAAACTAAAAATTTTAGTTAAAATGTAATAAGAAAATAGTTAAAAAAATGGATTTTAAAAAATATTATTCACCTAAAGGGTATTGGAAAGGAAAGCTGTATTGAAAAACTAATAAAGTGCAGAGTGTCTGAATCAAATGGAAAAATTGGTTTTAAAACAGGCAATTTTGGGAAAATTTTCTCCCGCCCAAAAAGAAAATAAGGTAAAATTTGTTAATTCAGTTTTCCAAATGACACCACCCAAGGACTTGCTGTATCTTTCCCCATGACAAAATTAAAGAAAAAAGTTTAAGTATGCTCTGACAGTTGTTGACATGGCTTAAGATATAAAGACGCTGAGCCCTTTTCGGATAAAATCAACTCTGTGGGTGTGGTTTACAACAAAAATACTGCGAGGGCCCTTAAAGTATCTGGGGTTTTAAGTTGATGTGGAAAAGAGTTTAAAGGTTTTGTAAACCTTGTTTTAAAACATCATTTTTCAGTTAAGAGAGGGGTCCCAGGCAACCCCCGATCCCAAAACCTTGTAGAAAACTTTAATAAAATTAGTGAAATTTTACTTATCATTCACAAAAATTATGGACAGAACCGTAAAAAAGAAGGGGTTGGGATTGCCCGCATCTTACGCGCCCCCTGAACAATGAAACATTTAAGCAACAGGCCTTAAACCCTAAACGCAATCAGTTAAAAAAAATTACCATTTCTGAAATGGCAAGGGATCAAAAAAATCTTCCCTTTGGGCAAAAAAAAGATCTTGTATTCCGGAGAGGCAGAAAGGGGAGTTAGAAATTTGAGCACAGATCTATATGAGCGTAGAGTATATGAATTGAAAGAATCATGAAAACAAACTCCCTGTTTTTTAAAGAGACTCTCTCGTTTTTAGCAGTGCACTGCTTAAAAAGCCTGCCCCTAAAAAATCCGTTGTTGTGAAGAGTGCAAGTTGTCCCCCAAACCAGTAGGTAACAAAAAAAAAAGTGTTTTTTTTTGTTAAACTTATTTTTTTTTGCCCATTTTGGGTTTAAAAGATCATGTGTTTGTTTTTCAAAGTTCTATTTTTAAATTTCATCGTGTCCCTTCGTAAGTAAAAATCTTTTTCCACCCTTTTTAAATTAATTTTTTGTCGTATGTAATTTCCCCCCATCAACCATAAGATTCGAAATTTTCATCTGTAATGTTTTCACCCGTAGGATTTGCTTATTCTTAATCTTTTGAAAAAAGTTTTTCTGTCTAGGGCTACAAATAGCAGTGTGCTTTTTTAATTTAGGAGTTTAAATTTTTTAAAAAGCCTTACAATCATAGACATGGCGCCAACCCCAACCCAGACTCCCCAATGTAAAGAGGCTGGCGCCCCCAACCCAAAGCTAAAACACACATAGAACCAGCACTACGTGTACAGCCAAGAACCAGTAAAATTTCATAAGAAAGATATTTAAAACTTTAGCATATTTCTTTCTGTAACCCCATACTTATCCAAGTCGTTTTTTTTCCTTTTTAGTTCGTTTTTGCTTTTTAAACCCAAAGTTGAACCCCCATTTTTAATCAAATTTAATTTTGTAAAATGTTTTATTAAACCTTTTGCAGCCCCTTTCCCCAAAAGGTAAAAGCAATAAAATTTAAATACTTAAGAACATAAAGTCGGTTGTTTGTTTGTCTTTGTCAACATTCACAGTAAACGTCAGTGTGAAAAAGTTTTTATTTCATCCCGTTTTTGTAATGGAATTTTCAAGCCCAAGGGGCCATCCAAAAAAAAATTTTTAGCCTTTATTTGTTCCCCGTGCTAACACATGTTTTGGCAAAATGAATTAGACCCCCCGGGGGTAATTAATAAAACAAAAACAAAGTAGCGTGTTTGGCATTGGTGGTTTTGGGATAAATTCTAGGGGTTTCTGTGTCACCCCCCCTTTGGTAAGGACTTTTTCTGCTCCAATATTCACGATATATGTATCTTTACAAACTGTTTTTTTGTTGTGTTCCTGGGACAAGATGGCAAGAAAGGGGTCCGCATTTAAAGCTTTTAAAATTGTTTTTTTTTTTCATAGTATACATTGGGGCTTTTAAGTCAAATTTAAAATCCCTTTATTTTGGGGGCAAGACCCAGGGGATTGTTTTCTAAAAGCCCGTATTTCATATTTGCCCTAAACATTGTTTTTAATTTCTTATTTGTTTTGGTTTGGATGTTTTGCCGTTTTTTGTCTTCAATTTCGTTGTTTGTAAACCCCCTCATCTGTGTATTCAAAAACCATAAACATTTCCGGGACTCTTTAGATCAAACTCGGTTGTGTCGCTAGTCTTTTTGGGTTTTACTGCAACGCATTTTGGGGTAGCGCGCTTTTTTGGCCCCCCCAGACATTTTTTTTTATATTAAAATTATAATAAACAAATTGTTATAAACAATCTACAATAAACAAATGTATTGAACTGGGGGGTCAGTCCGCAAGCATAGCTTAGCGTGTTTAGATTTTTCTAACTGTTCTTTTATTTTTTTTAGCTCATCTTTGTCTCTTATTATATAATTTTCACTTAAACATTCTTCAAAACTATCTTTGTCCTTAGTGTAAAATAATACAACCGATTTTAACTGCGATCGAAAGTCTTTTAAGACAGCATTGTATTTTTGAGTTAAGAGCCACACAGAAACTAAGGCATGGCGACCACTAAAGGCTAGCTTTGACAGAGCTTTTCTTTTTTTAACAATGTCTCGTTCGGCTGAACAGTCATCAATAATAAACAGGATTTCAGTTCCCTCAAATAGTCTATAGTAATGTTCTAAACAGTCGCTCGGTTTGTCACTAGGATCAACTAAAAATATATTCTCGTCTGTCCAAATAAACTTCCTTTCTTTGTAAGACTTGTTGTGCTTAATGGTGTGCAGAATATAACAATGTGTTCGTAATGAAACTGTATATTGTTTGTAACAAATCAAGTACGAAGACAGTTTTCCCACACCCAGTAATCCCGCAGATAAGAGAACAGTGCGGATCTTTTGGCAGAACTTCAAGCTATCCATCTGTTTTTATTAGAATATTTCTTCTGCATTTTAACAAGTCACGCCTTTTAACATGTTTTCTTCAATGTTTAGCTGAGCATCACAAACCATAAATACATGCATTTGTATTGGCTCGTTTCCGTCTGCTTTCTTGCGAATATTTATTTGTATACCATCTTGTCCTATCCTTTCTCCAGTTCCAAACAATTTGTTGTCAAATGTGGATCTAAAGTCCAACCACAACCCATATTTGCTTATTAAGTAGTCTTCGAGTCTTACATCATAAAGGCGAAGTTTTTTACATACGCGATCAACTGAAGGATCCCTTTGCCTACCTCCAGCAAACAACTTTCTTATTTCATCAAAGTGTTGGTGAGGTAAAAGTCCACGACCTGAATACAACTGATCAGACTTGCCATTTATTACACAGTCAACCTTCTCAATGTTTGGATTATAAAACGCTTCTGATTCCCTCTGAAAAGGAGTTGTTCCTTCCGTAAACAAGAACAAAATTCCTTTTAAAGACTTTAGAGACTGATTTAGATGTATGTTCCAGAGTGTCTTGTTTGTTTCTATTTTCTGTAATGGAGTGTATAACCCTTTCATAATAAATAACTGTTTTATTTTTATACTGGGTTAAGATTGTTCTGGCTAGTTCAGGGTTAGTAACAACATCAAACTCAAGAGAGATGTCACTAACCGCGTATTCAGCTAAAGTATCTTCAGACAGAACGACAGAACCGCTAGGATTAAATGTCAGATCATAACTAAGTTTTTCTTTTAGTGCGCCTTGGTAATATGGCATATGCGTCTTTAACAGTTCAAAATCTAGAGGGATGCAGAATCTGTTGCCAAATGCTTCTGCTACTGCCTCATCTTTAACATCATTCTTTGCGTCCTCCTCTTTAAGCCTGTGCTTAAGACCGTTTGGGCTTTGTATTCCTTGATAAACTTTCTCTTTTCTTTCTTTTTTAGGTAGCCATAGGTCAGAATAGAGGGCAAAAATGTCTGCCTCTCTTAGTACAAAGACTTCGTTGCCCTCCAGTTTGATTACTATATGATTAACGATAGCCCTACCTAAATTAGCAACAACAGTAGCATTAGGATCTGTCGATGTAATATCTATTTTGAATGATAGTTTAGCGGTGCCTGGCATTATAACATCGTCAGCACCAAGATCAGGGAACTTAACTGTTAAAGTTTGTCCAGGCTGAACTGTTGATGGAGTATTTACACTAATTACAGTCTGCCTTATACCTTTTACGCCGTGGGGTTCCTTCTCTTTTCTATATGGATCGAGGTCACAACCGTATGAGTTCATTTTTTATGAAACAAAAAAGAATATAAATAAAAAATATGGATGAAGATTATGACGTGCCTGATCCTTCTGAAGAAGAAGACGAAAACACAATTGGGACCTTCAGTAGATGAAGAGCTTGAAGGAGCAGCAGTAGGTCAAGGAGTAGGATTACGTCAAATACGATTGCTAGATAGAATTGAATCATTATATAGCCACATGGGCCGAGAGCAACCAGATGCGCTTAGGGTTTCCAATTTTGAGATAGATAAAGATAATCATTTGAATTATAGAACCAGTAAAGGGGACCTTGTGCGGCTTACTAAAAAACCAAACTCAACCCAGTTTTTAAAAACAAGCACAATTCTTGGAAAACTCCCTGTTGCTGACAAAAGGAAATTGAACTTTATTGGAGATTTAAGCTCTGAGGCTGTTAGTCGTTTACAAACCATAGTGCAAAGGTTGCCAACACGATATAGAAATGACCTCTTTTCAGGATTTAGGTCCAAGAACAGATGAAGCAATAGCAGAAATTGAAACGAGTTTAGATGATGAGACAGTCAGAAAAACATTAGAAACAATTGACAACTCTGAACTCGCTGATCGTGAAATTGAGGCTCTTAGGAGTGAAAACTTTAGGCTTAGGCGTGAATTTGAGGGTGTTAAGAATGCTCTTACAACTGTAATGGAGGAACTAGCGCTCAATCTAAGAAAACTTGGCGAGGTAGAGATAGAGATAGAAGAAGAAAAAAATAAGCTGGCTGATGCAGATGATAACAGTTTAGGGTTGGAAGAAAAGGCTAGAATACAGAAGAACTTACAAGATTTAATGCTGAAAAGGGCGGCTAGGTTAGAAGCGCTGTCTATTAACAGAGTGCAGCTAGCATCACAAACAAGCAGAATAAGAGAAACTATAAACAGAATACTTTATGAAAACACTACGCTAGCTGAAAGAATAAGGACTTTGTTCAGGGAACAGGGGATTACAATAGTTAGCATATTAACAGCTGTCGGGTTTGCTATCTCTACACTTGTTTATGCTTTAACTGGCAGTGCACCAACAGGGCAAGTAGCGCCCCCAACACCTCAGCCTGGTAAAAGTTGGATTAGAAAACAATTACATCATCTAGCAAAACTTATTAAAGAAGTTAGCAGCCAAAGTGCTTGATGCTCTGCCTGGCATAATAGGCAGTGTTGTTAGTTGGGTTTTTGTCTACTATAGGTAAGGTGGCTGGTTATATGGCTGACCATCTGTGGACGTTAGGAGTGCTAGCTGCTGGATTAATTTTTCGTGAACTAAAGTATAGCTAATCCAGTAAAAGTTAAAAACACAACAAGGGCTGTCTTTTCACTAGTGTGTCTGTCAGTGTGGGGTACATTAACAGGTGGGGTGCTTTCTGGACTGCTTTCTGGCTGTGGGGTGCTTATAACTGGATCGCTTTCTTCAGGGCTAGGTACTTTCTTTAAAATGGATGGGGCGGGTCTTGTGTTTAAGCTTTGATTGTGTCCTAAATTTTGATCATCTCCAGCTATGAGGATTTCATTGTTATAATTCTGTATCATGCCAATCTGTAGTCTAAGGTCAGAGGGTAGCATGTATAATCCATGGCCTACAACAAAATCAACCTTTGACCTAGCATGTGCAAGAACGTCTTGATACCTTTGTATGCTGGCAGGCAAATCAACAGCTGAGTTAATAGCATCTTCTAAATTGGCTAGAAATTGTTTTCTGGCATCAAAGCCTGTAGATTGATCCACTATGCTAGACTTGGTCTGTGCTTGTGCCCCTAATAGACACCAAACGTATGTCTGTATGGAGTCATTAAGCCTTTGCACTCCTGGCATAGTTAGGCCTTCACTTTCATCTAAGATAAATGTTGCCCAAGCATTAGGATGTTTTTGTTCTATGCATCTAATCGAACTTGTTTGTTTGGTTGAAAAGAGGTGTGGCCAGGCCAGTAGTCATAAGTATATTCTCTTTTTGTGCCCCACAAATACAATGTGCCTAACCCATGATTGCGGTCTAACTTTTGTCTAAAATCAGTTGAAGGATCAATGTTAAATTCGTTGCAGATTCTTTCATATGCATTATTGTCCATTGGGCTTTTAAATGGATTAAACGCATTGTCGCTTGGAAGGGGCACTTGTAGTTCAGTTAGTATTCGTCTGTACTGGTAATAAACATGAAAGTTATATACTGCACTTACTAAAAGATTGGGATGGTTTAAATGGTTTGCATATGAAACACCGCAGCCAGTAGTTGCGCAGTAAATAGCAAAATTTAACTGATTCTGGTAAACGCCATAGGGCGGGATGACCATGCTGATGGCACTCTATCATTATTTATTGGCGGATTTAAATATCCAGTTAGCGGGTTTACAAGTCTGACTTGGAAGCCGTATGATTCATCTACTGCAATGGTTAAATTGCTGAAGTCTAAAGATTTGGGGTTATAAAAACGATCCTACATTGTAAGTGGCGCTTTCGTTATATTTAAAAGGTTCCATTTTTTAAATTAATTTTTAAAATAGTTATAAAAAAGATGTACATCTATATAAACCACAAACAAAAGTGTATCATTAACGCACCCAATTAACAATAGGCATGGTGATTATAGGATTGCTCTTAGAGAAATTGGTTTTAAAGTAAAATGGATTAACATATCTGAAAAGGCCAAGAACAACTGGGTAGATGTTAAGGACGAACAAGGCGATCTATTAAAACATTTAAAATACCGACGGTTACTACAACTTTTGTTCTTTAAGAGAGGCATTTAGCAGTTTTGACATTAAGTTAACAATTAATGAGGCAAATCTTATAGTTACTATGAATTTTCCAGAAGAAAAAAGAGAGTATGTTTTTCCTAGAGGCCCTGCTCGAATTTTGGGCTTTTATGATAGCGGTGAGACGTATCATATTAAAACACACGGCCTTTTAGAATGGGGCATTTATTAGTATTTAGGCAGTAAACCAGCCGATTTTCTCGTGAACCCCACGTTGTATGTCTATTTAGAGGAGTTAAAAACAGACCGCAATTTATTTATGAGGCAGCCCTCTAAAATTCTACGAGTATTGCCGTCAATTACGGCAGGGTTTTGCGATTTATCAGTCATATAGGTTTGGAGGAGACAGTCATTTTAAAGAATTAATGAGCATAGATATATATTCATTAAATGTAAAAATAACCCAATCAAAACGGAAATCCAGTTGTTTGTTCTGATTTATTGATGGTGCTGGAAGTAGAAGAGCGTACTGTAAGCCATTAGGGTTTATAGTATAGGGAGAGAATGTAAATATCCATGTTTATTTCTCTTTTTTGTGCAAGAATCAGAAGAAGTTATATGTGTGCGTGCGTGGGCAGGGGGTGGTTTAATTAACTATGTCAATCAATAGCAGACCGTTTTGACTTAGTTTACTGTACTGCTTTGTAGGACAACACACAGACACACATAAACAAACAAACAACAAACGCAAACAAACACCCACTCACACATACGCAAACAAACACAAACAAACAAATACACACATACACACAAAACAACAAACAAACAACAAACACATACGCACTCATGCAAACACTCTTGCATTCACACACACACACACACACACAACAAACAATAGACAGAACGGGCTTGCGGGGGGAATGTGAAAGGGGGGGGGGGTTTGTGGTTCACATTTGAACAACGTAAATTCAATACGGCCGCCAAAGCACTTATCAGAGTCCTGAATCAATAATCACAGGATCCTTTCAAAGTTTATCGGCGGCGCCTGAATAGGCAGCCTTTGTAAGTGAAGCGAAGCGTAGGCACGGCTCAAGTCAGTCAGACGATGAAGGGAAACTGCACACACGATCAATAGCCAGACGGTTATGCATAACCGTTACTATTTTTAGGCCCACGTCATGTGTTTGTGGCGTTCACTGAGAGTCTTTCAGGGCAGTTGTCGGAGGTAGACTGAGAGGTTGTTTCCAATAGTCTCCAAACTCAGGGTCTCGCAGCATGGTTTGAATTTGTTTTATCTTGCCGAAAATAAAACTGAAGGGGAGACCAACAGTGTAAAACTGAGGATACCCAAAAAGCACTTTTGAAACAGCACGCAATTTGCGGGCATGATCATCAGAATATCCGCATTTCTCTTTGAGCCACTGACCCCAAGTTTCTTTTATTATTCCAGCTTTTTTACCTCTTCATGCCAGTTTTTTCAAAGATTCAAGAAATTCCCGAACTGAACGTAGATCATGATTGTTTGAGCATCCTGCTTCTTCAGATTTCTCAACCCCTTTCGCAGCCTGTCCACAACTTCATTTTCATCTGTTGTGTTTAAAAAAAGATCTTCAGAAAATGTTTCTCTCGAAATAGATGATTGAACATCAGCCTGACTTAACATAAGATAGTTATGCAGCTCACCTTGTGTTAACTCTTTCCTGCTTGTCTTTTTGCCTTCCTTTTCTTTAAACAGATGTTGAAGTGTTGTTTTAGGCTTCTTTGGCAATTTCTGTGGCCCTTCTGTTTTTGCTTTTTCAATTATTTCTATCATTTTTTGAAAGTAGTATTTATTCTCCAGCAAAATAAACATTTCTTCCTCTGTCCACAATTCCGCTGGTGTTGGTGGTGGTAATGGGAGATTTTGAGCTTGTTGAAAAGTAGAAGCTTGATCCATTTCAGGTAGAATTAAAGTTGATGGCTGTGTTGAGAAATCTAATAGATTTTGATGAGCAACTTGGGATTCCAGAATTTCTCTCTCTAATTCTGAAGAAATGCTGTCTTGAGACATAAATATTTCTGGTAAAATCACTTCTCTCACAGAAAACACACACACGTCTACACAGCACAACGCCACCAAGAGAAATGGCGATTTGATAATGGGTTTGCACGCATGCGTCATACATCGAATGTTCTAGAATCCTCCCTGTCCATTGGTTGAACGAGCATGCGCGACAGCTCGGCCCATCTGATGATTAATACCTGTGCCACAATGCAACAGCCTGTTGGCGTGTCAGTCATCGATTTCGCAGTGCTGATGACTGTTACAACAACGGACTGCTGCATGCAGCTTGTCAAACCAGTTTTGTTTGCATTGCTTAACTCGCAGGCAACAATATTGATTGGGGGTCAGTCTGAGGTGTGTCGGAGAGAATGTAAATATGCGGGTTCACGATCACACATGTTATTCTGCACGAAACCCCCGCTTTAAATTAACAATTACGTCGATTTTAGAGGTTTTGAGGTGTTAATTTTTTTGTGAAACAGGTGTTAAATTTGGTCAAAACTGATATGTGATGGACGTGATGTGTATGTGAAAAGGGGGGTTTTCGTGAAAAATAAGATGGTGGTCGTGAACATACATATTTACATTCTCTGGCCTCTTTGCTGGGTATCTTTGAAGTCTTATTTTGAGAAATCAACATTTGATTCGGATATTGCTTTGTTACCCAGGTGTGGTAACTATGTTTGGGTTCTTGGCATGCCGGTGCACAAGGGCAGTCGTTGTTACACATTGATGAGTTTGTGCTTTGTTGATTTATTGAGTAATTCCACATCGTGTTGGAATTGATTCATGTTTGGATATTGTTTTTCCATACAGGGAAAACTGTTGAGTTTGGACCACGTTTTTCTGGTCAGCGGTTTTCTTTTGAAGATTGTTGTTCTCAACGCTTTGAAGTGTTAAAAACATAACTGGGTATCTCCTTCGTCGGAATTCAGGGGAAATAACTCCAGCTCTTGGCTAGTTATTGAATCAGGATACTCGGTGTTCATTTGGTGAGAAGAGGTTAGTTTGCTTTACTCAATGAGCTTGGCCAGGGTTAATCGATTCAGTTCATTTGGGCTAGCTTAGTGTGGCAGTACTCTTGACTGCAATTGGGTTCGTGGAAGCATTCTTTCTCTTTGAGTGTGAACGGTTTTGTGGATTGACTACACTTAGTCATAAAGTCATACATTGTTGACTTTGTTGTTCAAACTACTCTCTTGTCTTGTGAGACATACCTTAGACTGTAACCTGCGGTTGGAGATTTGTTGGTGGTGACTACACTTAGTCAAAAAGTCGCACGTAGGACTTTGTCATTTCTCCTTCCTTGTTTTGGGAATATTGGTACAGTTATTGACTACCCTTAGTCATAGCTACATTTGTGGAACGTTACTACTCCGTATTTCCTTCTCGTGGGAATACAGCTGCAATTTAGCGGATTGGAGTTGCTGATACGTTGTGAGCTTGCTCAATTTCGGTTCCCATTCTTGGACTTTGACTTTTGTGGTTCTATCTTGTAGGAACTTGGACTTTGGAGGAGATATTGTTGGTGGACCACTCTTGGTTCGTTGGATAAGGGCACTTCCTCGTGGTGTTTTGTTAGGGTTGTCCATGCGTGTTTGACTGACATCGAACCCTTACGTCATTCTCATTCGGTATCTTTCAGTGAGTGTTGTCATTCTCGGTGAGGGTGAGTTAACCATCGTGCTGGTGTTACCCTATGTGACTCACTGGTTTAAGATAGTGCGTTTTTCCCTTTGGAAATTTGGGATAGTTCTCTTCAAACCTAGTGACTATTTACAGAATCTTGGATTTATATCCATTTAGTATCGTCCTGTACTATTGGCTTGTGGTGGATTCAGATACTTTGTGACCTTCGAAGTAATCGACCGTGGTACTAAGTGCGAAGTAGACACACACGTCGGAACCTTCATGGGATTGCGTTCATCAGAGTTCTGTGTGGCTGTGCAAATCCTGTGTATCACTTAGTGATTCGGTGACTTCGTATCTTGTGAGGTGTACTGTAAGTTATGGAACACGTAGACGACGGGTGCCGGATCACACGTTCTCAGACTCGTGGTGCAGGAATCCTACCAGGGATGGGAGCCCCATGACTCAGGCGACGACTGGCCCTACTACCCAGGTCGTGTTTTCTTCTGGTGGGATTCGTCCTCCAGTCACCGCAGTGTCCACAATACAGGAGATGACCCCTCCTGGGTCACTCTCTCTGAGACGACCTCTGCCCACTCCGGTCTCGGGATTTAACCCTCCGCCGTATCTTCAAGATGACTTCCGTTTTCGGCCTTCGCCTATGCCTCATCCTCCTGGACCAGCGCCCATGGATCCTCTTATGTTGATGAGGATTGAGAGAGAAGAAAGAGAGGCCAAGGAGAAGAGGAAAAGGAAGAAAGAGAGGCCAAGGAGAAGAGGGAAAGGGAAGAAAGAGAAGCAAGAGAGAGAAGAGAGCGGGAGGAGAGGAGACTGGAAAAGGAAGAGAGAGAAGCGAGGGAAAAGAGAGAGAGAGAGGAGAGGAGACTGGAGAAGGAGGTGAGAGAAGCCAAAGAAGAGAGACGGTGGAAAATGGAAATGGAGGAAAAGAAGTTGGAGATGGAGGAGAGGAGGTTGGAGAGAGAGGAGAAGGAACGGCGATGGAGAGAGGAGATGGAGGAAAGGAGACTGGAGCGAGAGTCGAGAGAAAAGAGAGAACAGTTAGAAAGGGAGGCCCAGAAACAGAAAGAGTTGGACTTTGAGGCTTGTTTGGAGGAGGAAAGAGAAAGACTCCGGACCGAATTAGTTCAACAGTTAGATGCACCCGAAACACAGTCTGTGGCTGTTTCCGAGCATGGATCTGACCATCGGGAAATAGCGGATTTTCATCAGGGCGTGGTTATTCCGGTGGCTCCGCCCAAGTTACATATGCCAGTATACAGTGCTAGCGATAACATAGATACCTACATCGAGCACTTTGAGGCGGTTGCCGCTGCGTACCAGCTAAACGACCAGAGTAAAGCCCTTACCTCATTAGTAGCCTGACGGGGAAGGCTAAGGAGGCGTTTGTCGACATTCCACCCGGAGCTTCCTATACCGAATTAAAAGCGGCTCTTCGCCGGAGACTGCACATGACTGCCGAGTCCTATAGAAAGCAGTTTAGCACAATGAGGAAACCTTCAGAGGAGACTTTTCACCAGTTCGGGGAACGCCTCGGGCGCACTATGGAATATTGGATTGAAGCCTCAGAAATGGAATTGAAGGATTGTTTCCTCTGGAGCAACTCATGAATTCGGTATCTCAGGAACTGCAGTTTAAGTTGGGTGAGGAGAAACCAAAGACATTCGCCAGGGCAATCGAGATTGCTGAAGCCTTCGCAGATACGCGTCGTCACTATCGTATGCCTGCACCAGGAACAAGTAGGAAACCCGCCGATCGGGAATCACATGACTTCAAACCGTCGTCACCCTCCAAAAGCGATCTCCTCAGCAATTCCAGGAACGTCAGAGTCAAGCCAAGCTTTGCTTCCTCTGTGGGAGAAGGGACATTTCGTTCGGGATTGTCCCAAGAGGAAGGACAAGGCAAAATTCCGATATCTCACACTTTAGGGTGGCATTTGGAGAGAGTGAGGTCACGACCCCAACATGTCCTACCTTCCCGTCGGTAGTGTGTGGCAAGATAGTGGAGGCTATTAGGGACACAGGAGCCACAGCGGTCTTCATTGACGAGCAGTTAGTCCCTTGTGAGGCACCTCGAGGGGAAGAGTGCCAAGTGTCAGGAATCGAGTCATCCTTCAGGGCAAAACGATCTACAGTATTGGTAGAAGTCTCTACGCCATATTTTAAAGGAAGGTGTGGGCAGTAGCCCTTCAGCGACCTGCGTACTCCTTACTGATTGGCAATTCAGTGTGCTTTGGGGATGGTCAACGTCGGGAGATTTCGTCAGAGTTGCCAGAAGTATTTGTGGCCGCCACCACGTGTTCCCAAGCACACAGAGAGAAAGAGGCCCTGAAACCCCTGCTGAAGCCCCTGACTCAGCATGGCACTTTGACCAAGGATCCCTCAACGTACGCAGTGTGCGAGCAAAGGATCCATCCCTCAGCAACGTCCAGAGTTTGGTTGGGGAGCCAGCAAGGATGTATGTCCCACAGCAGTGCAGTAGAGTGTGTGAGACGCAAAGAACTTGCACACATACGTTTCACATCACCTACTTCAGCTGCCACTCAGCTACTCGCCCCAGAAGCTCTCCGCAGCACTGTCATGCGCCTAGGCCACGATACCCCTATGGCAGGACATTTGGGAACACGTCCAACCCTGGAGAGAATCCAGCAAGACTTTCATTGGCCAGGAGTGGCGAAGAACATCCAAAGGTATGGTCGCAGCTACAATGTTTGCCACCGAACAACTCCGAAGAGCTGGAACACCAGGATGCCTGTGGCTTTGTTGACATCAACAGGTTCTGCATCCGTGAGTAGAAAGCCACTGTTAAGGAAGCGAAGGAGCAGACCAAAGTGAGTCGAACATGCGCTGAATTGAGAGCGAATGAGAGGGAGTCAAACACCAACCAGGACCGCTTCAAAGCCATGAAGCGTAAAACAACACATCTCTGTGACAAAGGTGACCACAGATGTATGAAGACAGCAGAGAATGCAAAACATGTGAAATGGAACCCTTCTCTAGGCAAAGGCATGACCCATTTTGCTGAAAGTCTCTCGGCTGTTTCAGAACCACAGGGAGGTTCAGGTGAATCGGCTAGAAAAAGAAAGTGGTGTGTAATCTCAGTGGCTACGACTGTTGTACGAACAGACCAAGAATGACTTGAAGGAAACCTTCAATGCCCAGTCCAAGGAAGCAGTGCAGAAAAGGAAGCTGGAACTGATCAAGCTGAAGACGCCACAGAACCGACAGCAAATTGTGCAGGTTGACTCAGACTTACAGAGGGCCAGTGGGGAAGCTTCTCACAGTCAGCACGCCTTGGAGCAACAGGTTCACCGCTTTCAGGCCGAGATCACCGAAGTGAAGAAAGTGCTGACAGAGTTGGTCAACACTGAGCTGGTCTTCCATGCCAAGGCCCTGGAATTCTACGCACTGTGCTTCGAGACCCTGAACGTCATCGACCCAGGCGGTGACCTGGGAGAATTCAAGATGCAGATAAAGCCAGCTGATGCAGTGCGTCAGGACACCCATCTCCAGTGCCCCGGTTAGCAATGGTGTGCCCAGAGAGGCACTGGATGACTACTGACTATGAAGATGATGATGATGAAGGCTGATTACCTCAGCCGGATGGAGTGCTGAGTCAAGGTTCAGGAGTGAGGAAAGTTTACATTGTATAAGAGTGTAAGGGTGTACAGAACGTATTGGAGGCTGTGATAGGCTGTGCCTCAGTGGCACAAGGCCTCTTTGGTTGGGGGGTGTTGTCACGCACGTACATACTTTTGGTTTAGAAGATAAATCATTTCTTTTCAAACCCAGTATAAAGTGGAGTGTTACCAGTGACATCTTCACTACATTGGCCGGTGTTGACCCAGTGTGTTATTTGTGTCATCCCGGGTGCGCTACGTCCGTGCATTTCGCTCCCATACTCCAATATTTCTCTTCATTTTTTTTTCTTTAAAGCTTTCTTTTTCTGTTCTTTTATCGCTTTCCACGTGGTTCATCAGCTGTCAGGTGCCACAGGTGAGCTGTTTTGTTACCTGTTGCCATCTTTGTTAGGCTAGTGGTGTGGCACTCATTGACGGACCGTCGAGTCGGAGAGATCTCCATCTCTGCTAGCTGGGCCCACATTCTTTATCCACTTCGGTGTGGGTTTTGTGGAAAAGTCTTTCGCCCTTCAGCGGGTTGGAAAGTATTCCCTGGACAACTCTGGGATCCCTATCCCTGCCAGCTGGAAGAACCACCTTGGGTCGTCCCTGACCTGGAGTCCCTTCGGTGTGGACCGGCACGGTTTCGGCTGCCACCCTTCATTTTAAAAAGCAATAAAAAATAATATAATACTTTTAAAACCATGAGTTTAACGCTGGTTAATTATGCAGTACCTATCGTTGGTGTTATCTTTATTCAACCCTTGCAAAATGTTTGTTAGGAATAAAACCGCCCAACATGGGAAAGATAGAAGATTCGCCAAAACTAGTAGCAACCTTATTTTTAGCTTTAACAACAAAAGATTATTTGATTAAAAAGCACTTAGACAGCCTTCGTATTATGATTATTTTAATTATTTTTTTAGTTAATAAAAAGATGAGTGAAAAAAAGATTATCAATACGATTTACCATTCTGCTGTGATTAGCGGTCTTAGTATATGCTATAGCGTGTTAGCAAAAAACATGTTTAAAATGAAGCCGGCTGACCTAGGAAGGTTAGACATTGAGGACGTTGTTAAGGTTATAGTTGTAATTACTGCAGGGATTGCCTCAAAAGACTTTCTTGTTGCCCAGGATATTATCCCAGAAAATATTAGTTCATAGAAGATTAATCTAGAAAATATTGATTTATAAAAAGATGGCGGGAGTAGTTATGATGGTAGGAGGGGCTATTGTTAATGCCTTGGCCTTCTCTGGAAGCAATTATATGTTTAGTAAATTACGGTCTGATGAAGAAAGAGAACGTCATAACAAAGCAATAGAAGATTTAGCTAAGGCAAGAGACGCTTATGAGAAAAGACGAATTGCTCACTTAGACTTATTAATAAAAAGTTAAGGGAACAGGGCCATTCAGAGCACACATTTACAGACGTTGATGAGGCAATGAATGAGTATTACTTAGTGACAGGAAAGAAGTTTCTAACATCGCCACCGCCAGAACTGTCTGACTTTTATGAACCATCAGAAGAACAGAAAATAGCAGAAATTGGTTTTATTGTGGGTGCTATGGGAGCAATCTATATTCTTGCACAAACAATCTAAAATTATAGTTAAAATGTAATAAGAAGATAGTTAAAATATGGATAAAATATATTATTCACCTAAAGGGTATTGGAAAGGAAAGACTGCTATTGAAAAACTAAGTAAAGCTGCTAGAGTGTCTGAATCAAATGCGAACGATTGGCTTTTAAAACAGGCAATTTGGCAAATATATCTGCCTGCTCCAAAAAGAATAATAAGGCCTAGATTTGTTAACTCAGTTCCAAATGACACCCACCAGATGGACTTGCTGTATCTTCCACATGACAAAGTTAGAAGAAAAAGTTTAAGTATGCTCTGACAGTTGTTGACATGGCTTCAAGATATAAAGACGCGAGCCTTTAACGGATAAAAGCTCAACTGCTGTGGCTGTGGCTTTACAACAAATATACATGCGAGGTCCATTAAAGTATCCTAGGATGATTCAAGTTGATGATGGAAAAGAGTTTAAAGGTTTTGTAAACCAGTTGTTTTTAAAACATCATGTTACAGTTAAGGGAGGGATCCCAGGCAACCATCGATCACAAGCCCTAGTAGAAAACTTTAATAAGAATCTAGCTGAACGCCTGTTTACTTATCAATATCACAGAGAAATTATGGACAGAACGCGCAACACAGAATGGGTTAGGAGTTGCCGGCAGTTTTACGCGCCATGACAATGAAGAATTTAAAGCAACAGGTCTTAAACCAGTGAACGCGATCAAATTAAAAAAAATAGCATTACTGAAGATGTGCAGGGACTCAAAAACTCTTGCCGTTTGGACTAAAAGTAAGATACTTGTATGCTCCTGGAGAGGCAGAAGGCGATGTTAGAATTAGAGCGACAGATCCCATATGGAGCATAGATGTATATGAAGTTGAAAGAATCATGAAAACAACCCCTCCCGTGTATTATTTAAGAGAGACTCTCTCGTCTAAAAAGCCCGCCCCTAAAAGATCGTTTGTTCGCGAAGAGCTGCAAGTTTGTCCCGCCAAACAGAGTAGGCTAACAAAAAAATAGTATTTATTATTATTAAACTTATTTTTTTGTTAAACGTTTTGCTAAACTTATTTTTTTAGCTTATTTTGGGTTTAACTGATCATGTGTTTGTTTTTCAATGTTCTCTTTAATTGCATCAGTGTCTACCTGTCGTGAAGTAAAAGTCTTTCTCACTCCTTTTGAAGTTCAATTTTTTGCCGTCTGTAATCCTCACCGTCAGCCATAAGCTTCTGAAATTCTTCGTCCGTAATGTTTTCATCCTGTAATGATTTGCTTATTCTTAATCTTAATGAACAAAGTTTTGCTGATGCTAGGGCTACAATGGCAGTGTGCTTTTGTAATTTAGGGGTTAATTTTTTAAAACAGCACTTACAATCATAGACATGGCGCCTAAACCTAAACCTAGGCCTCCTAATGCTAAAGAGGCTGGCGCCCAACCCCAGTAGCTAAAACAGCAACACTAGAACAGCACTTACGCTAGCTACAGCCGATGAGCCAGTAATTACATAAGAAAGAGTATTTAAAGCTTTAGCATATTTCTTTCTAGTAACTCTATACTTATCCAAGTCGATTTCTATTTCCTTTTGAAGTTCAGTTATTTGCTTTAACCTAAACTGTTGAACCTCCATTTTTAATCAAATTAATTTTGTAAAAATGTTTTTATTAATCCTTTTGGCAGCACTTCACCAACAGAGTAAAACGCAATAAAATTAACATACTTAATGAACATAAAGTCGAGTACTGTTAGTTTGTCTTTGTCAACATTCACAGTAACTTTGTCAGATGATGAAAAAGTTTTATTTCATCCCCGTTTTTAGTAATGGCAATAACAAGCCTAAGAGGGCCATCCAAGTTTTCAGCCTTATTTGTACTCCCCGTGCTAACACATGTTCTGGCAAACTAGAATTAGACTCCCCTGGAGTAATTAATAAAACAAAAATCAAAGTAGCAGTGTTAGGCATTGGTGGTTTGGGATAAATTCTAGGTTACTGTTCATCCCCCACTTCAGCTAAGGTTTTCTTTCTGCTCAGCACATATTCGCGCATATATGTATCTATTACAATCTGCTTTTTCTGTTGTGTTCCTGGGACAAGACTGGCAAGAAAGGGGCCCGCATTCAAAGCTTTTCTAAAATTGTTTTCCTTATCAAAGTATACATTAGGGCTTCGCAAGTCAAATTTAAAATCCCAGTTTATTTCAGGGCAAGACCCAGGTATTGTCTTTTTTATAAAGCCTGTATTCATAGTTGCCGTAATCAGTTGTTTCTAGATTTCTTATTTGTTCCAGTTTATGGATGTTGCTGCCGTTTTTTGTCTTCAATTTCTGTTCGTTTGTAAACCCCATCATCTGTGTATTCAAATCCATAAACATTTCCTGGTACTCCTATTAGATCAAACTCGGTGTGTCTGCTAGGTCTTTTAGCTCTACTGCAACGCATTTAGGAGCTAGCTGCACTTTTGATTCTGGCCCCCGAGACATTCTTTTTATAATATTAAAATTATAATAAACAAATTGTTATAAACAATCTACAATAAACAAATGTATTGAACTGGGGGGTCAGTCCGTAAGCATAGCTTAGCGTGCTTAGATGTTTCTAACTGCTCTTTTATTTTTTTAGCTCATCTTTGTCTCTTATTATATAATTTTCACTTAAACATTCTTCAAAACTATCTTTGTCGTTAGTGTAAAATAATACAACCGATTTAACTGCGATCGAAAGTCTTTTTAAGACAGCATTGTATTTTTGAGTTAAGAGCCACACAGAAACTAAGGCGTGCGGCCACTAAAGGCTAGCTTTGACAGAGTTTTCTTTTTTAACAATGTCTCGTTCAGCTGAACAGTCATCAATAATAAACAGTGTTTCAGTTCCCTCAAATAGTCTATAGTAATGTTCTAACAGTCGCTAGTTTGTCGCTAGGATCAACTAAAAATATATTCTCGTCTGTCCAAATAAACTTCCTTTCTTGTAGGACTTGTTGTGCTTAATGGTTGTGCAGAATATAACAATGTGTTCGTAATGAAACCTGTATATTGTTTGTAACAAATCAAGTACGAAGACAGTTTTCCCACACCCAGTAATCCCGCAGATAAGAGAACAGTGCGGATCTTTTGGCAGAAACTTCAAACTATCCATCTGTTTATATTAGAATATTTCTTCTGCATTTTAACAAGTCACGCCTTTTAACCTGTTTTCTTCAATGTTTAACTGAGCATCACAAACCATAAAAACATGCATTTGTATTGGCTCGTTTCCGTCTGCTTTCTTCGAATATTTATTTGTATACCATCTTGTCCTATCCTTTCTCCAGTTCCAAACAATTTGTTGTCAAATGTGGATCTAAAGTCCAACCACAACCCATATTTACTTATTAAGTAGTCTTCGAGTCTTACATCATAAAGGCGAAGTTTTTTACATACGCGATCAACTGAAGGATCCCTTTGCCTACCTCCAGCAAACAACTTTCTTATTTCATCAAAGTGTTGGTGAGGTAAAAGTCCACGACCTGAATACAACTGATCAGAATTGCCATTTATTACACAGTCAACCTTCTCAATTTTTGGATTATAAAACGCTTCTGATTCTCTTGAAAAGGAGTTGTTCCTTCCGTAAACAAGAACAAAATTCCTTTTAAAGACTTTAGAGACTGATTTAGATGTATGTTCCAGAGAGTGTCTCGCTTGTTTCTATTTTCTGTAATGGAGCGTATAACCCTTTCATAATAAATAACTGTTTTATTTTTATACTGGGTTAAATTGTTCTGGCTAGTTCAGGGTTAGTAACAACATCAAACTCAAGAGAGATGTCACTAACCGTGTATTAGCTAAAGTATCTTCAGACAGAACGACAGAACCGCTAGGATTAAATGTCAGATCTAACTAAGTTTTTCTTTTAGTGCGCCTTGGTAATATGGCATATGCGTCTTTAACAGTTCAAAATCTAGAGGGATGCAGAATCTGTTGCCAAATGCTTCTGCTACTGCCTCATCTTTAACATCATTCTTTGCATCCCCCGCTTTAAGCCTGTGCTTGAGGCCATTTGGGCTTTGTATTCCTTGATAAACTTTCTCTTTTCTTTCTTTTTTAGGCAACCATAGATCAGAATAGAGGTTAAAAATATCTGCCTCTCTTAGTACAAAGACTTCTGTACCTTCCAGTTTTATTACTATATGATTAACGATAGCCCTACCTTAATTAGCAACAACAGTAGCATTAGGATCTGTCGATGTAATATATATTTTAAATGATAGTTTAGCAGTGCCTGGCATTATAACATCGTCAGCGCCAAGATCGGGGAACTTGACTGTTAAAGTTTGTCCAGGCTGAACTGTTGATGGAGTATTTACACTAATTACAGTCTGCCTTATACCTTTTACGCCGTGGGGTTCCTTCTCTTTTCTATATGGATCGAGTCACAACCGTATGAGTTCATTTTTATAAAACAAAAAAGAATATAAATAAAAAATATGGATGAAGATTATGACGTGCCTGATCCTTCTGACGAAGAAGAAGACGAAACACAATTGGGGCCTTCAGTAGATGAAGAGCTTGAAGGAGCAGCAGTAGGTCAAGGAGTAGGATTACGTCAAATACGATTGCTAGATAGAATTGAATCATTATATAGCCACATGGGTCGAGAGCAACCAGATGCGCTTAGGGTTTCCAATTTTGAGATAGATAAAGATAATCATTTGAATTATAGAACCAGTAAAGGGGACCTTGTGCGGCTTACTAAAAAACCAAACTCAACCCAGTTTTTAAAAACAAGCACAATTCTTGGAAAACTCCCTGTTGCTGACAAAAGGAAATTGAACTTTATTGGAGATTTAAGCTCTGAGGCTGTTAGTCGTTACAAACCATCACGCAAAGGTTGCCAACACGATCTGAAATAGAAATGACATCTTTTCAGGATTTAGGCCCAAGAACAGATGAAGCAATAGCAGAAATTGAAACGAGTTTAGATGATGAGACAGTCAGATAAACATTAGAAACAATTGACAACTCTGAACTCGCTGATCGTGAAATTGAGGCTCTTAGGAGTGAAAACTTTAGGCTTAGGCGTGAATTTGAGGGTGTTAAGAATGCTCTTACAACTGTAAGGGAGGAACTAGCGCTCAATCTAAGAAAACTTGGCGAGGTAGAGATAGAGATAGAAGAAGAAAAAATAAGCTGGCTGATGCAGATGATAACAATTTAGGGTTGGAAGAAAAGGCTAGAATACAGAAGAACTTACAAGATTCAATGCTGAAAAGGCGGCTAGGTTAGAAGCGCTGTCTACTAACAGAGTGCAGCTAGCATCACAAACAAGCAGAATAAGAGAAACTATAAACAGAATACTTTATGAAAACACTACACTAGCTGAAAGAATAAGGACTTTGTTCAGGGAACAGGGGATTACAATAGTTAGCATATTAACAGCTGTCGGGTTTGCTATCTCTACACTGTTTTATGCTTTAACTGGCAGTGCACCAACAGGGCCAGTAGCACCCCCAACACCTCAGCCTGGTAAAAGTTGGATTAGAAAACAATTACATCATCTAGCAAACTTATTAAAGAAGTTAGCAGCCAAAGCGCTTGATGCTCTGCCTGGCATAATAGGCAGTGTTGTTAGTTGGGTTTTGTCTACTATAGGTAAGGTGGCTGGTTATATGGCTGACCATCTGTGGACGTTAGGAGTGCTAGCTGCTGGATTAATTTTAGTGAAATAAAGTATGGCTAATCCAGTAAAAGTTAAAAACACAACAAGGGCTGTCTTTTCGTTAGTATGGCTGTCAGTGTGAGGCACATTAACTGGCGGTGTGTTTTCTGGACTGCTTTCTGGCTGTGGGTGCTTATAACTGGATCGCTTTCTTCAGGGCTAGGTACTTTCTTTAAAATGGATGGGGCGGGTCTTGTGTTTAAGCTTTGATTGTGTCCTAAATTTTGATCGTCTCCAGCTATGAGGATTTCATTGTTATAATTCTGTATCATGCCCATCTGTAGTCTAAGGTCAGAGGGTAGCATGTAAAATCCATGGCCTACAACAAAATCAACCTTTGACCTAGCATGCGCAAGAACGTCTTGATACCTTTGTATGCTGGCAGGCAAATCAACAGCAGAGTTAATAGCATCTTCTAAATTAACTAGAAATTGTTTCTAGCATCAAAGCCTGTAGACTGATCCACGATGCTAGACTTAGTCTGTGCTTGTGCTCCTAATAGACACCAAACGTACGTCCGTATGGAGTCATTAAGTCTTTGCACTCCTGGCATTGTTAGGCCTTCACTTTCATCTAAGATAAATGTTGCCCAAGCATTATAATGTTTTTGTACAATAGCTCCCATTCGAACTTGTTTGCCTGGTTGAAAAGAGGTGTGGTCAGGCCAGTAGTCATACTCATATTCTCTATGTTTGCATTGCTTAACACCGCGGGCAACAATATTGATTGGGGGTCAGTCTGAGGTGTGTCTGGAGAGAATGTAAATATGCGGGTTCACGATCACCAAATCTTATCTAGCACGTAAGCCCCCGTTTAATGTGCTAATAACGTCAATATTTGGCAGTTTGACGTGTTAAGTTTGTTTAGAAACAGGTGTTAAATTGGTCAAAACTGATATTGATGGACGTGATGTGTATGTGAAAAGGGGGTTTTCGTGCAAAATAAGATTCGGTGAGCTTGACCCCGCATATTTACATTCTCTAGAATCGTAAGCTGTAAATAACTGGCGTTCGTTTCCCCAGAGCTCATCATCAGATCGGTGGCCTCTTCTGACAGTTCTTGTTTGTCTTCTTCTGGGGGAAATTGCAGAGTAGTTTCAAACATGACTGTTTGATGACGTTGTGGACTGCATCGGTGGCGATGGCAACACGAGCACCCAGGTTTGTCATGGCAGATGCACGGTGGTGCTGTCATCAATCGTTGCAGCATTGGTGGCGTTGGCCATTCTGGCACAACATTTTCTCCTAGTGGCCTGGACATTTTCACCTTCTAACGAAAGTCTGCGCCATCATGTTAAAAGAGGAAAACGTCCCGTGTAAGACTGCTGACGAGCTGGGGAAAGCGTCAAAATCTGAAGTTAGTAGGAGCCATTCTGAGATCACTGCGTATCGACCCTGAAAGGCAACAAATCAATCGCTGGCTGAAATTCTGGCTTTTTCAGGGCCGTCTCCAACAGTTTCTCATTTGTTTCCACTCTGCATGAAATCTGACTCTCTGGAAACTCTGTGTGCAGTAGCGTTTACCTGACAGGTCTTCCCATTTGATTAAAAGTACACTCTGAGCAATCATGGCAGAATGTCAATGTCAGTACACTACGCATTAGTACATGAATAAACCCTGACGCTTTGTATCAAACGTTAAAACACAAAGATATGCAAGTGAATATCCATCTGTTAAACACACACAACACACACACACACACACACACACACACACACACACACACACACACACACACCACACGGATGCACACACACACACGCCAAAACACACACACACACACACACACACACACACACACACACACACACACACACACACACCGGATGCAAAACACACACACACACACACACACACACAAAAACACACACACACACACACACACACACACACAACCACCGGGAACCCACACAACACCCCCACACAAAAACACACACACACACCCACACCACACCACCCCCAAAACCACACACACACACACACCACACACACACCCCACGACGCACACACGCATGCCACACCCCACCACACAACACACAAAAACACACACACACACAACGCACGCACGCACGCACGCACGCACACAACACATCACACACCCCACAAAACACACACACCACACACACACCACTAAAAACCCCCCACCACACCCCACCACACACAACGCACCAACACACACACAAAACCCCACAACACACACACACAAAACACACACCAACACACACACACAACACACCACACACACACACACAACACACACGCACACACACACACACCGACACACACAACACACACCCACACACACAACACACACACACACCACACACCAACACACACACACACACAAAAACACCCATCACACAACACACACACACACACCCCACCACACACACACACACACACACACACACACACACACACACACAACACACAACGGACTCACAACACGCACACACACACACGGATGCACACACACACACACACACACCACACACCACACAACAAAACACACACACACGCACCACACAACACAAAACACAACCACACACACAAAACACAAAACACACACACAAAACACACACACACACACAGAACTCACAACACACACACAAACCCCACACACAACACACACACACACACACACACACACACACACACACACACACACGGACTCACACACACCCGCACACACACACACGGACGCACACTCACGCACGCACCACGCACACCACACACGACCACGCACACACCACGCACGCACGCACGCACACACACATACACACGCACCACACGGGGCACACACACACACACACACACACACACACACACACACACACACAAACACAACACACCACACACACACACACCACACACACCACACACACATACACACGGATGCACACACACACACACACACACACACACACACACACACACACACACACACACACACACACACACACACGAATGCACACACACACACAACACACAACACACACCACACACACACACACACACACAACACATACAACACGGACTCACACACACACGCACACACACACACACACACACACACACACACACACACACACACCACACACACACACACACACACACCACCTCTTTCCCCTAATTCCCATTTACTGACTGCCAAGTTGACCCAACCTTGTTTACTCATCAAGGTACCTTTTTATTAACAAAGTACTAAGCCTTAAGTGATATATTTTTTATTGATTTTTAGAGAGTTTATAGTCCACCCTAGAATCCTTCAGGGTCTTCCAATGTGAACTTTCAGTCTATCACCACTGGCCTTGACCATTTGAGTCAACACTTGGACAGGAAACATACCATGCACTAGCCTTACAATCCCTTAATGTCCGAAGAGACAAGTTGCCAAAACTCGAGGGCTTTTACTATCCCCCCATTACCCAAATGTGGCGAATTACGATAAAATCAATGTAGCAATATATATCCGTGAAGTGAAAAATATCTTCTATGCCAAAGTCCTGTTCCACCAACATCACAGGAGCTCATCCCTGCGCGGTCAAATTTCAGGTCAACGCTAACATGACAATCAATATAGTGTCTAATTACCAACCGCAAGGCCCCAATGATCTGAATACAGAATGGCTTCGTAGTTTACATTCTGATGACAAATTTATAATTGCAAGGGATTTCAACGCCCATTCTCCATTTGGGGGAAAAAGAAAATAATAAAATAACTAGCAACCGCTTTGTAGAAAATTTAGTAGATTCGTCCCTCTATCTTTTGAATGACGATAGAATAACGCGTATCCCTGACAATCCTAATCATAAGCCGAGCGCTATAGATCTAACCTTTATTTCCCCTGATCTAGCGCCACTATGTGACTGGAATCCGCTAACACGATACACTCAACAGCGATCATTTACCTGTTGTAACTGAACTAGAAACCGTAAGACCTACACTTAATCCAACTGAATCGAATAAAGATAAATTCCAAAATTTAACTACAAATTTGCAGACTGGAACAAATTTTCCTTTTTACTAAGATCGTTTAACATAGATTCTTATGAGTAGATAACAAAGGTGTCGATGAATCATATGACCAGTTTCAAAATGTTTAATAACTGCCGCAAGGCAATCGATACAAACGATAAAGCCTGTACCTTCTAAAAAAAGCATGTGGGTAATGTCTGGTGGAATGACGCTTGCGAAAAGGCCAAAAAGGAGAAAAATAGTTAAATTAAAAGATTACTTACGTAGTAAGGGACCTGGGTTCGCTGAAAAACTTCTTGAGAAAAAAAGATAAAAAAATAAATCCAACAGAACCATTGTTTTTGCTAAAAGGCAATACTGGTCGTCCTTTTGTAATAATGAAGTATTCAGTTATAAAGACATACAAAAAGTATGGGGAAGAATGAAAACAATGAAACATGGAGTAAATCTACCTCAATACCCTGTCAAATTCAACAATTGCAAATTTCCAACAAATTCAGAAAAAAATCGGAAGCTTTTGTTGACATTTTCGCCAGAAACAGCGGTTTGGAAAAAATGTCTACACAGACTAATGCAAACAAAGATTATGAAGAAAAGGAGCTTACCTGCGGTAGAGCAATCCATGAGACTGATTTGTATCTGAATACCCTCATAACATTTGATGAAGTGCAGGAATGTATATCCAAACTGAGCACTAAGAAAACGTCTGTAGGGCTAGATGGGGTGTCCAATGACATGCTACGACATCTTCAATCTAATGTCTTATGTTTTCTTCATTGTTTTATTCATAAGTGCTGAAGTGATGGCAAATTGCCCCCAGTATGGAAACGTTCAATCATAGTTCCCATTCACAAACATGGAAAAAGCCGGAGTGACATTAATAGTTATCGACCCATTGCTCTTACGTCCCACACAGGTAAACTAATGGAGCGCATCGTATTAAACAGACTAACCCATTACTGTAATAAGCATCAAATCATTCCAAAAAACCAAGCTGGGTTTCAAGCAGATAGAACTACAATAGAACACTTAGTGAAACTAACAACTCATGTCAAACAACAATTTGCACACCGAAAAAGTGTCCTAGCAACCTTTTTTGATTTACGGAAAGCGTACGAACGTGTGAGACATAAAAGACTTTTGTATAAACTAAATAATATTGGTATAAACGGTAACATGTATAATTATATTCAAACGCTTTTAGAAAAAAGATCAATTCAAACAAGAATTGAACACATGTATTCAACCCCAAGGATATTAGAAATGGGATTACCCCAAGGATCTGTAATTTCGCCAATCTTGTTTAATATTCTAATGGCTGATTTACCAAAAGATGTATCTAAAGATGTTGTATTGGCGCAATTCGCGGACATTTGTTTATGGATGAATGTTACCATGAAGCGAAAAACCCCTGCACGATCACTTAATTACATACGCATCAAATATCAACATGAGCTAAATAAAATCAATAGTTTTCTACTAGGAAATGAACTATCTCTTTCTCAAGGGACTAAATTACAACTAATAAATTCCAAGGATAAATACCGAGCACCATTCCAGCAACTTACAGAGCAGCTTGGTGATGCAATGACTGCAAGAAATATTGAATTATAAACAGCACTTGTGTCTTAAGAGGTTATCTTTTTTATATTTTCAACTTTTCACAAGAAAACGCAGCTTGTTTTGCTCTTTCATGATTTTCTTTTGCTTCTTAGTGGCACCTTTGGTTGGGTTTTTAAAAACTCAACAAACATACTACAGTATTGCACACCAGCCTTTTCTGGGATAGCATTCTTCTTAAAACCGAAAAGGCAGAGGAGTCAATTACCACTTTCCGCGGTCACTGAGGAGAAACAACCAGTTTCGAAATATCGGTATATGACCAGGAGTTATATGTTAGTGAGTTTCCCTCCCTATTGGAGAGTGTCTCCCCCTTGGAGACTATAAGCTTGCTGAAGGCTCATTTTGAGAAGCATGTATTTTATTTTTCCCCATTCACCCACTCAAGCACATACTGTTAGTTAGGCAGAATTATCTACCACTGCAGATATGAATGCTTATCTCCCCTATTTCTTCAATCTAAGACATAAGAGCAAGCTTTGCTTATAATTCAATAATATATATATATATATATAATATATATATATATATATATATATATATATATATATATACTCAGAGGCATAAAAAACGCGAAAACAAACTGTATAGAAATTTTGATGTAATTTGGCTACCGATTCCTTTGAACTGGTAATAGAAAGTGAGAAAAAGCAATCGAACACCGCAAAAGTGTCCTTTCAAAGTTCATTCTGGTAGAAAATAAGGTCACATGAACTTGACCTTGACCCTGTGTTAACAGCAGAATGTCAGTATCTGGTGTGACCACCTCGAGCATTGATCACAGCTGTGCACCTGCGGTACATCGAGCGCACCAGAGTGTTGGTCTGCCTCTGGGGGACTTGCCACCACACCTGGCCCACAGCAACAGCAAGCTGAGCTGCTGTCTGGGGTCTGGGGTTGAGCTGGTTCAACTGCCTCTGAAGGGCATCCCAGAAATGCTCTATTGGGTTAAGGTCGGGAGAACGGGCTGGGTGAGGCAGCAGATTGATGTTGTTCTGCCTCAGGAAGTTCTGCGTAGCACGGGCAGTGTGCGGCCTTGCGTTGTCCTGCTGAAACAGGTTCTGTGGATGCCGCTGGAAATGCGGCAGGATGTGGGGCCTCAGGACTTGGTCGATGTAATGAACAGCAGTGACCCCGTTACCACGTCCTGGACCCACATTCTGGAAGATGACTGGCCCAATACGACGATTTATGCCGATAGCCCCCCAGATCATGATGCTTTCACCACCCCATGGGTCCCTTTCGGTGATGTTGGCATCCGTGAAGCGTTCCCCCGCTCTTCTCCAGATCCGGATGCGGCCATCGCCTGGGTCGACGCAGAACCGGCTTTCATCACTGAAGAGGACTCGGCCCCAGTCCCGATGGCGCCAATGCACGTGGATCTGTGCCCACTGCAGACGGTTCTGGCGATGCTGGAGTGTCAGGATAGGTCGCCGGGCTGGACGCCTGCATTGGAGACCAACTGTGTTCAGTCGGCGACGCACGGTCCTGTTGCTGATTGGCCTGCCATGGTTGCCGACGGTGTTCCTGGCTGTGTTGCAGCGGTTTGGTAAGGCTCCCGTCGATGCTGACGAAGAAGATGGCGGTCTTGGGCTGCTGTGGTGACCTCGGTCTGCCGCTCCTCGGTCTGTCATCAGTGGTGTTTCTTGCTTGAAAGCGGTCCAGAAGGCGATAGACGGTGGAAATGTGGACTCCGAATGCGATAGCGACCTGCCTCATTGGAACCCGGCCTGCAGTTGCCCCATTGCTATGCAACGATCTTGACGAGAAAGTCTCGGCATTATGTTGGCGCCTCTGGAAGGGATGATTTGAACTTTTTGGGGTTTGGAAATTTATAGCCCCACAATGGGGGCCACATTGAGTTGCAATTCACATTGATGCACGTGGCGTAGGTAGTCCACATGGCAAATGCACTCCTCGTGCCAAAAACGCTGACCCGGCAACATTCACCCACTGTTACGAGGTTACAACCGGCCAAGACACCACGCACTGCTAATGTTGCACGTGCCAACGACATTGCTTACGTCCTGTTCACAATGTGAACAATCGTGCACTGTCTCTATTTTTTCGCGTTTTTTATGCCTCTGAGTATAATATATATATATATATATATATATATATATATATATATATATATATATATATATATATATATATATATATATATATGGAGACTATAAGCTTGCTGAAGGTTCATTGTGAGAAGCATTTTTTTCCTCCCCCATTCACCCACTCAAGCACATACTGTTAGTTAGGCAGAATCATCTACCACTGCAGATATGAATGCTTATCTCCCCCTATTTCTTCAATCTAAGACATAAGAGCAAGCTTTGTTTATAATTCAATATATATATATATCTATATATATATAATATATATATATATAGAGAGAGAGAGAGAGAGAGAGAGAGAGAGAGAGAGAGAGAGAGAGAGAGAGAGAGAGAGAGAGAGTTAAACTTCTTTTCATAGAGTTACTGCCATCCTCCAGATTTCTCTGTCTATCTGTCTCTCTGTCTCTCTTTCATCTTCCTTCGGCTTCCATTGATTCCACTGTGCTTGTGTCTACCATATATTTCCCCATATCTAGTAGAAAGAAATGCTAGGAAGAGTTTGACGGCGAAAGGTTTTCACAGAAAAAAGCCGTGAGGCAGGTGTGTCGGTCCTGAGTCCCTTGCCCTCAATGGGTGTCTTGCCACATGCATAAAATATATCAAGAGAAAAAGGAGAAAGAGAGAGAGGGGGAGGAGGGAGGGAGAGAAAAGGAGGGGGGAGAGGGAGGGAGAGAAAGGGAGAGAGGGGGAAAGGAGGGGAAAAGGGAAAGGGGGCGAAGGCCCGAAAAGAGAGAGAGAGGGAGAAGGAGGAGAAGAGAGAGAGAGGAGAGAGGGAGAGAGAGAGAGAGGAAAGGGAGGAAGAAAACAAAAAAAGAAGGAATTGTTTTATGTTTATGTTGTATGTATGTATGTATTTTTATGTATGTTTGTATATGTGATAGTGCATTGTGGGTTTTAGTATGTATGTATGTAGTATGTAGTATTTTTATGTGTTATGTTTGATGTGTGTGTGTGGGTGGGTGTGGGGGTTTTGGTGTGTGTGTGGTGTGTGGTTGTGTGTGTGTGTGTGTGTGGTGTGTGTGGTTGGTGAAGTCGTATTTTCCTCTAACTTTTTTAGAAAACTGAACTGGTTTATTCTTCTCTCTCTCTTCTCTCTCTCTCTCCCCCTCTTTTCCCCTCTTTTCCTCTTCTCTTCCGCACTTGTTTACATGATATTTGCATATACACACGTGCTGTGTGCGGTTTGCGTGTGTGGTGTGTGGTGTGAAGTTTAATTTCCCCGGAAAGGTAATGATTACATTCTTATTCTCTCTCTCTCTCCTCTCTCCCCTCTCTCTCTCTCTCTCTCTTCTTCTTTTCATTCATATTCATTCTCCTCTTTTCTCTCTCTCCCCTCTCTCTCTCTCTCTTGTTTTTTTTTGTGTGGTGTGTGTGTGTGTGGTGTGTGTGTTGTGTGTGTGCTTGTGTGTCAGTGTGTGCGTGTGGAGTGAGTGAGTGTGTAGTGTGTGTGGTGTGTGTGTGTGTGTGTGTGTGTGTGTGTGTGTGTGTGTGTGTGCGCGGGGCCGTCTACATTTGACTTATAGCTTTTAATTTCCGTTTCAAATCATTGCCTCTTTTGTCCTGTGATTTATGAGGGTAGGGAAACCCTGTCTGTCGTCTGTCACACCTATTCATCTTAGCACAAACAGCAGGCTGGTCTCCGCATTATTTCTTTATTTCTTCGCATCGATTGCTAGGCGTTCAGTATTTCAGCTCCGTAAATATGAACTGAAAAGTTTCAACAAGTCTTCGGTCTAACAGTCCTTTGTGAATCCCTATGTAAAAGGGGACTTTGGTTTACAAATCAAAACAACACGAATTTTACTTTTTCTTTGATACCGTGACATAGCCTTTGCAAAATAAAGGTTTTCACTGATCGATCAGTCTTTGTATGCCCCGAACATAATATATTTGATCCCAAAACAACTTACACTGTTTTTTGAAAAACATAAAACCGACAGCTTTTACAAAACCAAACGCTGTCTAGGGAAGGTAAATAATTTTCACGTACATGTATTGACACAAATCTGATTATATCGACAGAGTACTTATATTACTCAATCATCATTAAATATTGGTGAAGAGAAAGCTGAATATGATCAATGTTCGACATTTTTTACCCTAATTATGTCCAGTCACTCATATGTGTGGTCTCTCTCTCTCTCTCTTCTCTCTCTCTCTCATTACTACAGCCTCAACGTATCTTGCAGATATCACAATCCAAAGTTTCGAAAAGTTCTTGTAAGGTTTCGACTCTAAATCAGTGATATAAAAGTCCATGACAGATACAAAATAACTCAAAAAGCTGCCCTTTTTGACACAACTGAAAATGAAATACACTTTTTGCTGAAATGTCCATCTTTTCAAGATTTAAGAAATAAGTATATCATGAAATATGTAACAAAAAGTACACGGGACCATTGTTGAAGTTTTTGCTGCAAAACGAGAAAAGGGACGTAATTCGCTCTGTTGCGATGTATATCTTCTATGCCTTGAAGAAAAGAGAATTGTTACTGGGGAGAGAACATTAGGAGTACCAATATGTTTTCATAACTTTATCGTTTTACCTTGTTTCGTGGTCGATACGTCTTTGTTACTTGGGGGTCATGTGAAAAATGTGTGTGTGTGTGTGTGTGTGTGTGTGTGTGTGGTGTTGTTGTGTGTGTGTGTGTGTGTGTGGGGTGTGTGTGTGTGGGTGTGTGTGTGTGTGTGGTGTGTGTGGCGCGCGCGCCCGTTCGTTCTTTTTTAAAATTTAACGTCTACCCACCTAACGTGTCTTAGACGTTTAAAGGGTTAGTGTGTGTGCATGTGATGTTTTGGGTGTATGCATGCAAAAAGGTTGGTTTTGATTTTGGGTGTAGTAGGTATGTATAATGAAATTAGGCCTAGATTAAAAAAAAAATAAAACAAAAGAAGAAAAACAAAACCAAAAAACTGAATCCAAAACTATAAAAGAAACCTAGATAAACAACTAACACCAAGTGGGGAACTACAAGATTTAAAGAAAAATGCCCCAATTGGGCTCTTAATAGTCCTTGAACAATTAAAAAAATGCTTGATTCGTTAGAGTGACGTTTCAAAGAGACATCGACGGTTTTTCAGTGTTCAAAAAACCCGCGATAAATAGGGTTTCATTTATCGCAAAAAAAACGTAGTGAAAACGGGGGTGATTTGCTGGCCACAAAAAAAAGTAAGTTTACGAAATTTGGGTTTTTTAAAGGCATCAAGCCCAATGAAAAAATCAAATTTTTTTAAAACCCTCTTTTGTAGAGATTTTTCATCCCTGTTTTATTGTTGATATTTTGTTAAATAATACCCCCTTTTTGTTTTTGGTCCCTTTTTCCCCTTTATTTGGGAATAGATTTTCCAGGCTGGTCTTTTAAAAGACTATAACTCTCTGTAAGGATAAAGGAATGTATATCTTTGTTTAAAAAAAGTTTCAGAAAAGCAGCGTTTTTGGTTTAAAGTGTTACCCCTTTTTAGCAGATAATCCACAGTGGTGGGGGAACCCCCAAAAAAAAATCGACATAAGAACCCCGTGAATGAAAAAAAAAAGAATTAAAATTGTACCTTTGATATAAGTTCTGCTCTCACACCTGTATTGAAAATTTTTTGAGCTTGTAGGATGTTTTTTAAACAACCAAAGTAGTTTTGAAATACAGGAAAAACGGAAATCAAAAAAATTTATGCCCTAATAATGGGAACAAGTTCCGCAGTTATATGGAAAAATTTTTACCCAAAGGGGGTAACCTTTCTTTATTTTTAAGGATGGAAATTTTGAATGTAAACCCGACAAAGATTTTCTAGTACGGAACCCTCTGATAGATTTTTTGGTGATTTATATAAGTTCATTTTTAAAGTGATTAAATAGTTGGGCAAGGGTCCATCACTTTTTTTTAAATTTTTGAAGTCTATGTCACAATTTGCTTACTAAGTTCCCTTCCGGGACAGTGCTAAAGACATCGAGGGCTAGTTTTGAGGTGCAGGCCCCGCTTTTGTAAATAAGTCAGTGTGTAGGGGGCTATCGTTTTTTTGAGAATCAATTTTTTGTGCCCCTTTAGGAAAAAATTTTTTTCTGATTTTAATTAGTTTTAGTGGCATTAAGGTTTTGTACTGTATGACTTTTAAAAAATTTTTTTGCGATGCAAGTTTATTTTTTCTTTAAAAGGCAATTTCCGATCTCATTAAGTTCTTAAAGTTGATTAGAACCGGGACACCAAGAGCTTCTTTTAGCTTTACTATGGGTACTCTGCAACTTTTTAATTAAATATTTTGGGGCTGAAAAAATGTCTCCTGGGCATAGGATAGTTTTGATCGTACAAGCGCAGTAGCTAAATGTGTTAATACTTTACTGTCTTTACCCAAGATTGTTGACTCACCATTTCAAGAAATTTAATAGTTTTCTTAGCTTTTGTTTAGAATAGTTTGGATGTGATTATTCCAGCTCAATTTAGAAGTTAAATTTACTCTAAAATTTTACAACTTTTTTATATTCAAGGCACAGTCCATCTGTTTGAAATGAAGGCAGAGGATTAGGATCATAACCAGTATTGAACAGAACCATATACGATTTTTCAGCTGAAAGGGCCAATCCATTTTCAGTCATGTACTACTAATTTTATCTAGTTCATTTTGATATATCTTTTTAATATAGTTGATTGATCTAACTGGTGTGTAACGTTTTAAAGTAACTTTCATCCATATGCAGATATCATCCGCATATTGTACCAGTTCAACAGTTTTTGATAATGATTTAGGAAGATCATGGATCAAAATATTAAACAAGATAGGAGCTATCACAGCTCCTTGCGGGATTCCCATTGGATATGTCTTTCATTAGAGTATACATTTCCTACCTTCGTCTGTATGTTCTGTCACTTTAAAGGTTTTTAAGTAATTGTACTACACCCAGAGAGACCAATTAACTTCAATTTGTTCAGACGTTTTGAATGCCAGACTTGGTCATATGCCTTTCTAATGTCAAAAATGTGGCAAGCACATTTTTTCTGCGTGCAAACTGATGTTTAACCTGTGTTGTAATTTTTACAAGATGGTCAACTGTAGATTTACCCTTTCTAAAGCCAGCTGTTGTATTGGTATTATACCTTTTTTTCACAATGATGTTCAAGTCTTTTTAGAATAATTCTTTCCATAAGTTTTCCCACATGTGAAGTGAGAGCAATTGGCCTGTAGTTATTTTTGTCTGATTTTAACTTGCCCTCTTTAGGGATAGGGGGTACAATTGATTTTTTCCACAAGGATGGTTGAAGCCCTTCAGACCAACATTTCTGAAAAAATAAGTTCAGAAACATTGTGAAATTAACTGACAAATGCTTTATCATTTCATTGGAAATCGCATCTGGTCCCACTGACTTTCTTTTCGAACCAATAGAGAAAATTGCATCCTTTACTTCTTGAAACGTAAGGGGAGCGTTTGTATAGTGACTGTTATTGGGACTTTTTTCATGCGTTTCCTTATCCTCCATTTCTCTCTGTATGTCTTTTGCTTTTCTGTCAGGCCCTCCCTATTGCTATCTTTTGCAAAAATATTTGCAAATGCTTCAGCCTTTTCAAATTTTGAAGGAATCTCATTATTTTCTAATGTTATGGGATATTCAGGAAGACTGATTCAGTTTTTCATGTCTTTTAATTTTTTCCATCTTTTCTGAAGATCTTTGTGGTCATGTATTTCATTTTCACAGAAATTTGACCAATATTGCTCCTTGACTTTTTCGATTACTCTGTTACTATGATTTTTTGCTCTGTTCTTTGCAGCAATATTGTCAGGATCTTTCTTATCTTTTAAATATATTTTATAGGCCTGCATCTTTTTTTTCTCTTGCTTCTTCACAAGTAGCATTCCACCATGCATTCCCTGCATGTTTGTTTGATGCATCAGATTTGCACCTTGGTATTGAGAGATCAGCTGCATGTAAAACAATATCATTAAAATTCGCGTAGCTTGTGACAATGTTACCAGACATTATCTCTTCATAATTGTAAGTAGAGAGTATGTTTTCAAATTTATCCCAAAATGCTTTATTACAATTATATTTTGGGATCTTATCTTTAGCACAGTTTCTTCTTTGTTGTCGTTCGCTCAGACAGGAACCCCCGATGCACTGACGAAGGCTGCCGTCCGGCGGAGGCCCTCCAGAGATCCGTAGAGTTTCTCCCTCATCGGTTGGTCAGCAGGCCAGGTCTCTGCTCTCAGGTTATGGTGTGTTGGACAGTCCTGTAGGAAGTGTTCCACTGTCCTTGGGGCTGTACCGCAGGGGCACATTGCAGGCTCGCCAATGCGGAACCTTGTGAACATGTGATGGTGTAGCCTGGAGTGGTCCGTCCTCAGCCTCACAATGTTTACTTGGTCTGGTCTGGGTAGGAGGTAGTAGGGATCTGTCTGGTTATAATCTGGATGTAGCTGAAGCCATCTTTTCCTCTGCTTCTCCTTGATGATCGTCTTGGCCTCTTCATAGGAGATTTCCTGTTCCTCTTGTGGCTGCTGTCCCCTTCCTTCGCCAGTCGGTCTGCCTCCTCATTGCCTGCTATGTTAATAATATAATAATAATAATAATGAATACTTATATAGCGCCTATTCTCGGCTAGAGGCCAAGCTCTAAGCGCTTTACAATCCACACTCGTTTACACAACGGGCTGCCTACCTGGGTAGTGCCGACTGAAGAGCTGCCAGCTGGCGCTTCATTCAGTCGTTTCCCGTGTCATCCATTCAGTATCGTTCAATATCAATCACTCATTTTCCTTACTTCCTTCATTCTTTCCATTTCTCACGCAGGGTGCATGCTATGTGTAATGTGTCATCCATACCAACGGCCAAACTGGCCTACTCTTCCGAAAGTTGGTGATGGGATTTTACGTGTGTGCAAGATGTTATGCATGCGTTCACACACGGAACCTCGGTTTATAGTCTCATTCGAAGGACTGTATGGGAAATGGAGTCAGAACCAATGTTAACTCTGAGGGAAAAATCCCCCCTGTACCGAAACGCCCCGGCGGAGGTTCGAACCTGCAACCCCAGGATCACCAATATTACGAGTCAGGCGCTCTACCAACTGAGCTATTCCGGCTCCAGTGTGTTGCAGTGTGAGGGTATCCACTGAATGACGGTTAGTTCAGTGGCCTGCTGCAGTCTGGCAAGGGCAGAGACAAGGGGGCTGAGGTCCTTGTTCTTTGGGTTCTGTACAGTCTGCAGTACTGACAGTGCATCAGAGAAGATGACGACTTTGGGGTGTATGGCCTCTCTATTCGCACACAGTGTCTCTGCTGCTGTCTGCAATGCGTCTGCCTCAGCTTTGTAGTTCATGGAGAATTTGCCAGTGGGGATGGCTTGTCGGACGTGAGTTCCATCCTTCAAGGTTAGGAATATTCCTCCACCTCCATTTCTGGCAGCCTCCTCTGCTGAGCCGTCCGTGTATGCATACGTCCACAGCTCCTTGGGATATGCCTGTTCCATATGGTCTAGGGCTAGTGCTTTCTTCTCTGGTTCTGACTGTGTGCCCTTTGTGAGAATGCCTGGGATTGTCTCTCTGACTTCCAGAAACTGGTCCCTTCTCCAAGCGTGTGTTGGGATCTGCTTGTTCCCTTGCTGCAGCAGTTCAGGGTCCTGCCTCTCGAGTCTGCGAGCGTTGTGCACAAAACTGCTGCGCTTCAGTCTGCACTTAGTTGGCTCTGACATTCTTCTGTTCATGGGGTGATTCTTCATCCTCTTGAATTTGGCAGCTTGAGTGAGGATTATGGCATCTCTCCTGCTTTCAAGGCTTTGAAGACCTGTCAGAGTTTCCATGGCTTGGATCGGGGTTGATTTGAGAGCGCCAGTGATGATCCTGGACGGCTGGTTCTGGACCTTGGCAACTTTGTCTAGTTTGGTCTTGGCTGCTGTCCCCCAGGCAGCTGTACCATATTCTAGGACAGGTCTGACTCGTCCAAGGTACAGTTTCTTCTGGATGTTGTGGTCGGTTCCCCAGGAAGTTCCTGATAACTTCTTCATCAATGCCAAACGTAGCCTGGCTCTTTCTGTGCACTTGTTGATCTGGTGTCCCCAAGTCATCCTGGGGTCAAATGTGACTCTAAGTAAGTGGGTGATTTATCCTGTGGGAGGACGTGACCATTCACCTGGAGGCGTGCACTCTGTTCTTTTGTAGCCAGGCTGAAGATGGTGTATGTGGTTTTTCTGGCATTGATGGTTACGAGCCACATTTTTGTCCATGTCTCGATCTTCCTCAGGGCTTCCTGGATCCTTACAGTGGCTGTTGTTATGTACTGCTCACAGCACCAAATGGCAAGATCGTCTGCGTAGATTGCACCATGGATCCATGCAGGGATGTCATCGAGGATGTCGTTCATGAAGATGATGAAAAGCGTAGGGGAGAGACTCCACCTTGTGGAACGCCTTCCTTCATGGTCTTCTGTCTGCTTTGGTGCCTTCTGTTCTGTACCCGGGCTTTTCTGTTGGCCAGGTATTGGCTGATCCAATTGAACATGAGACCTGAGATACCGTACTTGTGCATCTTCAGCTTCAGCCCATTCCTCCACACTTTATCAAAGGCCTTTTCCAGGTCGATCCAGACTGTAATGGTGTGCTTCTTGTCTTGTAGTGCATCCTCCACTTCTTGCGCAATGTAAGCGATCTGGTCTTCAGTGGATCGGTGTTGCCTGAATCCTGCCTGCTTGTCAGAGATGATCTCTTTCTTCTCCAGGTACCATGTCAGCCTATTGTTGACTAGCCTTTCCATGAGCTTCCCTATGCAGCTGGTCAGACTAATGGGTCTGAAGCTGTCTGCCTTGGTCTTGTCTTTTCCTTTCTTGTAAATCGGGATCATGATAGCATCTCTCCATGCCTGAGGAACGGATGCATTTTTCCAGCTCTCGTTGAAGATATTGAGAAGGGTTTTCTTTGCTGATTGTCCCAAGTGTTGTAGCATCTCATTTGTAATGCCGTCGGGTCCTGGTGATTTCTCTTTCTGCATCTGCTTTATCCCTTCCTTCAGTTCTTTTTCTGAGAAGAGTTCTTTCATCACTTCTTCCTCTGTGTCCATGTCTTTGTAGAGTTTCTGCTGTTCCAACACTTCCTTCTCTCTATCGTTTGGGACTTTGATGTTACTGATCCTTTCAAAGCTGCTTATGAGGTGGTCTGCAGCCTGCTTTCCAGTGAGGGTCTCTCCGTTGTCTTCTAGAACGATTGGTGAAGTTGACGTTCTTTGATCGTTCATTGCTTTGGCAAGTTTCCACAGTCTTGTTCCATCCTTCTCCAAATTGAGATTTTCTGTTTTCCTCTTCCAGTTGGTTCTTGCTGCCTGGATGAAGGCCTTTTTGTACGAGGCAGTTCTTTCCTTCAGGTTGATGTTGTTTTCTGTTGATGGTTCCTTCTCTGCCTTTTCTCTTGCTTCTTTCGCTTGATCTTCCAGCTGTTGGAGTTCTTCAGTCCAGTAGGGCCTGTAGTTTTTTCTGGCTCCTCTTGGGATAGTTTCTATGGCTGCTTTCAGTATTGACGCATTGAAGGCCTTGGTCATGTTGTTCGCATCTTTCTGACGAGTATTGATGTTGGCGGCATACTCGTCAGTGAGGATGGAGAAATCTTCCCATTCAGCTTTTCTGTAGTTCCACCTGGGCAGTGGTCTGCCATCCTCAGGATGGTGGTTGAGGTCGAAGGAAAGTTTCACAGGTTTGTGATCGCTGCCTGCCAGCTGGTCCAATACTGCAGATTGTTGGTGGCAAAGGCTAGGTCTGGTGTTGTTGATGATAGCCACCTGCATGAGTAGAATGTTGGAGGGTCATCTGCTTGATTCAGTAGATGTAGTTGCTGGTCAATCTGCCAATCCTCTACCTCCTCTCCACTTGAGTCTGTTTCGTTGTATCCCCAGCTTGTGGAGTGGCTGTTGAAGTCGCCGACAACCAGGCAGCTATTCTGTAGAACATCCATTGCATGTAGTGAGAGCTGTCGATCTGATGGACAGTATACATTGTATATCCTTATCTGTTTCTCCCGCAGTGTGATCTCCACTCCAGTGATTTCTGCCTGATCCTCAGTGTCCACTGTGATGTGCTTCACTGGTATGTGATTCTTCACCAAGATGAGGATTCCACCTTTGTGTCTTCCTTCCCTGTCCACACGGTAGGTCTGGTAGCCTCTTACTGTGAAACGAAGGTTCTCTGTAAGGTGGGTCTCCTGGACACAAGCAACATCAATGTCCTCTTTGTGAAGTCTTTCAGCAAAGGGGAGCTTCTTCCTGGAAATCCCCTCAGCATTCCACTGCAGTATCTCCAATGGCCTTGGCTCCACCTCCCTCCTGTCAAGCCAGTCGCTTTTACCTGAGACACCCGCCGTCTGGCTCTACCACGAAACGGGGCACGGGGACCACCAGTAGCTTTGGTTGGGCCCCTTTGAGGCACAGGGCCCGGCACTCTTCCACCCTGGCGGGTCCTCAACGGTCAAGCACCATATCGACATTCTCCAAGGTTGTCTGTCATGTGAGCGGGGATGCGTTGTGCTGCCGTTACGCCCCTGACAAGTCAGGACCAGCACATCCGACTTCGGCTCTTGCCATTTATCCCATGGCTGGGGTAAGGCTTGGAGCAGTGTCAGGGCGTGTCCACGCACTGGTGGGCCTGCACAGAGTTCCTTCCTTTCTCGGTGGGGGCCTTACTCCTCCATCTGGATGGTCTAGCCTGTGGCTTTCCTTGATTGGAGAGGCCGAGATCTAGTTTTAATAGAGAACTTTAGCAGCCCGCGTTAGCCAGCAGCGTCCTTAGGGAATCCCCTTTTTCTCTCATAGAGGCGATGTGCGCATGCGCAACCTTGCCAAGCAAGGCCGCCGCCGGCTGAGCGCGTCGTTCAATCGGGGTTTTTAACGCCGCTCGTGGAAGCCATCTTTACGAGCCCAATTGTCTGCTTTATAATCGGTAAGTACTTCCAATTTGTTAACAAAAACATTAGTCTACACATTTCCTGTTGTATTACACGGTGTGTCACGGTGCTAAAAGCCCAAAAGAATCACTACAAAGTAAAATGTAAGCTGAATCGATTCGACAACAAAACTGGCGGAACGTTTGGCCTAGACTCAGAGTCAGTCGTTTATTTGTCATAGAAAACCCAGGGAGGCCTATGAAGCCTCCTAAACCTTGGTTGTTTTGAATCTGTAAATTTGTGTTTACTCCAGTAGAACAACAACACGATACTCCATGTGGACTTATTTGTAGTCTACGTGAAATGTGTCAGTGCATACGAGCACATTTGTTGATCTAGATGACAACTGTCAGGCCCATGTTTACATGGCAATCAGCAGCTGGATTAAAACTCGTGTGGTGTGTGTGTGTGTGTGTGTGTGTGTGTGTGTGTGTGATTTACTAGTTTTTTTTTCCCATTAGCCCCATCTAGTATCTATAGGACTAAGTGGCAAGAGAAGTTATTCCTTGTGTTCTTGTTTATTTTGTGTGTGTGTGTGTGTGTGTGTGTGTGTGTGTGTGTGTACAGGGTCGCCACTCTTCAAAGTATAGCAGACGACTCCGGACGCTGCTAACACGCCAACATAGAACAGCGGGGCTGTAGGGCGGAAGCCGTGTTTGACGTCACGCGACGAAGACGCCGACTGAACGAAAGTCGCCGCTAAAGTTCTCTAATATAGCGCCAGTCGTCCGCTCCCGTGCCGCGTTATTCACAACAGAGGTTGCGTCCAACCTGCACCATGTCCCCTGAGGACACACCCACATTAACGTGGCGAGAAGGTGCAACTACGGTTTTCACCCTTTCTTAACAGAAGAAAGGGATCTTCGCAGATCTAGCGCAGTTTTGAACGGATTGTGTACCCTTAATGGTAATAATTATTGGCAAATGATCACTACCAAGAGGATCTTTGAAGGTAGACCACTCACAGCTTGGAGCTATGGCAGGAGATATAAGTGTTAAATCAATTGCTGTTGCTCGATGGTGTGAAATATCAGGTATTCTTGTTACACTGCCATCATTTAACAGACTCATTGAATTCTATGTTTCCAACAAAACGATTGTGTGTTACTATTTCGCATTCATTATCCCAAAACGGGGCATGTGAGTTAAAATTACCTGCTATTAACCATTTTTCATGCTGGTCCGGTATAGCGCAAAGCCATTCTGTGTTTTCATTGTCAGGACCTTTTGGCAAATAAATGGAAACAACGTTAATGTAAGTAATTCGTTGAGTTTCAGTTTTGCTGCACATGCATTAATGTTTTTAACATTCTTTGAAAAGGGTGGCTCTATTTCACGATATTCAACCTTTTCTTGAATATATATTGCAGTACTAACCCTCCTTGTTTCGTTGTTAGTTTGGAGTATTGGAGGGTAATAAAAGTTTTGTAATTTTGGATTTTTGTGTTCAGTTGTATTTAAAGATTGTAATATCAACACTTGATACGAATGATCTGAGAGATGTTGAATCAGTTCGTGAATATTTGTTGATATTGATCTGCAGTTCCATTGCAATATTTTCAAATTCGAATGTTTTGTCATGCTCTCTGAAGAATGAAAAAATGTATTGTCCTAAATAGAAAAAAAACCCAAATAAACAGCAACTTTTATAATATTAAAAATAGCAAAACAAAAATAACAAACTGTGTCAATTAGCCCAACTAATATAATGGTATTCGCAGTAATAACGAATTAATTTATGGTATTGATGTTCTTATGATAATGAGGTTAATTACAAAATGATGAGATCACAAGATGGCACCTTGTTCAAAACAAACTAACAGTCAAAAGGTGCTGGAATTTTGCAAAAATTATTCCACCCTCTTCAGAAAGAAGTCCCCAGAAAATGGATCAATAATCACTCAGCACAGCAAATCTGTTCATCCATGAATTGGGAGCGA
>CM031623.1:764929-769929 GCA_018398815.1 Conus ventricosus | reverse complement strand
GTTCTTATAGAACAGGGAGTACCTTAGAATGGGAATGAAGAAATGCTGGATCGTCCATCAACCCTATAAAAGCCCAGATATCTGTCTGCATTCTCAACAACAAGACATCAGGACAAGTACCCTCACCAGTTTCCTTCAATGGAATACATGTTGAATCAACTAACAACCTACGCTATTTGGATGTAGGCTTTGACAGAATGCTAATCTTTAGAAGGCATGTTGAGAATATTGTTCTTAAATGCAAAAAAGGCTTATCTGCCATGAAAGCAATGGCAGCTAAAGGCATTGAACATCGCCATCTCTACCGACTGTACCGCGCACTTGTACTTAGTGTGATTGTCAACCTCGGGGTATGTCAGTGGAGGAAGGACTAGAGCACAGCCCAAACACACTCACAGCTTCCTTACAATCTCATTCATATACCATGCATTCGTCACATCAAACCACTAGTAAAGTCTATAACTTTACTACACATAATCATGGAAAACATCAATGCGCATGGAGTCAAACAAAATAAAACATTCTCTCTTTCCTTGAAACTTCACAAATATTTTTTTTCCAAAAAAACATTTATCTAAATCATCATAACTAACCCGGGTATAAATAGACTCTCTACTTTTCCTGGCCAGGTGATCTTAAACTATTTACGAATCACTGTCTTTCCTTTTCTTCTTTTTTTTCTTTTCACTGTCACTTTCACAAGCACCAGTCACAACACAACTGCTGGCACTGGTCAGGTTGGACCGCTGGCACTGGTCAGGTTACTGGCGTTGACCTGTGATTCTGCTTGATGGAAGTGGCGCTGCCAAGTATGAGGTCGAACCCCGGTTCAAATTGAATAGTGACTACCCGACATTGATCTGTTCTCCTTTCTTCCTTCCTGCACTAACACATTGCACTCTCTCTCTCTCTCTTCTGGTCTGCTCTATCAAATGGACATGGTTGCTTTTTTTTTGCTTTTTTTTCTCTTCATCGATTAACAACTCTCTCTCTCTCTCTCTCTCTCTCTCTCTCTCTCTCTCTCTCTCTCTCTCTCTCTCTCTCTCTCTCTCTCTCAACATCTCTCCTTAGTCCTTCCCCTGCAGACTCGATATGGTGCTAACCCTTCAACTCGGTTCTCTTCACTCCTCCTCTCATCTCTCTGCTTTCTTTCGCGCAGAGCCTCCTACTCCCAGAACCTCTCTCTCTCATCTCCCCTTTTCCTACTTTAACCAGGGCGACGTCTGACTTAACTGTGGGCGCTGGTCTTGCAAATTAGCTGTATCAGTCTGACCTAGATGCAGAGATCCGTCTGGCCAGACCCATTGAGACGTTGGTCAAGCCACTCAGTCTGTCTGCAGGATGGTGCCGTCTCCGTGAAGGACTAGAAAATAGCCTCCTCGCCGTGCCTAATTGGCTGACACGACACATGAAGTCGTCTGCCTGGAAACCAGGATGTTTGGCTGTATAATTCGAAGATTGGTGGTAAAGACCGAAACAAAAAAGGGGGTTAAAGAGAAAACAAAAGCAATGCACAACGTTGTGCATTGCTTTTGTTTTCTCTTTAACCCCCCTTTTTTGTTTGGGTCTTTACCACCAATCTTCGAATTATATAGTTGTTCTGAAAAAGACCCAGCCAAGTGTTATCAATTTCAGTATGTTTGGGTTTGGAACTTACGTCCAATTGAACTGGCTGGCGACTGGCCACGATTACAGCTTCTTTTTTTTTGTCCGTGACAGTGATAGATTATGGATTAGGGCTTACAACACTGTCCAACAGCAACCTTCTCAAATTAGAAAGAATTCAAAATGAAGCAATGAGATTGATCCTGGGAACCACAAAGCACACACCAGTTCAAACTATGCGATACCTGCGCGACCTTCCTTCAATGCAGATAAGACACAGACTGGAACAGGTGAAGGCATATTTCAGAGCCCTTGAAAATCTCCCAAACCCACTTCATGTGGTGGTCAAGGAAACAAAAGGCACTCAGCTAGGACGTTGAAAATCATGGATGGGACAGGCAGAAGACAGTATACAGCTTGTGTGCCAGTTAGCAGAACTCAAAGAAACCAAGGAATGGGAGAAATATCCAGACCACTTGAAGCACTTCTACCAAATTGCCATCGCTCCGGAACTTTGAAGACATTATTGAGAATGGCCAGAAGGCAAAACAAACGCAGAAATTCAGATGCTGGTAGAAGACCTTTGCACAAAAGATGATATTTTAATATACTCTGACGGTTCTGTCACCAGAGGTAAGTCAAGCTGGGGATACACAGTGAAGCAAAATGGCCGAACTATTCAGGAAGACAATGGTGCGCACAATTTAACAACTCAAAGTCTAACAATGGAGGTAGAAGCAGTGACACAAGCACTCCACTGGCTGACATCCATACCCCAGTTTCAAACTCAACAGCCGTGATACTGACTGACTCCATGAACCTAGTTCAGAAAGTGAAAAGTGGAATGGGAAGCCCTGCTTGGAATGAACTAATGTGCAGCCTTCCATTGGAGAGACTCATATGGATGTACTGCCCTGGACATGCTGGAGTTAAAGGAAACAAGAAGGCAGACACACTGGCTGGCAAGGTAACAATAAGAACTGGATAACTGCTTGGCCGATCTGATGTGATAAGAAATCTGAAGAATCACTTAAGCAAACAACAGCAAAGCCACTATACCAAAGACCATCTTTCAGATCTGAACATCAAGAGAGGAAGTGGCCGCACATCCAGACTTAAGGGAAGAGCAAGAAACATCACCAACCAAACAAACATTGGAATAATTTTGAGGCCAACGTTGCAAAGACTGCTAGAGATTGGGGCAAACTCATACTGGGCCTTTCCAATAACAGACACAAAAGATGAAACACATGTCATAAGGCTTTCAATCTCTCAGGGTCCCCAGCGTATACTGTAGACGTGTGCAAGCTGGTGTGTTTTCATCAGTGGGTAATGCCAGCATGTTATTAGAGTGTCCATAGACATCATGCGTGTGCAAGAGTTGGTGTGTGAGTGTGTGTGGGAGAGTTTGAGTGAGTGTGTGTGTGTGTGTGTGTGTGTGTGTGTGTGTGGTGTGTGTGTGTGTGTGTGTGTGTGTTCAACAGTGGGGTAATGTCTGCGTGTTATTTAGAGAGTCCACAGACATGTGTGTGGAAGCGTTGGTGTGTGCGTGTGTGTGAGAGAGTGTGAGTGAGGTGTTGTGTGTGTGTGTGTGTGTGTGTGTGTGTGTGTGTGTGTGTGTGTGTGTGTGTGTGTGTGTGTGTGTGTGTGTGTATGTATGTTTATATATGTGCGTGCGCGTGTGTGTATGTGTGTGAATGTGTGTGTGTGTGTGTGTGTGTGTGGTGTGTGTGTGTGTGTGTGTGTGTGTGTGTGTGCGTGGGATGTGTTTGAGGGGGAGGAGTTGTTGTTCTTATTGTTATATGTATGTATGTGTGCGCGTGGAGAGAGTGCGCGTGTGCACTTATATGCTGTAAACTGATGGTCTTGTTCTTGTTCCCAAGTCATTTTCTGAACATTCACGCACGAAGTCATAACACACACACACACACACACACACACACACACACACACACACACACCACACACACACACACACACACACACACACACAACACACACACACACGCGCGCGCACGCGCGCGCAATCTCACACACACATACGAACGTGTGTGGGTACGTTCGCTAGCTCTTAGCCACACACATATACACATGTGTGATGGGCACGTCCACACCGACACGCGCACGCGCACACACGCATACACATAAGCGCACAAATGCACACACACACACATGCACATGCACACACGCCCACATACAAAGAACACACATACACACAGATATGTACACATTATAGCTATTATGCAGATATGTGTGCTCACACAAACGACAAATTACACACACACACACACACACACACACACACACACACACACACACACACACACAACACACACACACACAACACACACAACACACACACACACACAACACACACACACACACACACACACACACACACACACTGACTGACTGACTGAAACCGTTTACTGTCAGATTAACATAGTGTTGTACTGACATTTTAAAAAGAAAAACCTTAATAAATTAATGAGATAACGAAAATAATACAAAATAACATCTGAAAGACATAAACGTTATAAAGGAAAATTAACAGGGAAACATTTAACATTTGTAAGTAACATAATAAAAATCAAAAATTGTAACAATAGAGCAAATTACATCTTAACTGTACTGAAAATAAAAAAATTCTCTCATCTCTCTCTCTCTCTCTCTCTCTTCTCTCTCTCCCCTCTCTCTCTCTCTCTCTCTCTCTCTCTCTCTCTCAGACACGGCGTGTGTTGAAGACGGACGTGTTTGTGCTGTGCTCCCGATCGGTGTGTTTTTTGTGGGTGTTACAGTGTAGTAATCTTCATAGTTTTTTGTATTCCGTCTGGTTTTGATTGAGTGACTCAAAAGGTGCTGTGTTGGTGCTTCGATTCTTTTCGTGGAATCAGCAATTAACATTTTAATTGCCAATACATACCTGTGAAGAATTCTACATTGTTATGTGTTCATTACGTAACTCTACGCCTTTATAAAAAAGAGGAAAAAAAAAGAAAGAAAAAAAAAGAGAAGGGGAAAGAAGAAAGGTTCGGTTTGCACGTGTTTTTTTCTCAACAAAGCTCGTGTGACACCTCTCAAGTCTCTTGCCTGTAACACGGTTATTTGCAACCCACGACATGAATGTGTAACGGATTCACGCCTTGTCCCATGTCCGAGTAACTACGTGCTGGACTGTCCAACACGTCATGCCCTTTCCGTTCTGCCGTGTGTGTAGCCTGCCATGGAGACCCCCTGTTGACACTGGAAGCAAACTAAGGCCCACGTTAGACACTCGGCAGCAAAACGTTTTCCTGCTCTGAGAAGGAGCTCACTGCGTGGAGATATGCCTAGTTTTATCGATACACAGCAATAACAGACCATCAGTTGTCTTTGAAGAAATACTTTGATTACAA
>CM031623.1:760771-763929 GCA_018398815.1 Conus ventricosus | reverse complement strand
GCTGACCATCTTGGACGTTAGAGTGCTACGCTGGTTATTTTAGTGAAATAAAGTATGGCTAATCCAGTAACAGTTAAAAACACAACAAGGGCTGTCTTTTCGTTAGTATGGCTGTCAGTGTGAGGCACATTAACTGGCGGTGTGTTTTCTGGACTGCTTTCTGGCTGTGGGGTGCTTATAACTGGATCGCTTTCTCAGGGCTAGGTACTTTCTTTAAAATGGATGGGGCGGGTCTTGTGTTTAAGCTTTGATTGTGTCCTAAATTTGATCGTCTCCAGCTATGAGGAATTTCATTGTTATAATTCTGTATCATGCCCATCTGTAGTCTAAGGGTCAGAGGGTAGCATGTATAATCCATGGCCTACAACAAAATCAACCTTTGACCTAGCATGCGCAAGAACGTCTTGATACCTTTGTATGCTGGCAGGCAAATCAACAGCAGAGTTAATAGCATCTTCTAAATTAACTAGAAATTGTTTTCTAGCATCAAAGCCTGTAGACTGATCCACGATGCTAGACTTAGTCTGTGCTTGTGCTCCTAATAGACACCAAACGTAACGTCCGTATGGAGTCATTAAGTCTTTGCACTCCTGGCATTGTTAGGCCTTCACTTTCATCTAAGATAAATGTTGCCCAAGCATTATAATGTTTTTGTACAATAGCTCCCATTCGAACTTGTTTGCCTGGTTGAAAAGAGTGTGTCAGGCCAGTAGTCATACTCATATTCTCTATGTTTGCATTGCTTAACACCGCAGGCAACAATATTGATTGGGGTCAGTCTGAGGTGTGTCTGGAGAGAATGTAAATATGCGGGTTCAACGATCACCAAATCTTATCTAGCACGTAAGCCCCGTTTTAATGTGCTAATAACGTCAATATTGGCAGTTTTGACGTGTTAAGTTTGTTTAGAAACAGGTGTTAAATTTGTCAAAACTGATATGTGATGGACGTGATGTGTATGTGAAAAGGGGGGTTTTCGTGCAAAATAAGATTCGGTGAGCTTGTCCCCGCATATTTACATTCTCTAGAATCGTAAGCTGTAAATAACTGGCGTTCGTTTCCCCCAGAGCTCATCATCAGCATCGGTGGCCTCTTCTGACAGTTCTTGTTTGTCTTCTTCTGGGGAAATTGCAGAGTAGTTTCAAACATGACTGTTTGATGACGTGTGTGGACTGCATCTGGTGGCGATGGCAACACGAGCACCCAGGTTTGTCATGGCAGATGCACCAGTGGTGCTGTCATCAATCGTTGCAGCATTGGTGGCGTTGGCCATTCCTGGCACAACATTTTCTCCTAGTGGCCTGGACATTTTCACCTTCTAACGAAAGTCTGCGCCATCATGTTGAAAGGAGAAAACGTCCCGTGTAAGACTCTTTGACGAGCTGGGGAAAGCGTCAAAATCTGAAGTTAGTAGGAGCCATTCTGAGATCACTGCGTATCGACCCTGAAAGGCAACAAATCAATCGCGGCTGAAATTCTGGCTTTTTCAGGGCCGTCTCCGACAGTTTCTCATTTTGTTTCCACTCTGCATGCAATCTGACTCTCTGGCACTCTGTGTGGCAGTAGCGTTTAACCTTGACAGGTCTTCATTTGATTAAAAGTACACTCTGAGCAATCATGGCAGAATGTCAATGTCAGTACACTACGCATTAGTACATGAATAAACCCTGACGCTTTGTATCAAACGTTAAAACACAAAGAATTGCAAGTGAATATCCATCTGTTAAAACACACACACACACACACACACACACACACACACACACACACACACACACACACACACACACACACACACACACAACACACACACACCACGACACACACACACACGGATGCACACACACGACACACACACACACACACACACACACACACACACACACACACACACACACACACACACACACACACACACACACACACACACACACACACACACTATTTAATTCTGGGTGCAACCCAGAAAAACTTCCTACTTTCACAATCAATGGAAATGTCATTAATTATACACAAACTGTAAAATTTCTGGGAGTTAATCTTTCGTCAAAACTCTCATGGACTCAACATATAGATTACATACTAAACAAGGCAAGGAAAGCTTTAAATTTTCTCAAAATTATAAAATAAACAACATTGGGGCCAAGATACTAAGCGCTTGTATCCCTTGCAAATTCTCTTGTACGTTCACGGTTAACTATGCTCAGGAAATATTTTTTAGTGCTCCAAAGCATTTGTTTAAACAAACTACAAAGTATAGATTGTAAAGCTTATAAATTAGCCCTTGGGGTACCATCTCATGCTTCAAATTTAGGGACTTATAAGGAAGCAGGTGTTCTACCACTTGATAACCACAGAAAAGTTTGTGCGTCAAAATATGTATTAAAATCATCTGCATATGATACCTTTAGTAAAAAAGAAGTAAATCTGGACTCGCAACATGATTTTGTTAAAAAGAGCAAAATATATACATTCTCTACAACCAATAAATACATATGTCTCGGATATGATTAACTCTACAGATTTAAAAGATAAAGAGGTTGCCATAAAGCCTTCTTGCTCCCGAATTCCATCATGGGAACAAGTTAAACCAAATTTTGATATAGACCATATAGATATGAACAAAGATCAATCACCGAATATATTAAAAAATTTGATTAATTTACACATGGAGAGTCATTATAATGATCATATTAAAATATATACAGACGGATCTGTCCTCGAAAATGGCAAGACAGGGGCAGCATTTGTAATTCCTTCACTAAACATAGTGAAACAGTATCATATCGGTGATCATTACTCCATTTTACTGCTGAATTGGTAGCAATATTAAAGGCGGTACAGCATATCATAGATCTTCCAACAAACTGGCCCAAACGTAAAGTTTATTATGTGTCGATCGAAATCTGCACTACAAGCTATCAATGTCAAAATATATTAAAAACGCGTCTCGAAATGATACTAGAAATAAAACAATGCAATACATCAGTTATCAGCTAAAAACATCAGTATCACTTTTTATTGGGTACCTTCACATTATGGGATATATTATAATGAAGTGGTTGACCGAGCAGCTAAAAGAGCAGCGCGTAATGTTGAAGGAACAATACAGCTGAATATAAAGTTAGATTTACATGAATGCTATAAACATATTGAAA
>CM031623.1:705771-755771 GCA_018398815.1 Conus ventricosus | reverse complement strand
AATGTTACCATGAAGCGAAAAACCCCTGCACGATCACTTAATTACATACGCATCAAATATCAACATGAGCTAAATAAAATCAATAGTTTTCTACTAGGAAATGAACTATCTCTTTCTCAAGGGACTAAATTACAACTAATAAATTCCAAGGATAAATACCGAGCACCATTCCAGCAACTTACAGAGCAGCTTGGTGATGCAATGACTGCAAGAAATATTGAATTATAAACAGCACTTGTGTCTTAAGAGGTTATCTTTTTATATTTTCAACTTTTCACAAGAAAACGCAGCTTGTTTTGCTCTTTCATGATTTTCTTTTGCTTCTTAGTGGCACCTTTGGTTGGGTTTTTAAAAACTCAACAAACATACTACAGTATTGCACACCAGCCTTTTCTGGGATAGCATTCTTCTTAAAACCGAAAAGGCAGAGGAGTCAAATTACCACTTTCCGCGGTCACTGAGGAGAAACAACCAGGTTTCGAAATATCGGTATATGACCAGGAGTTATATGTTTGAGTTTTCCCTCCCTATTGGAGAGTGTCTCCCCCTTGGAGACTATAAGCTTGCTGAAGGCTCATTTGAGAAGCATGTATTTATTTTTCCCCATTCACCCACTCAAGCACATACTGTTAGTTAGGCAGAATTATCTACCACTGCAGATATGAATGCTTATCTCCCCTATTTCTTCAATCTAAGACATAAGAGCAAGCTTTGCTTATAATTCAATATATAAATATATATATATATATAATATATATATTATATATATATATATATATATATATATATATAATATATATATAATGGAGACTATAAGCTTGCTGAAGGTTCATTGTGAGAAGCATTTTTTTTCCTCCCCCATTCACCCACTCAAGCACATACTGTTAGTTAGGCAGAATCATCTACCACTGCAGATATGAATGCTAATCTCCCCCTATTTCTTCCAATCTAAGACATAAGAGCAAGCTTTGTTTATAATTCAATATATATATATATAAATATTATAAAAAAAGAGAGAGGGGAGAGAGAGAAGAGAGAGAGAGAGAGAGAGAGGAGAGAGAGAAGAGAGAGAGAGAGAGAGAAGAGAGAGAGAGTTAAACTTCTTTTCATAGAGTTACTGCCCTCCTCCAGATTTCTCTGTCTATCTCTCTCTCTCTGTCTCTCTTTTATCTTCCTTCGGCTTCCATTGATTCCACTGTGCTTGTGTCTACCATATAAATTTCCCCCATATCTAGTAGAAAGAAATGCTAGGAAGAGTTTGACGGCGAAAGGTTTTCACAGAAAAAAGCCGTGAGGCAGGGTGTGTCGGTCCTGATCCCTTGCCCTCAATGGGTGTCTGGCCACATGCAAAAATATATCAAGAAAAAAGGAGAAAGAGAGAGAGGGGGAGGAGGAGGGAGAGAAAAGGAGAGGGGGAGAGGGAGGGAGAGAAAGGAGAGAGAGGGGGAAAGAGAGAGACAGCGAGAGCGAAGGAAAGAAGAGAGAGAGAGAGGAAAAGAGAGAGAGAGAGAGAGAGAGAGGAGACGAGGAAAAAGAACAACAAGAACAAGAAGGAATTGTATGCATGTAAAGTATGTATTATGTATGTAAGTATGTATGTAGTATGTGTATGTATGTATTTATGTATGTAGTATGTATGTATGTAGTATGTATATATGATGTATGTAATATGTATGTATGAAGTATGTATGTATGTATGTAATGTATGTATGTAGAGTATGTATATGTATGTATATGTATGATGTATGATGTTTTGTATGAAGTATGTATGTATGTATGTATGTAGGGTTGTATGGGGGGTATGTATGTATGTATGTATTTTGTATGTATGTATGTATATGAAAGTATGTTGTATATGTGATATGTGCATGTGTAAGTATGTAAGTATGTATGGTTAGTATGTAGATATGGGTATGTTTGCATGGTGTGTGTGTTGTGTGTGTGTGTGTGTGTGTTTGGTGTGTGTGGTGTGTGTTGTGTGTGTGGTGTGTGTGTGTGTGGTGTGTTGTGTGAAAGTACGTATTTTCCTCTAAGCTGTTTTCTCATGAAAACTGAACTGGTTTATTCTCTCTCTCTCTCTCTCTCTCTCCCCTCTCCCTCTCTCTCCTCCCCTCCTCTCTCTCCCCCTCCTCTCTCTCCTCTCTCCATGCACTTGGGTTTTCATTGTATATTTGCATATACACACTGCATGTGTGCATGTGTGCGTGTGTTTTGTGTGTGTGTGTGAAGTTTTAATTCCTGTGAAAGGTAATAGATTACATTCTTCATATTTTCTCTCCCCTCTCTCTCTCTCCCCCTTCTTTTTTCACTCCTCCTCTCTTCTCTCTCTCTCTCTCTCTCTCCTCTCTTCTTCATTCATCATTCTCTCTCTCTCTCCCCTCTCTCTCTCTCTCTCTGTGTGTGTGTGTGTGTGTGTGTGTGGTGTGTGTGTGTGTGTGTGTGTGTGTGTGTGTGCTTGTGTGTCAGTGTGTGCGTGTGAGTGAGTGAGTGAGTGTGTACGTGTGTGTGTGTGTGTGTGTGTGTGTGTGTGTGTGTGTGTGTGTGTGTGTGTGTGTGTGCGCGTGCCGTCAACATTTGACTTATAGCTTTTATTTCCGTTTCAAATCATTGCCTCTTTTGTCCTGTGATTTATGAGGTAGGGAAATCCTGTCTGTCGTCTGTCACACCTATTCCATCTTAGCACAAACAGCAGGCTGGTCTCCGCCATTATTTCTTTATTTCTTCGCATCGATTGCTAGGCGTTCATATTCAGCTCCGTAATATGAACTGAAAAGTTTCAACAAGTCTTCGGTCTAACAGTCCTTTGTGCATCCCTATGTAAAAGTGACGTTGGTTTACAAATCAAAACAACACGAATTTTACTTTTTCTTTTGATACCGTGACAATAGCCCTTTGCACATGAAAGGTTTTCACTGATCGATCAGTCTTTGTATGCCCGAACATAATATATTGATACCAACAACTTACACTGTGTTTTGAAAAACATAAAACCGACAGCTATACAAAACCAAACGCTGTCTAGGGAAGGTAAATAATTTTCACGTACATGTATTGACACAAATCTGATTATATCGACAGAGTACTTATATTACTCAATCATACATTAAATATTGGTGAAGAGAAAGCTGAATATGATCAATTGTTCGACAGTTCTTTACCCTAATTATGTCCAGTCACTCATATGTGTGGTCCTCTCTCTCTCTCTCTCTCTCTCTCTCTCTCATTACTACAGCCTCAAACGTATCTTGCAGATATCACAATCCCAAAGTTTCGAAAAGTTCTTGTAAGGTTTCGACTACTAATCAGTGATATAAAAGTCCATGACAGATACAAAAATAACTCAAAAAGCTGCCCTTTTTGACACAACTGAAGATGAAATACACTTTTTTGCTGAAATGTCCATCATATCAAGATTTAAGAAATAAGTATATCATGAAATATGTAACAAATGTACACGGACCATTGTTGAAGTTTTTGCTGCAAAACGAGAAAAGGGACGTAATTCGCTCTGTTGCGATGTATATCTTCTATGCCTTGAAGAAAAGAGAATTGTTACTGGGGAGAGAACATTAGGAGTACCATATGTTTTCATAACTTTATCAGTTTTACCTTGTTTCGTGGTCGATACGTCTTGTGTATACTTAGGGATCATGCTGAAAAAATGTGTGTGTGTGTGTGTGTGTGTGTGTGTGTGTGTGGTGTGTGTTGTGTGTGTGTGTGTGTGTGTGTGTGTGTGTGTGTGTGTGGTGTGTGTGTGTGTGTGTGTGTGTGTGCGCGCGCGTTCGTTCGTTCTTTAATTTAACGTCTATCCACCTAACAGTGATCTTAGACAGTATGTAAGAGTGTTATGTGTGTGTGCATGTGATGTTTTTGGGTGTATGCATGCGAAAGGTTGGTGTTGATTTTGGGTGTACGTAGGTATGTATAATGCAATTAGGCCTAGATTAAAAAAAAATAAAACAAAAGAAGATAAACACACCACATAACTGAATCCAAAACTATAAAAGAAACACTAGATAAACAACTAACACCAAGATGGGGAACATAACATAGACGTTAAAGTAAATGTCCAATTGGGCTCTTAATCAGTCCTTGAACAACTTCAAAAATGCTTGATTCGTTAGAGATGACGTCTTCAAAGACTGACATCGACGGTTCAGTGTTCAATAACTAAGCAGATAAATAGGGTTTCATTCTATCGCACAAAACAGTAGATGAAACGGAGTGATTTGCTGGCCACAAATACAAGTCACATGTTTACAGAATTTGGTTTTAAAGGCATCAAGCCTCAATGTAAAAATCAAACTTTTTAGAATCCTCTCTTGTAGAGATTCTTCATACCTGTTTTATTGTCTGATATCTTGTTAAATAATATCCCCTTTTTGTTTTTGGTGCCTTTTTCCCTTATTTAGAATAGAGTTCCAGGCTGCGTCTTTTAAAAGACTATAACTCTCATGTAAGGATAAAGGAATGTATATCTTTGTTAAATAAGTTTCAGTAATAGCAGCGTTTTTGGCTAATGTGTCTACCCTTTCATTAGCAGATAATCCACAGTGAGATGGAAACCAACAAAAATCGACATAAGAACCACGTGAATGCAAAAAATGAATTAAGTTGTACACTTCTGATATAAGTTCTGCTCTCACACCTGTATTCGAAACATTTAGAGCTTGGGTAGGACTGATTTTTAATCAACACAAAGTAGAATTTGAAATACAGGAAATCGGAAATCAAGAAGAAAATTTAATGCCATAATAATGGCAACAAGTTCCGCAGTATATATGGAAATATTCTTACCAAGGTGGTAACCTTTCTTTATTTTTAAGGATGGAATTATGAATGCTAAACCAGACCAATGATTGTCTAGTACGGAACCATCTGCATAGATTTTAAGGTGATTTATATAAGTTTCATTTAATGTGACTTAACATACTTGGCAGCAAGGTCCATCACTTTTCTTAAATTTGTGAAGTCTATGTCACAATTGCTCTACTAAGTTCCCATTCCGGACAGTGCTAAAAGACATCCGAGGAGCTACGTTTGAGGTGCAGTGCCTGCTTTTGTAAATAAGTCAGATGTGTATGAGGCTATCGATTTTAGAGAATCAATTTTTTGTGCCCGTTTAGGAAAATTTATTTCTGATTTTAAATTCAGTTTCATGGGATTAAGGTTTTGTACTGTATGACTTCTTAAAATATATTTTGCAGATGCAGGTTTCATATTTTCTTCAAAAGGCAATATTCCGATCTCCATATAAGTTCTTAAAGTTGATATATGAACCGGGGCACCAAGAGCTGTCTTGTAAGCTTTACTATGGGTACTCTGCAACTTTTTAATTAAATATTTTGGGCTGAAAAAATGTCTCCTGGGCATAGGATAGTTTTGATCGTACAAGCGCAGTAGCTAAATGTGTTAATACTTTACTGTCTTTACCCCAAGATTGTTGACTCACCATTTTCAAGAAATTTAAAGTTTTCTTAGCTTTTGTTAGAATAGTTTGGATGTGATTATTCCAGCTCAATTTAGAAGTTAAATTACTCCTAAAAATTTTACAACTTTTTTATATTCAAGGCACAGTCCATCTGTTTGAAATGAAGGCAGAGGATTAGGATCATAACCAGTATTGAACAGAACCATATACGATTTTTCAGCTGAAAGGGCCAATCCATTTTCAGTCATGTACTTACTAATTTTATCTAGTTCATTTTGATATATATTTTTAATATAGTTGATTGATCTAACTGGTGTGTAACGTTTTAAAGTAACTTTCATCCATATGCAGATATCATCCGCATATTGTACCAGTTCAACAGTTTTTGATAATGATTTAGGAAGATCATGGATCAAAATATTAAACAAGATAGGAGCTATCACAGCTCCTTGCGGGATTCCCATCTGGATATGTCTTTCATTAGGGTATACATTTCCTACCTTCGTCTGTATTGTTCTGTCACTTTAAAAGGTTTTTAAGTAATTGTACATACACCCAGAGAGACCAATTAACTTCAATTTGTTCAGACGTTTTGAATGCCAGACTTGGTCATATGCCTTTCTAATGTCAAAACATGTGGCAAGCACATTTTTTCTGCGTGCAAACTGATGTTTAACCTGTGTTGTAATTTTTACAAGATGGTCAACTGTAGATTTACCCTTTCTAAAGCCAGCCTGTTGTATTGGTATTATACCTTTTTTTCACAATGATGTTCAAGTCTTTTTAGAATAATTCTTTCCATAAGTTTTCCCACATGTGAAGTGAGAGCAATTGGCCTGTAGTTATTTTTGTCTGATTTTAACTTGCCCTCTTTAGGATAGGGGTACAATTGATTTTTTCCACAAGGATGGTTGAAGCCCTTCAGACCAACATTTCTGAAAAAAAAGTTCAGAAACATTGTGAAATTAACTGACAAATGCTTTATCATTTCATTGGAAATCGCATCTGGTCCCACTGACTTTCTTTTCGAACCAATAGAGAAAATTGCATCCTTTACTTCTTGAAACGTAAGGGGAGCGTTTGTTATAGTGACTGTTATTGGGACTTTTTTCATGCGTTTCCTTATCCTCCATTTTCTCTCTGTATGTCTTTTGCTTTTCTGTCAGGCCCTCCCTATTGCTATCTTTTGCAAAAATATTTGCAAATGCTTCAGCCTTTTCAAATTTTGAAGGAATCTCATTATTTTCTAATGTTATGGGATATTCAGGAAGACTGATTCAGTTTTTCATGTCTTTTAATTTTTTCCATCTTTTCTGAAGATCTTTGTGGTCATGTATTTCATTTTCACAGAAATTTGACCAATATTGCTCCTTGACTTTTTCGATTACTTGTTATTTAGATTTTTTGCTCTGTTCTTTGCAGCAATATTGTCAGGATCTTTCTTATCTTTTAAATATATTTTATAGGCCTGCATCTTTTTTTTTCTCTTGCTTCTTCACAAGTAGCATTCCCCACATGCATTCCCTGCATGTTTGTTTGATGCATCAGATTTGCACCTTGGTATTGAGAGTTTCAGCTGCATGTAAAAAAATATCATTAAAATTCGCGTGTTTTGGACAATGTTACCAGACATTATCTCTTCATAATTGTAAGTAGAGAGTGGTTTTCAAATTTATCCCAAAATGCTTATTACAATTATTTTTTGGGATCTTACTTTAGCAAGTTTTTTCTTTGTTGTCGTTTCGCTCAGACAGGAACCCCCGATGCACTGACGAAGGCTGCCGTCGGCGGAGGCCCTCCAGAGATCCGTAGAGTTTCTCCCTCATCGGTTGGTCAGCAGGCCAGGTCTCTGCTCTCAGGTTATGGTGTGTTGGACAGTCTGTAGGAAGTGTTCCACTGTCCTTGGGGCTGTACCGCAGGGGCACATTGCAGGCTCGCCAATGCGGAACCTTGTGAACTTTGTGATGGTGTAGCCTGGAGTGGTCCGTCCTCAGCCTCACAATGTTTACTTGGTCTGGTTTCTGGGTTAGGAGGTAGTAGGGATCTGTTGGTTATAATCTGGATGTTAGCTGAAGCCATCTTTTCCTCTGCTTTCCTTGTGATCGTCTTGGCCTCTTAATAGGAGATTTCCTGTTCCTCTTGTGGCTGCTGTCCCCCTTCCTTCGCCAGTCGGTCTGCCTCCTCATTGCCTGCTATGTAATAATAAAATTTAATAATAATAATGAATACTTATATAGCGCCTATCTCGGCTAGAGGCCAAGCTCTAAGCGCTTTACAATCCACACTCGTTTACACAAACGGGCTGCCTACCTGGGTAGTGCCGACTGAAGAGCTGCCAGCTGGCGTTTAATTCAGTCGGTTTCCCGTGTCATCCATTCAGTATCGTTCAATATCAATCACTCATTTTCCTTACTTCCTTCATTCTTTCCTTTTCTCACGCAGGGTGCATGCTATGTGTAATGTGTCATCCATACCAACGGCCAAATGGCCTACTTTCCGAAAGTTGGTGATGGGATTTTACGTGTGTGCAAGATGTTATGCATGCGTTCACACAGGGAAACCCTCGGTTTATAGTCTCATTCGAAGGACTGTATGGGAAATGGAGTCAGAACCAATGTTAACTCTGAGGGAAAAATCCCCCCTGTACCGAAAGCCCCGGCGGAGGTTCGAACCTGCAACCCCAGGATCACCAATATTACGAGTCAGGCGCTCTCCCAAAACTGAGTTTATTCCGGCTCCAGTGTGTTGCAGTGTGGAGGGTATCCACTGAATGGCGGTTAGTTCAGTGGCCTGCTGCAGTCTGGCAAGGGAAAGGGGGAAAAGGGGCTGGAGGTCCTTGTTCTTTGGGTTCGTACAGTCTGCAGTATGACAGTGCTTTCAGAGAAGATGACGACTTTGGGGTGTATGGCCTCTCTATTCGCACCAGTGTCTTTGCTGCTGTCTGCAATGCGTCTGCCTCAGCTTTTGTATTCATGGAGAATTTCCCAGGGGGGATGGCTTGTCGGACTGTGGGGCCCAAATCCTTCAAGGTTGGAATATTCCCCCACCTCCATTCTGGCAGCCTCCTCTGCTGAGCCGTCCGTGTATGCATACGTCCACAGCTCCTTGGGATATCCCTGTTCCTTTATGGTCTAGGGCTAGTGTTTCTTCTCTGGTTCTGACTGTGTGCCCTTTGTGAGAATCCCTGGGATTGTCTCTCTGACTTCCAGAAATGGTCCCTTCTCCAAGCGTGTGTTGGGATCTGCTTGTTCCCTTGCTGCAGCAGTTCAGGGTCCTGCCTCTCGAGTCTGCGAGCGTTGTGCACAAAACTGCTGCGCTTCAGTCTGCACTTAGTTGGCTCTACATTCTTCTGTTCATGGGGTGATTCTTCATCCTCTTGAATTTGGCAGCTTGAGTGAGGATTATGGCATCTCTCCTGCTTTCAAGGCTTTGAAGACCTGTCAGAGTTTCCATGGGCTTGGATCGGGGTTGATTTGAGAGCGCCAGTGATGATCCTGGACGGCTGGTTCTGGACCTTGGCAACTTTGTCTAGTTTGGTCTTGGCTGCTGTCCCCAGGCAGCTGTACCAATTCTAGGACAGGTCTGACTCGTCCAAGGTTACAGTTTCTTCTGGATGTTGTGGTCGGTTCCCCAGGAAGTTCCTGATAACTTCTTCATCAATGCCAACGTAGCCTGGCTCTTTCTGTGCACTTGTTGATCCTGGTGCCCCCAAAGTCATCCTGGGTCAAATGTGACTCCTAATAAGTGGGTATTTATCCTGTGGGAGGACGTGACCATTCACCTGGAGGCGTGCACTCTGTTCTTTGTAGCCAGGCTGAAGATGGTGTATGTGGTTTTTTCTGGCATTGATGGTTACGAGCCACATTTTTGTCCATGTCTCGATCTTCCTCAGGGCTTCCTGGATCCTTACAGTGGCTGTTGTTATGTACTGCTCACAGCACCAAATGGCAGATCGTCTGCGTAGATTGCACCATGGATCCATTCAGGGATGTCATCGAGGATGTCGTTCATGAAGATGATGAAAAGCGTAGGGGAGAGAAACTCCACCTTGTGGAACGCCTTCCTTTCATGGTCTTCTGTCTGCTTTGGTGCCTTCTGTTCTGTACCCGGGCTTTTCTGTTGGCCAGGTATTGGCTGATCCAATTGAACATGAGACCTGAGATACCGTACTTGTGCATCTTCAGCTTCAGCCCATTCCTCCACACTTTATCAAAGGCCTTTTCCAGGTCGATCCAGACTGTAATTGGTGTGCTTCTTGTCTTGTAGTGCATCCTCCACTTCTTGCGCAATGTAAGCGATTGGTCTTCAGTGGATCGGGGGTTGCCTGAATCCTGCCTGCTTGTCAGAGATGATCTCTTTCTTCTCCGGTCCCATGTCAGCCTATTGTTGACTAGCCTTTCCATGAGCTTCCTATGCAGCTGGTCAGACTAATGGGTCTGAAGCTGTCGCCTTGGTCTTGTTTTTTTCCCTTTTTTGTAAATCGGGATCATGATAGCATCTCTCCATGCCTGAGGAACGGATGCATTTTTCCAGCTCTCGTTGAAGATATTGAGAAGGGTTTTCTTTGCTGATTGTCCCAAGTGTTGTTTGCATTTCATTTGTAATGCCGTCGGGTCCTGGTGATTTCTCTTTCTGATCTGCTTTATCCCTTCCTTCAGTTCTTTTTCCCGAGAAGAGTTCTTTCATCACTTCTTCCTCTGTGTCCATGTCTTTGTAGAGTTTCTGCTGTTCCAACACTTTCCCTTTTCTCTAAACGTTTGGGACTTTGATGTTACTGATCCTTTCAAAGCTGCTTATGAGGTGGTCTGCAGCCTGCTTTCCAGGGGGTCTCTCCGTTGTCTTCTAGAACGATTGGTGAAGTTGACGTTCTTTGGGTCGTTCATTGCTTTGGCAGTTTCCACGTCTTGTTCCATCCTTCTCCAATTGAGATTTTCTGTTTTCCTCTTCCAGTTGGTTCTTGCTGCCTGGATGAAGGCCTTTTTGTACGAGGCAGTTTTTTTCCTTCAGGTTGATGTTGTTTTCTGGTTGATGGTTCCTTCTCTGCCTTTTCTCTTGTTCTTTCGCTTGATCTTCCAGCTGTTGGAGTTCTTCAGTCCAGTAGGGCCTGTAGTTTTTTCTGGCTCCTCTTGGGATAGTTTCTATGGCTGCTTTCAGTATTGGACGCATTGAAGGCCTTGGTCATGTTGTTCGCATCTTTCTGACGAGTATTGATGTTGGCGGCATACTCGTCAGTGAGGATGGAGAAATCTTCCCATTCAGCTTTTCTGTAGTTCCACCGGGCATGGTCTGCCATCCTCAGGATGGTGGTTGAGGTCGAAGGAAAGTTTCACAGGTTTGTGATCGCTGCCTGCCAGCTGGTCCAATACTGCAGATTGTTGGTGGCAAAGGCTAGGTCTGGTGTTGTTGATGATGCCCCCTGCATGAGTAAGAATGTTGGAGGGTCATCTGCTTGATTCAGTAGATGTAGGTTGCTGGTCAATCTGCCAATCCTTTTACCTCCTCTCCACTTGAGTCTGTTTCCGTTGTATCCCCAGCTTGTGGGGTGGCTGTTGAAAATCGCCGACAACCAGGCAGCTATTTCTGTAGACATCCATTGCATTTTAGTGAGAGCTGTCGATCTGATGGACAGTATACATTGTATTCCTTATTGTTTCTCCCGCCCGTGGGGGATCTCCCCTCCAGTGATTTCTGCCTGATCCTCAGTGTCCACTGTGATGTGCTTCACTGGTATGTGATTCTTCACCAAGATGAGGATTCCACCTTTGTGTCTTCCTTCCCGTCCACACGGTAGGTCTGGTAGCCTCTTACGTGAAACGAAGGTTCTCTGTAAGGTGGGTCTCCTGGCACAAGCAACTTTAATGTCCTCTTTGTGAAGTCTTTCAGCAAAGGGGAGCTTCTTCCTGGAAATCCCCTCAGCATTCCACTGCATATCTCCAATGGCCTTGGCTCCACCTCCCTCCTGTCCCAAAACCAGTCGCTTTTACCTGAGGACACCGCCGTCTGGCTCTACCACGAAACGGGGCCACGGGGACCACCAGTAGCTTTGGTTTGGGCCCCTTTGAGGCACAGGGCCCCGGGACTCTTCCACCCTGGCGGGTCCTCAACGGTTTAAGGGACCATATCGACATTCTCCAAGGTTGTCGTATGTGAGCGGGGATGCGTTGTGCTGCCGTTACGCCCCCGACAAGTCAGGACCAGCACATCCCCACTTCGGCTCTTGCCATTTTATCCCATGGCGGGTTTTAAAGGTTGGAGCAGTGTCAGGGCGTGTCCACGCACTGGTGGGCCTGCACAGAGTTCCTTCCTTTCTCGGTGGGGGCCTTACTCCTCCATCTGGACTGGTCTAGCCTGTGGCTTTCCCTTTATTGGAGAGGCCGAGATCTTAGTTTTAATAGAGAACTTTAGCAGCCCGCGTTAGCCAGCAGCGTCCTTAGGGAATCCCCTTTTTCTCTCATAGAGGCGATGTGCGCATTTCGCAACCTTGCCCAAACAAGGCCGCCGCGGCGAGCGCGTCGTTCAATCGGGGTTTTTTAACGCCGCTCGTGGAAGCCATCTTTACGAGGCCCAATTGTCTGCTTTTTAATCGGTAAGTACTTCCAATTTGTTAACAAAAAACATTAGTCTACACATTTCCTGGTTTATTACACGGTGTGTCACGGTGCTAAAGCCCAAAAGAATCACTACAAAGTAAAATGTAAGCTGAATCGATTCGACAAAAAAAACTGGCGGAACGTTTGGCCTAGACTCAGAGGTCAGTCGTTTATTTGTCATAGAAAACCCAGGGAGGCCTATGAAGCCCCTAAAACCTTGGGTTGTTTTGAATCTGTAAATTTGTGTTTACTCCCGTAGAACCCAACAACACGATACTCCATGTGGACTTATTTGTAGTTCTACGTGAAATGTGTCAGTGCATACGAGCACATTTGTTGATCTAGATGACAACTGTCAGGCCCATGTTTACATGGCAATCAGCAGCTGGATTAAAACTCGTGTGTGTGTGTTGTGTGTGGTGTGTGTGTGTTTTGTGTGTGATTTACTGTTTTTTTTTCCCATTAGCCCCATCTAGTATCTATAGGACTAAGTGGCAAGAGAAGTTATTCCTTGTGTTCTTGTTTATTTTGTGTGTGTGTGTGTGTGAGTGTGTGTGTGTGTTGTACAGGGTCGCCACTCTTCCAAAGTATAGCAGACGACTCCGGACGCTGCTAACACCGCCAACATAGAACAGCGGGGCTGTAGGGCGGAAGCCGTGTTTGACGTCACGCGACGAAGACGCCGACTGAACGAAAGTCGCCGCTAAAGTTCTCTAATATAGCGCCAGTCGTCCCTCCCGTGCCGCGTTATTCACAACAGAGGTTGCGTCCAACCTGCACCATGCCCCCCGGGAGGACACACCCACATTAACGTGGCGAGAAGGTGCAACTACGGTTTTCACCCTTTCTTAACAGAAAAAGGGATCTTCGCAGATCTAGCGCAGTTTTGAACGGTTTGTGTACCCTTAATGGTAATAATTATTGGCAAATGAATCACTACCAAGAGGATCTTTGAAGGTTAGACCACTCACAGCTTGGAGCTATGGCAGGAGATATAAGTGTTTAAATCAATTGCTGTTGCTCGAGGGTGTGAAATATCAGGTATTCTTGTTACACTGCCATCATTTAACAGACTCATTGAATTCTATGTTTTCCAACAAAACGATTGTTGTTACTATTTCGCATTCATTAATCCCAAACGGGGCATGTGAGTTAAAATTACCTGCTTTTAAAACCATTTTTCTTGCGGGGTCCGGTTTATAGCGCAAAGCCATTCTGGTTTTCATTGTCAGGACCTTTTGGCAAATAAATGGAAACAACTTTTTAATGTAATAATCGTTTGAGTTTCAGTTTGCTGCACATGCATTAATGTTTTTAACATTCTTTGAAAAGGGTGGCTCTATTTCACGATATTCAACCTTTTCTTGAATATATATTGCAAGTACTACCCCCTTGTTTCGTTGTTAGTTTGGAGTTTTGGGAGGGTAATAAAAGTTTTGTAATTTTGGATTTTTGTGTTCAGTTGTATTTAAAGATTGTAATATCAACACTTGATACGAATGATCGAGAGATGTTGAATCATTCGTGAATATTTGTTGATATTGATCTGCAGTTCCCATTGCAATATTTTCAAATTCGAATGTTTTGTCATGCTCTCTGAAGAATGAAAAAATGTATTGTCCTAAATAGAAAAAAAACCCAAATAAACAGCAACTTTTATAATATTAAAAATAGCCCAAAAAAAAAATAACAAACTGTGTCAATTAGCCCAACTAATATAATGGAAATTTGCAGTAATAAAGAATTAATTTATGGTATTGATGTTCTTATGATAAGAGGTTAATTACAAAATGATGAGATCACAAGATGGCACCTTGTTCAAACAAAACTAACAGTCAAAAAGGTTTCTGGAATTTTGCAAAAAATTTTTTCCACCCTCTCTCAGAAAGAAGTCCCCAGAAAATGGATCAATAATCACTCAGCACAGCAAATCTGTTCATCCAGAATTGGGAGCGAACAACAGGTCGTCGTAGTACATGGGAAGGGTCTGGTGGGTGGTGCTGGAACCTGGTTGCTTGCCTGGGCTTCCTCCAGAACAGTCTCTCACGTGGCGCCCCATGTTAGCTGCCATTTTACTGGTTCCGAGAAGGTGGGATGAAGACCATCCTGAAGATGTCTGGGCTGGTTAGTAATTAGAATGCCCCACGTAACTGATGTTGTTGAAATCAGCTAGCTGTTGCATGACGAGAGCATTGAACAGTTCTGCCTTGATTTTTTAGATCTTTGTTTCGGGTAGGGCACACTTTGCTGACCACTACTTTGAGATCAGGATCTTCTTCTTCTTCTTCGTTCGCTCAGACAGGAACCCCAGATGCACTGATGAAGGCTGCCGTCCGGCGGAGGTCCACCAGAGATCCGTAGAGTTTCTCCCTCATACGAAACGGGGCACGGGGACCACCAGTTGCTTTGGTTGGCCCCTTTGAGGCACGGGGCCCCGGCACTCTTCCACCCTGGGGGGTCCTCAATGGTCGAGCACCATATCGAGATTCTCCAAGGTTGTCTGTCATATGAGCGGGGATGCGTTGTGCTGCCGTTACGCCCCTGACAAGTCAGGACCACCCACATCCGACTTCGGCTCATGCCTTTATCCCATGGCTGGGTAAGGCTTGGAGCAGTGTCAGGGCGTGCCCCACGCGCCGGTGGGCCTGCACAGATTTTCCTTCCTTTCTCGGTGGGGGCCTTACTCCTCCATCTGGACTGGTCTAGCCTGCGGCTTCCTTGATTGGAGGGGCCCCGAGATCTAGTTTAATATAGCGCCAGTCGTCCCCTCCCTGCTGCTTTAGTCACAAAAGAGGTTGCGTCCAAACCTGCCCATGTCCCCCTGAGGAAACACCCACATTAACGTGGCGAGAAGGTGCGACTACGGTTTTCACCCTTTCTTAATAAAAAGAAACGGTTTTTCGCAGATCAGGGTGACTCTTAACAATTGCTGTAAAAGTTCACACACAAAGTCTCTACAGCAGTCTTCAGGGGACTTCTTTTTCAGGTCATTTATGCTGTGTGGATGACTAGAGCGTCATATTTCATGGGGTTTTTGTAGAATCACTTTCAGCCTTGAACATTCTTGGAAGCTCCTCTGTTACATACGCCTTTTTGGATGTTGCTCTGAAGCAGTACGAATTTCCCAACCTCTTGCTAAACGATTTTGTTGGGTATGGAATCGTGTAGAAACAACACCCTCGCAGATCTGATTTTACGTTCTTCTCGGAAGGTTTTTGTTCTTTGAAATTTTCCCTATGACGTAGGTGGTCGGTCTTTGCTTTTGCGTCATCAGTTCTTTTTTTCTTCAAATTTTCTTTCTACCTTCAGGATCAGATCAGGTCAGGGGCGTTGTAACAAATACAACTTAGCCATTTAGGCTTTTTTACGCCCATTCTGTATGTATATATCCTTTTTTTTCGTGACCGTTGGTCCAGTCATAGGCTGCTGAGACCTATTACCATCAAATTAATATCTATTTTTTTTTATAAATAATGCATGTTTATCTATGAGGTTCTTAAAAACATTAATACTAGGTGCACGTTTGATGTTAAATGTTAGTTTTTCCAAAATCTGGTTACTCTATTAGTAAAAAATAAATTTTCTTAAATTAGTTCTAGAAAAATTGTTTAAATATCTTATCATCACTGTTCCTTGTAACATTCCCTTTTGCTGAGTACAAAAAAGCATGCTTTATCAACATCATCAATTCCATTAAATATTTTTGTAGCTTGAATCAAGTCTCCTCTTATTCTTCTTTCCTTAAGTGTTGAAGTTGCAGATATTTTAATCTTTCCTATATGAGAAATCTTTTATATTATAAATCATCTTGGTTGCTCTTCTTTTTACCTGTTCAGAGCTTCTGATTGTCTCTTTAGCATTGGATACCATACAGTGTTGCCATATTCAAAAACAGGCCCTAACTAGTGTCTTATATAATGCAAAAAAAAGTGTCCTTTTCTAAAAAATGTAAAGGTTCTTTTTATTTTCCAATCATTCTGTTAGCCTTTTTAAATACTATTTACAATACAACACCTTCGTCGCATTTCTTTCATTCTTTCTGTTGATTTGTTTTGCTGCCGTTTTGGATAGGAGGTTAGAAGGTGATGGCTGTTTAGCGGACGATAACGATGCCCCAGCCTTGGCAGCTTCGGCTAAGACGCGTGTGATAGTCGGTCGGTTTCAGTCTGTTTCCGCGTTCTGAAACGATAGGCCTACTTTTTTTCTCTCTGATTAAAATATTTTTTTATCAGTTCAGTTTGCGCTTGAATTGTGTCTTCTAGCCAGACACTTTTTCATTAGTATTGTACGGTTCGTTCAAGGAACTGATTTACTTACGGCTTCGTTTCTTCTTTATTTTTCATCGCTGATTGGCTCTGTTTGCATTGTTTTTTCGGGCCCGTCCAAACGGTCGTTCCCGACTGAAAAGAACTTTACCTTGTACAAGAAGACCTCGTCTTTCTGGGGCTGGTTGTTGCGTTTTTCTCAATCGAATGTTCTTTAAACCGTCTTACTCATTAGGTTATTGCTTCTGGCTCAGTCATGTTCTCAGAGATTTTGCTAAATACTCAGCAGCTTTTAACCTAGTGGTTGACTGTTTGCTGCCATCTTGTGTGTGTCCTTGTGTGTTGAGTGTTTGTGTGTGTGTGTGTGTGTGTGGCGTGCGTGCGTGGTGCGTGCGTGTGTGTGTGTGTGGTGTGTGTGTGTGTGTGTGTGTGTGTGTGTGTGTGGTGTGTGTGTGGGGTGTGTTCAACAGTGGGGTAATGCCAGCGTGTTATTAGAGAGTCCACAGACATGTGTGTGGACGCGTTGGTGTGTGCGTGTGTGTGAGAGTGTGTGTGTGTGTGTGTGTGTGTGTGTGTGTGTGTGTGTGTGTGTGCGTGCGTGCGTGCGTGCGTGTGTGTGTGTGTGTGTGTGTGTGTGTATTTATGTATGTGCGTGCGCGTGTGTGTATGTGTGTGAATGTTGTGTGTGTGTGTGTGTGTGTGTGTGTATGTGTGTGTGTGTGTGTGGGGTGTGGTGTGTGTGTGTGTGTGTGTGTGTGGTGTGTGTGTGGTTTTTGTGCGTGCGCAATTGTAAGTGCGAGCGAAAAGAAAAACCGTTACAGGCCGTTACAGCGGTTAGTAACGGATATAACGGTAAACTAAAACATCGGGCATCATCCGTGACTCATAATGAACATACTCATAAATTTTCATAAAGATCGGCCAAGTACTTCTGAGATATTCCATAAAAAACAAAAACTGTTACTGGCAGTTACAGCCGTTAGTAACGGCTATAATGGTAAATGGGCATCATCTATGACCCATAATGAACATACCCATACTTTTTCACAAAGATCGGCCAAGTACTTTCTGAGATATTCCATAAAGAAGAAAAAGCGTTACAGGCCGTTACAGCCGTTAGTAATGGTAACGGTAAAATAGCACATCGGAAATCATCTTTGGCCCGTAATGAACATACCTACAAATTGTCAGAAAGATTGGCCAAGTAGTTTTGTCTGGAAGCAAGTGGAACACATTTTGACCACGGACGGACACACACACACAGACAGCATTTCTTCGTTCCATTCTAAAGTACTCCCTGTTCTATAAGAACTGGGAGTACAAAAACACAAGCAAACAACAAAAACACTAAACATAATAAAAAGGCAAAGCCCTTAAAGCTCAATGTGAGAGACTGCCACAACAGAGGCAAAATCACATCTTGTGGGCAAGGTCATGAATTTAGACATTGATGTCAAGGGCCGATATTCCGATGGTTTTCGACTGGACGAAAACTCAGAGGGTGTCAGTCTTTTTTGTGCTTTTTGTACTCCCAGTTCTTATCGAACAGGGAGTTCTTTAGAATGGGAACGAAGACATGCTGTCTGTGCATGTTTGTGTCTGTCCGTCCGTGGTCAAAATGTGTTCCACTCGCTCCAGACAAAACTACTGGGTCGATCTTTCTGAAAATTTATAGGTATGTTCAACTATGGGCCACGGATGATGCCCGTTATAAACCGTTACTAACGGCTGTAACGGCCTGTGACGCTCTTTCTTCTTTATGGAATATCTCAGAAAGTACTTGGCCAATCTTTGTGAAAAATAGCAGGTATGTTCATAATGAGTCATGGATGATGCCCAATATTTCAGTTTACAGTTACAGCCGTTACTAACGGCTGTAATGGCCTGTAACGGTTTTTCCTCTTTATGGAATATCGCAGAAAGTACTTGGCTGATCTTTCTGAAAATTTGTAGGATGTTCATAATGGGTCACGAACAATGCCAGATGTTTTAGTTACTAAACCGGCTGTAACGGCCTGTAAACGGTTATTCTTCTTTATGGAATATCTCAGAAAGCACTTTGTCGATCTTTGTGAAAATTTGTAGGTATATTCATTATGGGCGACGGATGATGCCGGATGTTTTTAGTTTACTGTTACTAACGGGTATAAACGGCCCATAACGGTTTTTCTTCTTTATGGAATGTCTCAGGAAGTACTTGGCTGATCTTTCTGAAAATGTGTAGGTATGTTCATAATGGGTCACGGGTGATGCCAGATGTTTTAGTTTACCGTTATAGCCGTTAACTAACGGCTATAAACGGCCCCTAACTGTTTTCTTCTTTATGGAATAACTCATAAAGTACGTGGCCGAATTTTTTTTTAATTTGTAGGTATGTTCATTGTGGGTCACAGATAATGCCCGATGTTTAAGTTTATCGTTATAGCTGTTACTAACGGCCCATAATGGTTTTCTTCTGTATAGAAAATATCAGAAAGTACTTGGCCGGTCTTTCTGAAAATTTGTAAGTATGCTCATTATGGGTCACAGATGATGGCCGATATTTACCAAATAGCCATTACTAATGGTTACACCAGCCCAAGACGGTTTTTCCTCTTTATGGAATATCTCACGCATATTCATTATAAACTGGGAGTACGTTTTTTATGCTTTGCATCTTGTTTTTGTTTTGTTTTGTTTTTGTACTCCCAGTTCTTATAGAACAGGGAGTACCTTAGAATGGGAATGAAGAAATGCTGGATCGTCCATCAACCCTATAAAAGCCCAGATATCTGTCTGCATTCTCAACAACAAGACATCAGGACAAGTACCCTCACCAGTTTCCTTCAATGGAATACATGTTGAATCAACTAACAACCTACGCTATTTGGATGTAGGCTTTGACAGAATGCTAATCTTTAGAAGGCATGTTGAGAAATATTGTTCTTAAATGCAAAAAAGGCTTATCTGCCATGAAAGCAATGGCAGCTAAAGGCATTGAACATCGCCATCTCTACCGACTGTACCGCGCACTTGTACTTAGTTTGATTGTCAACCTCGGGGTATGTCAGTGGAGGAAGGACTAGAGCACAGCCCAAACACACTCACAGCTTCCTTACAATCTCATTCATATACCATGCATTCGTCACATCAAACCACTAGTAAAGTCTATAACTTTACTACACATAATCATGGAAAACATCAATGCGCATGGAGTCAAACAAAATAAAACATTCTCTCTTTCCTTGAAACTTCACAAATATTTTTTTTTCCAAAAAAAACATTTATCTAAATCATCATAACTAACCCGGGTATAAATAGACTCTCTACTTTTCCTGGCCAGGTGATCTTAAACTATTACGAATCACTGTCTTTCCTTTTCTTCTTTTTTTTTTTTTCACTGTCACTTTCACAAGCACCAGTCACAACACAACTGCTGGCACTGGTCAGGTTTGGACCGCTGGCACTGGTCAGGTTACTGGCGTTGACCTGTGATTCTGCTTGATGGAAGTGGCGCTGCCAAGTATGAGGTCGAACCCCGGTTCAAATTGAATAGTGACTACCCGACATTGATCTGTTCTCCTTTCTTCCTTCCTGCACTAACACATTGCACTCTCTCTCTCTCTCTTCTGGTCTGCTCTATCAAATGGACAGGGTTTGCTTTTTTTTGCTTTTTTTTTCTCTTCATCGATTAACAACTCTCTCTCTCTCTCTCTCTCTCTCTTCTCTTTTCTCTCTCTCTCTCTCTGCTCTCTCTCTCTCTCTCTCTCAACATCTCTCCTTAGTCCTTCCCCTGCAGACTCGATATGGTGCTAACCCTTCAACTCGGTTCTCTTCACTCCTCCTCTCATCTCTCTGCTTTCTTTCGCGCAGAGCCTCCTACTCCCAGAACCTCTCTCTCTCATCTCCCCTTTTCCTACTTTAACCAGGGCGACGTCTGACTTAAAATGTGGGCGCTGGTCTTGCAAATTAGCTGTATCAGTCTGACCTAGATGCAGAGATCCGTCTGGCCAGACCCATTGAGACGTTTTGGGCAAGCCACTCAGTCTGTCTGCAGGATGGTGCCGTCTCCGTGAAGGACTAGAAAATAGCCTCCTCGCCGTGCCTAATTGGCTGACACGACACATGAAGTCGTCTGCCTGGAAACCAGGATGTTTGGCTGTATAATTCGAAGATTGGTGGTAAAGACCGAAACAAAAAGGGGGGTTAAAGAGAAAACAAAAGCAATGCACAACGTTGTTGCATTGCTTTTGTTTTCTCTTTAACCCCCTTTTTTGTTTTGGGTCTTTACCACCAATCTTCGAATTATATAGTTGTTCTGAAAAAGACCCAGCCAAGTGTTATCAATTTCAGTATGTTTGGGTTTGGAACTTACGTCCAATTGAACTGGCTGGCGACTGGCCACGATTACAGCTTCTTTTTTTTTGTCCGTGACAGTGATAGATTATGGATTAGGGCTTACAACACTGTCCAACAGCAACCTTCTCAAATTAGAAAGAATTCAAAATGAAGCAATGAGATTGATCCTGGGAACCACAAAGCACACACCAGTTCAAACTATGCGATACCTGCGCGACCTTCCTTCAATGCAGATAAGACACAGACTGGAACAGGTGTAAGGCATATTTCAGAGCCCTTGAAAATCTCCCAAACCCACTTCATGTGGTGGTCAAGGAAACAAAAGGCACTCAGCTAGGACGTTGAAAATCATGGATGGGACAGGCAGAAGACAGTATACAGCTTGTGTGCCAGTTAGCAGAACTCAAAGAAACCAAGGAATGGGAGAAATATCCAGACCACTTGAAGCACTTCTACCAAATTGCCATCGCTCCGGAACTTTGAAGACATTATTGAGAATGGCCAGAAGGCAAAACAAACGCAGAAATTCAGATGCTGGTAGAAGACCTTTGCACAAAAGATGATATTTTAATATACTCTGACGGTTCTGTCACCAGAGGTAAGTCAAGCTGGGGATACACAGTGAAGCAAAATGGCCGAACTATTCAGGAAGACAATGGTGCGCACAATTTAACAACTCAAAGTCTAACAATGGAGGTAGAAGCAGTGACACAAGCACTCCACTGGCTGACATCCATACCCCAGTTTCAAACTCAACAAGCCGTGATACTGACTGACTCCATGAACCTAGTTCAGAAAGTGATAAAGTGGAATGGGAAGCCCTGCTTGGAATGAACTAAATGTGCAGCCTTCCATTGGAGAGACTCATATGGATGTACTGCCTGGACATGCTGGAGTTAAAGGAAACAAGAAGGCAGACACACTGGCTGGCAAGGTAACAATAAGAACTGGGATAAACTGCTTGGCCGATCTGATGTGATAAGAAATCTGAAGAATCACTTAAGCAAACAACAGCAAAGCCACTATACCAAAGACCATCTTTCAGATCTGAACATCAAGAGAGGAAGTGGCCGCACATCCAGACTTAAGGGAAGAGCAAGAAACATCACCAACCAAACAAACATTGGAATAATTTTGAGGCCAACGTTGCAAAGACTGCTAGAGATTGGGGCAAACTCATACTGGGCCTTTCCAATAACAGACACAAAAGATGAAACACATGTCATAAGGCTTTCAATCTCTCAGGGTCCCCAGCGTATACTGTAGACGTGTGCAAGCTGGTGTGTTTTCATCAGTGGGGTAATGCCAGCATGTTAATTAGAGTGTCCATAGACATCATGCGTGTGCAAGAGTTGGTGTGTGAGTGTGTGTGGGAGAGTTTGAGTGAGTGTGTGTGTGTGTGTGTGTGTGTGTGTGTGTGTGTGTGTGTGTGTGTGTGTGTGTGTGTGTGTGTTCAACAGTGGGGTAATGTCTGCGTGTTATTTAGAGAGTCCACAGACATGTGTGTGGAAAGCGTTGGTGTGTGCGTGTGTGTGAGAGAGTGTGAGTGAGTGTGTGTGTGTGTGTGTGTGTGTGTGTGTGTGTGTGTGTGTGTGTGTGTGTGTGTGAGTGTGTGTGTGTGTGTGTTGTATGTATGTTTATATATGTGCGTGCGCGTGTGTGTATGTGTGTGAATGTGTGTGTGTGTGTGTGTGTGTGTGTGTGTGTGTGTGTGTGTGTGTGTGTGTGTGAGCGTGGGATGTGTTTGATGGGGGAGGAGTTGTTGTTCTTATTGTTATATGTATGTATGTGTGCGCGTGAGAGAGTGCGCGTGCACTTATATGCTGTAACTGATGGTCTTGTTCTTGTTCCCAAGTCATTTTCTGAACATTCACGCACGAAGTCATAACACACACACACACACACACACACACACACACACACACACACACACACACACACACACACACACACACACACACACACACACACACACACGCGCGCGCACGCGCGCGCAATCTCACACACACATACGAACGTGTGTGGGTACGTTCGCTAGCTCTTAGCCACACACATATACACATGTGTGCATGGGCACGTCCACACCGACACGCGCACGCGCACACACGCATACACATAAGCGCACAAATGCACACACACACACATGCACATGCACACACGCCCACATACAAAGACACACACATACACACAGATATGTACACATATAGCTATTATGCAGATATGTGTGCTCACACAAACCGACAAATTACACACACACACACACACACACACACACACACACACACACACACACACACACACACAATACACACACACACACACACACACACACACACACACACACACACACACACACACACACACACACACACACACTGACTGACTGACTGAAACCGTTTACTGTCAGATTAACATAGTGTTGTACTGACATTTTAAAAAGAAAAACCTTAATAAATTAATGAGATAACGAAAATAATACAAAATAACATCTGAAAGACATAAACGTTATAAAGGAAAATTAACAGGGAAACATTTAACATTTGTAAGTAACATAATAAAAATCAAAAATTGTAACAATAGAGCAAATTACATCTTAACTGTACTGAAAATAAAAAAATCTCTCTCTCTCTCTCTCTCTCTCCTCTCTTCTTTCTCTCTCTCTCTCTCTCTCTCTCTCTCTCTCTCTCTCAGACACGCGTGTGTTGAAGACGGACGTGTTTGTGCTGTGCTCCGTCTGGTTTGACGGTATAAAGCCGTTACCCTACAACGGCTAAAAACGGCCCCTAACTGTTTTCTTCTTATGGAATAACTCATAAAGTACGTGGCCGAATTTTTTTTTAATTTGTAGGTATGTTCATTGTGGGTCACAGATAATGCCCGATGTTTAAGTTTATCGTTATAAGCTGTTACTAACGGCCCATAATGGTTTTCTTCTGTATAGAAAATATCAGAAAGTAATTTGGGCCGGTCCTTTCTGAAAATTTGTAAGAAAGGGCTCATTAGGGGTCACAGATGATGGCCATATTTACCAAATAGCCATTACTAATGGTTACAACCAGCCCAAGACGGTTTTTTCCTCTTTATGGAATATCTCACGCATTTTCATTATAAACTGGGAGTACTTTTTATATGCCTTGCATCTTGTTTTTTTTTTGTTTTGTTTTTGTACTCCCAGTTTCTTATAGAACAGGGAGTACCTTAGAATGGAATGAAAGAAATGCTGGATCGTCCATAAACCCTATAAAAGCCCAGATATCTGTCTGCATTCTCAACAACAAGACATCAGGACAAGTACCCTAAACCCAGTTTCCTTCAATGGAATACATGTTGAATCAACTAACAACCTACGCTATTTGGATGTAGGCTTTGACAGAATGCTAATTTTTAGAAGGCATGTTGAAAAATATTGTTCTTAAATGAAAAAAAAGGCTTATCTGCCATGAAAGCAATGGCAGCTAAAGGCATTGAACATCGCCATCTCTACCGACTGTACCGCGCACTTGTATTTTAGTTTGATTGTCAACCTCGGGGTATGTCAGTGAGGAAGGACTAGAGCACAGCCCAAACACACTCACAGCTTCCTTACAATCTCATTCATATACCATGCATTCGTCACATCAAACCACTAGTAAGTCTATAACTTTACTACACATAATCAGGGGAAAACATCAATGCGCATGGAGTCAAAAAAAATTTAAAACATTCTCTCTTTCCTTGAAACTTCACAAATATTTTTTTTCCAAAAAAAAACATTTATCAAATCATCATAACTAACCCGGGTATAAATAGACCTCTACTTTTCCTGGCCGGGTGATCTTAAACTATTACGAAATCACTGCCCTTTCCTTTTCTTCTTTTTTTTCTTTCCACTGTCACTTTCACAAGCACCATCACAACACAACTGCTGGCACTGGTCAGGTTTGGACCGCTGGCACTGGTCAGGTTACTGGCGTTGACCTGTGATTTCTGTTTGATGGAAGTGGCGCTGCCAAGTATGAGGTCGAACCCCGGTTAAAAATTGAATAGTGACTACCCGACTTGATCTGTTCTCCTTTTTTCCCTTCCTGCACTAACACATTGCACTCTCTCTCTCTCTCTCTGGTCTGCTCTATCAAATGGACATGTTTGCTTTTTTTGTCTTTTTTTTTTTCTCTTCATCGATTAACAACTCTCTCTCTCTCTCTCTCTCTCCTCTCTCTTCTCTCTCTCTCTCTCTCTCCTCCCCTCTCTCTCCTCTCTCAACATCTCTCCTTAGTTCCTTCCCCTGCAGACTCGATATGGTGCTAACCCTTCAACTCGGTTCTCTTCACTCCTCCTCTCATCTCTCTGCTTTCTTTCCCCGCAGAGCCTCCTACTCCCAGAACCTCTACCTCTCATCTCCCCTTTTCCTACTTTAACCAGGGCGACGTCTGACTTAACTGTGGGCGCTGGTCTTGCAAATTAGCTGTATCAGTCTGACCTAGATGCAGAATCCGTCGGCCAGACCCATTGAGACGTTTGGTCAAGCCACTCAGCCCCTGTCTGCAGGATGGTGCCGTCTCCGTGAAGGACTAGAAAATAGCCTCCTCGCCGTGCCTAATTGGCTGACACACACATGAAGTCGTCTGCCTGGAAACCAGGATGTTTGGCTGTATAATTCGAAGATTGGTGGTAAAGACCGAAACAAAAAAGGGGGGTTAAAGAGAAAACAAAAGCAATGCACAACGTTGTCATTGCTTTTGTTTTTCTCTTTAACCCCCTTTTTTGTTTTGGGTCTTTACCACCAATCTTCGAATTATATAGTTGTTCTAAAAAGACCCAGCCAAGTGTTATCAATTTCAGTATTTTTGGGGTTTGGAACTTACGTCCAATTGAACTGGCTGGCGACTGGCCACGATTCCCAGCTTCTTTTTTTTTGCCCCGGGGAAAAGTGATAGATTATGGATTAGGGCTTACAACACTGTCCAACAGCAACCTTCTCAAATTAGAAAGAATTCAAAATAAAAGCAATGAGATTGATCCTGGGAACCACAAGCACACACCATTCAAACTATGCGATACCTGCGCGACCTTCCTTCAATGAGATAGACACAACTGAACAGTGAGGCATATTCAGAGCCTTGAAAATCTCCCAAACCCACTTCATGTGGGGGTCAAGGAAAAAAAAGGGGCACTCAGCTAGGACTTTGAAAATCATGGATGGGACGGCAGAAGACAGTAACAGCTTGTGTGCCAGTTAGCAGAACTCAAAGAAACCAGAATGGGAGAAATATCCAGACCACTTGAAGCACTTCTACCAAATTGCCATCGCTCCGGAACTTTGAAGACATTATTGAGAATGGCCAAAGGCAAAAAAAACGCAGAAATTCAGATGCTGGTAAAAGACCTTTGCACAAAAGATGATTTTTTTAATATACTCTGACGGTTCTGTCACCAGAGGTAAGTCAAGCTGGGGATACACAGTGAAGCAAATGGCCGAACTATTCAGGAAGACAATGGTGCGCAAAATTTTAACAACTCAAAGTCAAACCAATGGAGGTAGAAGCAGTGACACAAGCACTCCACTGGCTGACATCCATACCCCAGTTTCAAACTCAACAAGCCGTGATACTGACTGATTTTCCATGAACCTAGTTCAGAAAGGAAAAGTGGAAGGGGAAGCCCTGCTTGGAATGAACAAAATGTGCAGCCTTCCATTGAGAGACTCATAAGGATGTACTGCCCTGGACATGCTGGAGTTAAAGGAAACAAGAAGGCAGACACACGGCTGGCAAGGTAACAATAAGAACTGGATAACTGTTTGGGGCCGATCTGATGTGATAAGAAATCTAAAGAATCACTTAAGCAAACAACAGCAAAGCCACTATACCAAAGACCATTTTTCAGATCTGAACATCAAGAGAGGAAGTGGCCGCACATCCAGACTTAAGGGAAAGCAAGAAACATCACCAACCAAAACAAACATTGGAATAATTTTGAGGCCAACTTTTGCAAAGACTGCTAGAGATTGGGGCAAACTCATACGGGCCTTTCCAATAACAGACACAAAAGATGAAACACATGTCATAAGGCTTTAAATCTCTCAGGGTCCCCAGCGTAAAACTGTAGACGTGTGCAAGCTGGTGTGTTTTCACCCGTGGGGTAATGCCAGCATGTTAATTAGAGTGTCCATAACACATCGTGTGCAAGAGTTGGGTGTGTGAGTGTGTGTGGGAGAGTTTGAGTGAGTGTGTGTGTGTGTGTGGTGTGTGTGTGTGTGTTGTGTGTGGGGTGTGTGTGTGTGTGTGTTCAACAGTGGGGTAATGTCTGCGTGTTATTTAGGAGAGTCCACAGACATGTTGTGGAAAGCGTTGGTGTGTGCGTGTGTTTTAGAGAGTGTGAGTGATGTGTGTGTGGTGTGTGTGTGTGTTGTGTGTGTGTGTGTGTGTGTGTGTGTGTGTGTGGTGTGTGTGTGGGTGTGTATGAAATGTTTATATATGTGCGTGCGCGTGTGTGTATGTGTGTGAATGGGGTGTGTGTGTGTGTGTGTGTGTGGTGTGTGTGTGTGTGTGTGTGTGTGTTGAGCGTGGGATTGTGTTTTGATGGGGAGGAGTTGTTGTTCTTATGTTATATGTATGTATGTGTGCGCGTGAGAGAGTGCGCGTGCACTTATATGCTGTAACTGAGGGTTTCTTGTTCTTGTTCCCAAGTCATTTTCTGAACATTCACGCACGAAGTCATAACACACACACACACACACACACACACACACACACACACACACACACCACCCCACACACACACACACACACACACACCCACACACACACCACGCGCGCGCACGCGCGCGCAATCTCACACACACATACGAAACTGTGTGGGTACGTTCGCTAGCTCTTAGCCACACACTATACACATGTGTGCATGGGCACGTCCACACCGACACGCGCACGCGCACACACGCATACACAAAAGCGCCCCAAATGCACACACACACACATGCACATGCACACACGCCCACATACAAAGACACCACATACACACAGATATGTACACATATAGCTATTATGCAGATATGTGTGCTCACACAAACCGACAAATTACACACACACACACACACACACACACACACACACACACACACACACACACCACACACATACACACACACACACACACACACACACACACACACACACACACACACACACACACACCACACAACACACTGACTGACTGACTGAAACCGTTTACTGTCAGATTAACATAGTGTTGTACTGACATTTTAAAAAGAAAAACCTTAATAAATTAATGAGATAACGAAAATAATACAAAATAACATCTGAAAGACATAAACTTTTTAATAAAGGAAAATTAACAGGGAAACATTTAACATTTGTAAGTAACATAATAAAAATCAAAAATTGTAACAATAGAGCAAATTACATCTTAACTGTACGAAAATAAAAAAAATCTCTCTCTCTCTCTCTCTCTCTCCTCTCTCTCTCCTCTCCCCTCTCTCTCTCTCTCTCTCTCTCTCTTCCCCTCTCTCAGACAGGGCGTGTGTTGAAAAACGGACGTGTTTGTGCTGTGCTCCCGATCGGTGTTTTTGTGGGTGTTACAGTGTAGTAATCTTCATGTTTTTTTGTATTCCGTCTGGTTTTGATTGAGTGACTCAAAAGGTGCTGTGTTGGTGCTTCGATTCTTTTCGTGGAATCAGCAATTAACATTTTAATTGCCAATACATACCTGTGAAGAATTCTACATGTTATGTGTTCAAACGTAACTCAAACGCCTTTAAAAAAAGAGAAAAAAAAGAAAAGAAAAAAAAGAGAAGGGGAAAGAAGAAAGGTTCGGTTTGCACGTGTTTTTTTTCTCAACAAAGCTCGTGTGACACCTCTCCAAGTCTCTTGCCTGTAACACGGTTATTTGCAACCCACGACATGAATGTGTAACGGATTCACGCCTTGTCCCATGTCGAGTAACACGTGCTGTGAACTGTCCCAACACGTCATGCCCTTTCCCTTTCTCCCGTGTGTGTAGCCTGCCATGGAGACCACCCCTTTTTGACACTGGAAGCAAACTAAGGCCACGTTAGACACTCGGCAGCAAACGTTTTCCTCTTTTGAAAGGCTCACTGCGTTGGAGAAATGCCTAGTTTTATCAAATACACAGCAATAACAGACCCATCAGTTGTCTTTGAAAGAAATGACTTTGATTACAAGGACGATTATCTTATCTTTCTTTTCATGGATTAGCGAACCGATACCACCTTTCTTAGCCAAGTCGGTCTTGGCGCGTTTTCTTGGATGAAGTGAAACGAATCACTATATCTTTTACTTTACCCGGCAAGGCGGGGAACTTTACTCTGCCAAGGCATTGACTGTGTCAAGTGGGGTAAAAAAGAGTGTGAAGCATTGAAAGACATTGTGAGTGAATTCTGTGTTCATGGTGATAATGGCTGCCTTTAAAGAGTGCGCTGCTGCTTCTCCCCTGACTTTTAATGACTGAAGATGGTAAAGACAATACCATTGTCAGCTCCGGATGACGTGTGCGGCAGTGAAAGTAGCCCCTCCAGTGACCAAAACTCCTGCTACTCCTGGGTCTCTTCCTCGGGTGCCAAAAGCCAGACTTTGAGGATACAGAACTAGAAGCTGGTGGTTCTAATTTTTTTGTTGAGTCTGCTTCTGACTCCAGTAAAATAACTTTAGCAAAAGCCACACATACACATCAGGAAAGTCACACTCATCAAGATGGTCACACAGATACACAACATTCTGTTGTGAACTGTTCTTCTAAAAAAAAGCCCAAAAAATCAACTCCCAAACGTTTCCCATTGAAAAAACGTTATCGTCGACGAACCCTCTGCCCTTTAAAGCATGTTGACAAAACAGTGGCAAGTGACCTTGATAAATTAACATACTGTGGATACCATTCTTACTGAACTTTCGGATCATGAAAACAACATGCTGTCCAGACTTGAGGATTCAAAAGTGTCTGTCAAGAATGAAATGAAATGTCATATAAATCGGAAGATAGAGTCTTTACATTCCTGCTGTCGAGGGATCCACATTTGTAATGTCAAAGTTTGAATCAACAATAAAATATGTTACTTAAAGAAAACCTTTCATTAAAATCCACCTTGGGCTCACTTCAGCCCCGACCTGAAACAATTAAAGAAAAAATCTCACTCAACACAAGTGTCTTCACACAGTGTGAAAACCCCCTAAGTTGTGTTCCAGGTCATTCTTAAATCCAATGAGGATAACTCTCAAAAAGGTGTGTCCCATCAAGTTGACACACACCCCACCCCAACCCAACTCTTCACACAACTGTGAATACATCCATTCCCGATTCTGTTACACAATCTCCCCTGAAAACTTGGAGGACACACGTTTTAGTGGTCATCTACACTACCAGTTCCTGGCACTCCTGTGGAAATTGTGAACGTAACAGTCGGTAATCGTTTTGATGTACTTGCTCGTCTCAGTCAGAATGAAGTACTTCTTGACCCCGATTCCAATAAACCTGTCCCCCCCCCCAAACAAACTCTGTCACATCTGAACCATCTGCCTCTGAACATTTAGCTAAACAGGATCAAGAACCTTCTCAGTTTGACAGAGGTGAAAGAAAAACTTTCTCCAGAGCAGGTTTTAAAAGAAATATCTATTCCTTTGAAATGTTCTTCCTTGCTAATCGGAGACTCTGTAATAAGGTACATTAATCCAAAGAGACTAGAAAAACGTCGTGACCCCTTATTCAAAATATGTGTTCCTGGTCTGACTTTAGTGCATCTTTTTTCAGTGGTTACGTACTTTAGAAATCCAGGACCAAGTGAACACTTTAATTGTGCATGTGGGTGTGAATGATTGTCCGGCTGGACCCATTGCAGCCAAAGATTGGCGTGAAACTGATTGGTTTGTGTAAAACTCGTTTCCCCTCTGCATAAAATTGCCTTCAGTTCTATTCTCCCGGCCCGGGGCCCGACACCAGCTAAATAACTCCATTGCTCCTTCTAATAGACATTTATATGCAAACATGAACAAATATGCATGTGGACATGATTGACCATTTTGGATCGTTTGTGACTAAAAAATGGTGCCCCCCCGTCGGGCCCTGTATAAAGATGCTACCCACCCCAGTACAAAAGGGACAGTCTGTCTGGCACTAGGCTTCAAGACAGTTCTCCCCTCGGGACCGGGCGTTCACAGTTTGAACGACCCGGCTAACAACACAGGCCCCTTCAATAAGCCCACACCAATTCCCCACCAGTGATCGGCCCATCCCCCGTACTGTACAGAGGAAACAGCTCTAGAAATAAATGGCCCTGCCCTACAAACAGCTTCTCGACAATATGTGAACTCCAGAAATTCGGGTGTTCCCCCCATGTCCTCAACAAGTGACTTCCCTCCATTAATGCCCCAAAAACCCAAAACGAAAACCCCAGTCATAAACCACCAGAGTTGACTCCCCAGGTTCCACCGCCAGATCTTTTGGGGATAATCCCTGTGCTGAGGCTTACAGCCCAGACACTGAACGGTGAAATTCGCGTCCCCCCCCAAGTATCCCCACCATCCCGACACATGTCCCCCTCCTTTCCCTCAGCCCGAGTTACAAAAATTCCCCGACGCTCCTTACCCCGATTTCCCCCCCCTTATCCGTTCTCTATGCAGTGGGTTCAAGGATCTGGCTTTGGCCAAACAAAGCCCCATTTTCCCTTGGGTTCAACAACTCTACCTGCAATCCTCTGACACAGAGAGCCCATGCTGACACCCGAAACTGGCCTTAAATTTAAACCCTCTGGGTTATTGTGCGCAGCATTAATGACATTGGCATCACAGTTAGTGACGCAACGTGACCAACAGAGGACTGCCGCCAATTGGTAGAATGGGTGATGATGTTTGATATTGTATATGTTTTGCCCTTTCATGGTATTTATTTGTGTGCAAAAGAAATTGTGTGTGTGTGTGTGTGTGTGTGTGTGTGTTGTGTTGTGTGGTGTTTGTGTGTGTGTGTGTGTGTGTGTGTGTTGATTCAGTAAATTATTTCTCCCTATTCATTCTAGTCAAAATGTTAGCATTTACGTCGTCAAAATGATTGGATATGTCACTGTTAAATTATTGAAAATAATCTTCCCTATTTTTCGGCCGTATGATTACTCGGACTTGGGGACATTTGAAATGGACTGTTGTTGAAGGACGTTGATTATTTGAACATTTACAATTCTCGCGTCTTTTTTGAGGCATAGGTGTTTTTGTGATTGCGCCCGTTCTTTAGTACTGAGTTACCTTTTTGAACTTATTGCTCATTGGGGTTTGTTTTTGTTTTTTTTGTTTTTTTCCTAAATTCTTCTCTGTTCCACTACACGTTGCAAGAGGTGTGCATTTTTTGTGTGTTTGCTTGTTTGTTGTTTCTTTTTTTTTCCACATGTAATATTTAACTTTTCTAATTGCCTGATATCCTGCAAACTGATTTTGTTTTGCATTGTACACATATTGAAGTAAAGTGGTTTTTTTTTTGTTTTTTTTGTTTGTTTTTTGTTTGTTTGTTTGTTTGTTGTTTTTCCTTGCCCAAATAATGGCAAATAATCCCAAGACCGAGAGAAATAATGAATGGTTTAACCAACTCAGGATTCAAAATGGCTATCTAAATGCATGCCCATGTGTTAAACAAATTATGTGATTTCCCTTTCTATTTTATCTAATGCTAAAAATTTGGGTTTTCATGTTTTTGTTTCTCTGAATCTCGGTTTTTCAAATTTAGTCTCAGACGATTTAGTAATGTTTCCAGGTTACAATTTTATTAGGAGGACTCTACATCTAAGCTAGAAACGGGTTTCTTCGGGGATATGTACATCACTCAATGAACTATAAACTGTCCATCATTTTGATAAACATAATTTTAAAATGCATCTGGATAGAGTTTCTTTTTAAAAGGGACTAAACCGATATATAGGTTTTTTATATAGAAACCCTGATGAACGCGTGGAATGGTATGATAGATTCGAAGCAATGATGGAAGATGTTTCAGATTATTCAACAGATGTTGTATTGCTTGGTGATTTCAACATTGATTTACTTAAACCTCATGATAAAGGAAACGAATTTTTGAACCATATAACTTAACACAAACTGATAGACACGCCAACAAGAATAACGCTACAGTCTAAAACACTCAATTGATCATATATATGTAAACAATCCAACAAATATTACAGAAACTTCCGTACCAGTTTATGGTCTCAGTGATCATTTTCCCGTATGTTTAACTTGGTCCAAAAAAAGGCGAAAAAATTCCTAGATGTAGCCACAAATGCATTTCTTTCCGTAGTTATAAAACCTTTAATTCTGACGATTTTCTTCATGATTTATGTACAGCAGACTTTTATAGTGTTTTTCAGGAGACGGGTCCAGACAAAGCTCTCGAAGCTTGGTATAACATATTTGTCCCTATTTACGACAAACATGTCCCAACTAAGATCAAACGTGTCAAACCCAATGGAAAACCACCGTGGTTAATGATGAAATCAATGCTGCTATTAAAAATCGTGAAAACTTGTTACAGTCAACAGGAAAAGATGCAAAGTTTAAGAAACAGCGTAACAAAGTTACAGCTAGGGAAAAGTTTCTGCTCGTAAAAAACATTTTAGCGACCTTATTTCATCGAAAAAAAGATTCAAATCGATCTGAAACCCATTAATCAATTATCTGGTAAATCGTCAAAACAAACAGCTCCCATCATCTTTAATTCTTTTCTGCAGATAATCTCAATAAACACTTCTCTACCATAGTCGAAAAGACTTTTAAACTGTTTGTACTAAATATAGTGAACGTTGTTACTAAGAAAAAATTTTGTGATACTAGACAAATAGGGTCCAGACTTGATTTTCAGTTATCAGTGTACACGAGGTGTGTAAGAACTTAAATTCATTGAAGAAATCTAAGAGCCGGGGATTAGTTTAAAATATAGATACAAAATTTTATAAATTTCCGCACCTATTATCTCTGATAGCCTTACTTTTATTTATAACCTTTGTATTCAGAAATGCTATTATCCACAATATTTTAAAGAAGCTAAAGTTTTGCCATTTTTTAAATCTGGTGACCCACAGGTTTCCTTCGAACTCAGACCGATTTCTATTTTGTCTAATTTGTCTAAACCTTTAGAAAAGCACCTTAAGCAAAACCTTCAAAGGCATTTCCGTTACACATAAATTATTTCATTCAAATCAAAGCGGTTTAGAGAAAATCATTCATGTCAGACGGTTCTTACCAATCTAGTAGAACAGTGGCATTTAATATCAATGATGATTTTCTCACAGGAACGATATTTGTGGACTTTGCTAAACCCTTTTCGATGTTATTAACCATGATCTCCTCTTAAAAAAATTTACTTTGTATGGTTTAACTCTAACGTCTGTCAATCTTCTCTCATCTTTTCTATCAAACAGAAGGCAGATAGTTGTTCAAGATATGAAATCATCCACTTTCATGCCATCAATTTCGGTGTGCCTCAGTTCAGTCTTGGGAAACCAATATTATTTACAATTTACATAAACGATCTCCCTCTTTACATTTCCTCTTCTTGTGAACTTTTCGCTGATGACCCCACCTTACACAATAAAGGAAAAAATGCAGATGTAGTGTGCGCTGACTACAAAATGACGTTGACAGGCTCATAAAATGGACAGAACTCAATCAAAAGGCACTTCATCCTAAAAAATCAAATTCATGTTAATATCTACAAGGCAAAAGCGACAAAATATCAAAGAAAATCTTAAGGAATTAAAGATACATGATAACGTATTAGATGAAGTAAGTTCTCACAAACTACTTGGTCTTAATTATCGACAATTTTTTAAATCCTGGTCGAATCAGCTTTCGACGTTACAAAAAGAATATCAAAAAAAAGTCTTTCAGCTTAATAGAATCAAACTTTTTTTGGATCAACACACTCGGAAATTATTTTTTCATGCTTATATTCAAAGCGATGTGGACTATGCTTCAACCTGTTGGGATTTACTATAAACCCCTTAAGGCATCTTGAAAGTCTCTACAGACGCTCTCTCAAACTTATACTTCTTAAATTCTTCGTCTCGGGAAAATAAGTGATTAAAAAACCCTAAACATTTTGCCTTTTGAATTTAAATGTATTTTCAACAAAGCGGGTCTTTATGTTTAAGATTATGAATAACCTTCCCACCATTCTATCTCCGAGAGAAATTTCCCGTACGAGAGTTTCGTAACAAAAGCACGATATTTATCCCTCGTCCAAGAACTGATCTCTTTTTGACCATCTTTTATCTATTCAGGAGGAAAATTTTTGGAATGAAATCCCAGAATACATAAAAAAAACAAAAATACTTATTATCTTTTAAAAAAGCATACCACAGATTTTTTAATTTGGAAAAAATTTTAAAAAGGTTGGTTTCTTTCAGTTGAACCTGAATTTAAAGATACAAATTTACCTTTTCCCTTTTTAACCCCTCCCCCCCCCTCTCTTTTCTCTCTCTCTCTCTCGCTCTCTTCTCTCTCTCTCTCCTCTCCTCTCTCTCTCTCTTTTCCCTTTCCCCCCTCTCTCTCTCTCCTCTCTTTTTCTCTTATGTTTCCTTCTATGTAATGTTAAATGCCATGCCTTGCTTCTGCCTCCCGCTTCCTTTCTCCCTCACTCTGTCTCTCACTGCTATTTTTTTGTTAACTCTCTCCCTCACTCTCTCTCTCTCTCTCTCCCCTCCCCTCTCCCCCTCTCTCTCCCCCTCTCTCTCTCTCCTCTCCTCTCTCTCCTCTTATGCCCCCCACCCCCCCATATCCCACCCCTTCTGTCTGGGGTTCACTCTTGTACATTAGGTTTTGTTGCATTTTGGGATTATTATATTTCCCGAATTTGTAATCTTTTCTTTCTTTTCTTTTAGCCCCGGGGGGCTGGATGGTTAAAAAAGCATTATGCTTACTCCCCCTACCCTCTGAAAAAAAATTCGTTCGTTCTCTCTCTCTCTCTCTCCCCTCTCTCTCTCTCTCTCTCTCTCTCTCCTCTCTCTCTCTCCTCCTCCTCTCTCTCCTCCTCTCATAAACACCATTTAAAAAATCTATAAAAAAACAACACCAAACAGCACACCAAAACTACACACCATCCAATCACACACCAAAACACACAACACACCCACACACACACACACACACACACACACACACACACACACACCACACACACACTCACAGACACACACACACACACACACACACACACACACACACACACACACACAACACACACACACACACACACACACACACACACACACACACACACACACACACACACACACAAAACACACACATACACACACACAAAACCACGCCTTCCCCCCCTTTTCCCCCACTCACGTGTATGCGAGCACGCACATATATTCACTCACAGACAAATAAATAAAACCAAAAACTCTCTCTCTCGCACCCCGCGGGGGCGCACACAAAACACACACACACACACACACACACACACACACACACACACACACACACACACACACACACACCCCACACAAAGCCCCCCCCTTACACTCAATCAAAACATATACACACAAAAAACCCTATAGACGTACGCATAACATGCAGTCACATATAAACAAAACCAAGTTCCCCCCTCTCTCTCCTCTCTCTCTCCTTCTCTCTCTCTCTCTCTCACTCTCTCTCTCTCCCCTCTCTCTCTCTCTCTCTCTCTCTCTCTTCCTCTCTTCTCCTCTCTCTCTCTCCTCTCTCTCTCTCTCTCTCTCTCCCCTCCTCTCCCCTCTCTCTCTCTCTCTCTGTCTAACGCGCGCACAACCTATGCAAACATTTCGTAAAAGGAATAATGCGACCTAGTACACGTGAGAGCGGACAGCTATGTCATGTAACAAAATTCTTTGCTCTACGTGTACATCAGACCACTAAACCAAAAAACAAAAAACAAAAAACAAAAACATCCGTTTGAAAAATCTGCCAAGTGGATGAGACTTGATCAGATTTACAACCAAATTGGGCTAGACTCCACCCATTTTCGGGTTTGGGACCAAAATACTATGCAATGTTAAAGGTAGATTTTTAGACAAAATTTTATCATGAAGACAAGAAAAAAACGCTTTTGTTAATGAACATTCAAGTAAAAAATGAGATACATTAAGGTTTTGACCACAGACACACAAAGGAGATGGTTTTAAAAACCTGCCTAACCAGCCGTCCACCCGTTTCTGTGCAATAAATTTCGGTTCGGAATAGAACCTGGCGGACTTATACAATGACTGCTGGGGGCAGAAAAATCCCATCTGTTTTTTCTGAATGGCAGCTTCAAGGTACTGTTTCTTCTCTGGTCCCAGAGTGCTTTTGTCAGAATAAGTTTATTTCAAGAACCGAATAAGGAATATCACATACAACTGTATTCGATTTGCACATGAAGCCTCTTTGCACGGTATCAGCCAGTTCGTTCCCTCGAAAAATGCAGTGACCGGGTACCCATAATAATGTTATTTTTTTGAAAATTCGCATCATTACCTGGTGAATTGAAAATAAAATTTCACTGACGAGATCAGGACGACTTGATGTATTTTGAAGGTTTTAAGCCGTTTTTAAAACAGACTTGGAATCTGACAAAATCAGTATTTTTTCTGGTAATACTTTCATACAAGAATGAAATTAATACTTTCATAAGAGCAAATAACTCAGCGGTGAAAATAAACAACCTTTGGTTTAAATGAAATCTTTTTCAATGTTAAGGGAAGTATCACCCAAAGCAGCACCAACCTCAGAAGTACACGAAACTGAACCATCAGTGAAAAAAATGCAGATAAGAATTTATATTCAGTGTAAATCAATTCTTTAACAAGAGAAGCAAGCAAAAGTGGGTTCTCATTTTAGTAATATTACCATAGGAATAGAAAAAATCTGCTTGCTTCACAACCAAAGGGGGAAAGGGTATTTGGTCATTTTAACAATGTTGTCAAGCGAAACGTCCCCCTGCATGTAAAAGAGGAGATACATAATCAGACAATGAAGTATATGCTTTTTTATTCCGTATCTCTCTAGAAACGTAGGCGCTTTCATCAAGTTCAGAAGTAACTGGTTAGGGACTGTTCTTGCTCGTGCTGAGTAGCAAAAAGCACAGAGCATCCTAGTTCATTTAAAGGTAAAACTCCTGCCTCTCTGTAAGTCCCATATCATTTATGCCCATCTTGGAAGCCCCAAAGCAATTTTAGTGCTAAGGAATCAATACTAGTTTTTCTTATGTGAATCTGTCTTGGTGCAGTAAAAAAAATACTTTTTGATCATAACTTACAATCGAAACGAACTGTCCCTAAGGGGAAAATGGATAAGATTAGATTTCCCTAATTTATCAGAGGGATTCCAGGGTTAGACTCGCAGTAAAAGCAATTTTCTTTCTGCCTTTCCACGAGATGATTTATAGTTTACCAAACCCCAAAAAAATTTATAGTGAAAAATAAAAAGCCTAGAAAATTTTACTTGCTTACTTGGGAAAATGAAAGAATCACCTATTTTTTACTTTACAGCGTCCCTACCTTCAAAATCGATATTTTTCTTTGTAAATATAATAAAAACCGATTTGTCCCCTTGATGATTAAAAACCGTTTTGAATTCAAATAATATAACAAGTTACTGATCGCAAATTGAAACTGTTCAAACAATTTTATTACGCTTGATTTTGTTTTTTTTTTTTAAAATTACAATTTACATTTTCCACATTGCAAATATCATCTGCATAAGCAGCTAAAGTTGCCCCTTTCGTGTTTAAATTTTGGTTTTAAAATCATGAAGCCCCAATGAGAAGAGGATTGGAGAAATTATACTTCCTTGAGGGACACCCATGTTAACCCTATCTTGTACTTGACAGCACCCATTTAGTTTACTTTAGCGTTTCTTTCAGATAAAAAAAGATTGTGAAAACATGTGGAAACGACCTTTAATCCCAATTTCATGAGCCTTGGACAATAATTTGAAATGCCAAACGGAATCGTACGCTCTATGAATATCAAAAAACGTGGCTAAAGTGGAGTGTCGCTTAGCCAAGGCTTTTTTTTATGTGTGAAGCTAAAAGACTAACATGATCAGTGACCAACCCTCCCTTTTCTGAAACCACTTGAAATATTGGCAAAATCCCATTCTTTTCAAGGAAATGTTCTAAATCTGAATTTCATTATCCTCTCAAAAAGTTTTTCCAATGTGAGGAGTCAAAGAAATGGGTCGAAAATTAGAAGATTTTCTTTTTGATTTTCCTTGTTATGGATAGGTACAACTGTTGCAACGTTGCTTTCTTCCAAGCCATTGGCAGCTTTCCAGAATTCCAGCATAATTGGAAGAACTCTAATATTTTTTTCAGAAAGCATTGTGGGAAATGCTTTATAAAGTAAGAAATGGGATCAAATCCAGTCGCAATTTTTACCAGATTTTAGACGGCGAAGTGAGGTACAGAAGCTCCTCCATTGTTAGATTTTTATTAATAAAATAACGTGTTTTTCATTGTCATGTGGTTAATGTTTCTCCCTTCGTTTTCAATATTTCTTCTTCGTTTCTTGCTCTTCTTTTAGGCAGATGTTCAGTCTGACCATTGCTGCGAAAGTGTCAGCAAATAATTCAACTTTCTCCTCGTTTGTTTTACAGATTTTATCGTTTTCGATCAAGACAGGGTCTGGGAGTGAAAAGAACCTTTAGATTTTCTAATTTCTTTCCAAAGTAAAGCCTATCGTTTGGGTGTTTGGAACAGTTGATGACTAATTTTTATAATATTGGGTGCTTTGCAAAAGCAACAACTTTGTTTTCTATTGGTGTTAGCTTTTTTGTATTCAGCGTGTAACTGTTCCACTCTACTTTTAGGGTGCGTATGACGGCTTATCATCCCGCTTTTGAAGGCCTTTTGTTTTCGCACCCACGGCGACTTCACACGCAATATTCCACCATGGGTTTGATGCTTTCTTTGGATGATTCTTAAATTTTACTTTTGGGGTTGCAGAATCTGCCCGCCTTAAGATAATTTTCTTAGTTTTAAAATAACAATTTTCCAAACCTTTCCCCTAACACTGTATTTGATTGAAATTTAGAAAAAACGAACCTGCTGTCAAAATTTTGATTGAAAAGCGCCCAGTTAGCCTTATCTTAATTATATTTAGTGCATTCAAATTGTAGATTGTTTTTTCAGGGCTCACTAGAAGTTGGAAATTTTAATGGGGGGATGATCACTGCCTAACGGGATTTAATGAACCTGCCAAGTACACAAAGGGTTTTTATCTGGGAAACAAAGACAAAACTATCGATGAGCAGCGTTTTATCTGATCGATCAGCATTCTTGTTATAGAGCCGTCATTTTAAATGGTTAAATTTGCGTTGATTTTTGTACTGGCAAGGGAATTTGTTGTTGTTAACAATATCATTGGGATTTTCGGACCACAAGCGTGATGGGAATTAAAATCGCCAAGAATAACCCATTGTCTAGAGCAGTCTAATCCATTATCCAGTCAGCTTCACCTTTAGACACTCCCCTCTGGATAATAACAGTTCAACCATCAACCTTAATTTCTTATACAGCCCCACACACACCACACACACCCCACACACACAACACACACACACACACACCCCACACACAAAAACACCCCACACACATGCGCACACAAAACACACACACACACAAAACACACACACACACACACACACACACACACGCAAAGCGCGCGCGCGCAAAACATGACCTCGTGTGCGTGCGCGCGCGCACGCACGCACGCAACGCACGCACACACGCACACACAAAACACACACACACACACACACACACCCCACGTGCGTGCGTGCGCACACACACAAACACACAAACAAACGCGCACAGATGACCGCGACCGCGCACAACACACACACACACACACACACACACACACACACACACACACACACATGGGCCCCATGCCCACACATCATTCACAAACGTGTACATCCACTACACCCACACACACAAAAGAAAAAATGCGAAGCATAAAACGTATTCCCAGTTTTCCAAACCGCTTATGAATCGGCCAAGTGCTTTTTGAGATAGAAATAAAGGCAAAATTTAAAGGTGTTAACGGTTATTTAACCGATGTACAACTTTTAAAAATGGTATTTTGTCCTCACTGGGCTAAAGCCTGTGTGCATACCAAATTTCAACCAAATCGGACAATATTTTCAAGAATAACGGTTTTTAACGATCAATTTTGAAACACTACATGGAATGCCATTTGTGTGTGATATCCTTTCTATATACGAAATTTTATTAAAACCCACCCAAAAATAAAAAACGGCAAAATAACGGTTTAAACGGTTATATAACCGATATAAAACTTTTGAAACCGGTATTTTAATCCTCACTGGGGTAAAGGCCGTGTACATATCAAATTTCATCCAAATCGGACAATATATCAAGAATAACGGTTTTAACGGTCAGATTTCGAAACACTATATGGATGTGCCATTTGTGTGGATAACCTTTCCCATAACCAAATTTCATTAAATCCACCTATATATAAGAAATAACGACAGAATAACGGTGTTTAACGGTTGTTAATCCATGTTCACATTAAATCACTTACATATGGACAGAGGATCCGATTGTCACGAGATCATCCAAACCGCTTATAAATTGGCCCAAATACCTTTTGAGATATTCCATAAAGAAAGAAAAACCGTTATAGGCCGTTACAGCCGTTATCGACGCTATAGCGGGAAACTAAAACAATCGAGCATCATCCAAAGACCCATAATGAACGTACCTGATCATTTTTACAAAGATCACCAAGTACTTTCGGAGAGATTCCATAAAGAAGAAAAACCGTTACAGGCCGTTACAGCCGTTAGTAACGGCTATGCGGAAACTAAAACATGGGCATCATCCGTGCCCATAATGAACATACCACAAATTTTCAGAAAGATCGGCCCAGTAGTTTTGTCTGGAGCGAGTGGAACACATTTTGACCATGGACACACACACACACACACACACACACACACACACACACACACACACACAACACACACACACACACCCCACACACACACACACACACACAGCATTTCTTCGTTTTCCCATTGTAAAGTACTTCCCCGTTTTTATAAGAACTGGGAGTACAAAAAATGGTAGGTAGGTATTTGAGGTCTGACCAGCGCGTTGGGCTGAGTCGTAGCCACGAGACCCTCTCCTTCAACTGTCTCATCTTGTGTTAATTCATTTATCCCTCACTTCAAATCATGCCTCAAAACTAGCGGATGTGATGTAGCGTATTATGGACTAGTCCACACGCAGTTGGACGCCTCCTTGATGAAAAATGAAATGAAACTGAAGAAATGCAGTCTGTGTGGTGGCCGTACTGGTCAAAATGTGTTCCACTCGCTCCCGACAAAACTACATGGGCCGATCGTTCTGACAATTTCTAAGTATGTTCATTAAAGGGTCAAGGATGAGGTCTAGTTGGTATTTTATCGTTAAAGCCTTTTCTAACGGCCATAACGGCCCAAATGGTTTTCCTTCTTTATGGAATATTTCAGAAAGTACCTGGCCAATCTTTTCTGGAAATTTGTAGGGAATGTTTTGTATAGGTCATGGATGATGCCCGATGTGTTATTTTACCGTTATAACCCTTACTAAGGGCTATAACGGCCCCCTAACGGTTGTTCTTTTTCATGGACTATTTTCAGAAAGTACATGGCCGATCTTTTTGCAAATGTGTAGAAATGTTCTTATGGTCACGGATCGTGCCCCATGTGCTATTTTAACCTTATAGTCGTTACGAGCGGCTATAACGGCCCATGACATTTGTCTTCGTTATGGAAAATCTCAGAAAATACATGGCCGATCTTTCTGAAATTTTGTAGGTATGTTCATTATGGGTCGCAGATGATGGCCAATGTTTACAAGAGTAGCAGTTACAAATGGCTATAATGGGCCAAAACGTTTTTTGCCTCTTAAGGAAAATCTCACGCGTATTTAAGATAAACTGGGAGTACGTTTATATGCTTTGCATCTTGTTTCTTATTTCTTTTAACACATTGGTGCTATTTTTTTTGTTTTGTATACATTTTATAATACACCTAGTTCACACACCATTGCTAGTTTGCAAACACAGGGAGGGCAACTGTTTGCTTTGTTCTTCGCGATGAACCTAAATGATGGGTATTGCCAAGTAAAAGAAAATCTGTTGCACAAAAAGAAAAAAAAAGAAAAAAAAAAACTAAACTAAAAAAACAAACCATGCAATGCTTCCGTTTATGAAGTCAATAGGTTCGTGCTCTTTTGTTTCTCACTTTTTAAAACTGTATGTGCAGGCGAATGTGATTTATAGAGAACCTCAGCTGACAGTGACTTGGAAAAGATATGATTATTTTGGCGTGTCTGCATCTTGAGTGGAAAATGGTTTATGAGGCATCTCCGTAGCCTACCCTTAACCCCTTTAAAAGAAATTGTCGAGATGATTCACTAGAGAAAAATAAATTGTCAAGATAAAATTTACGATAACAAACACTACAGTGTTCAACATTATTTTGTCACTTTCATTTCTTTTGCGAATACTTTTTTTAATACACTATAAAAAACGTCCTATCCTCTACAACGATGGGTGGTGAAATAGGACTACGCACAACGCTACCTGTGTGTGTTTTTGTAGTGTGTGTGTGTGTGGTGTGTGTGGGGTGTGTGTGTGTGTGTGTGTGTGTGTGTAAGTGTGTGTGTGTGTGTGTGTGTGTGCGTGCGTGCGTGCGTGCGTGGGGTGCGTGCGTGTGTGCGTGCGTGCGGCGTGCGTGCGTGTGCGTGTGTGTGTGTGCGTGTGTGTGTGTGTGTGTGGTGTGGGGTGTTGTGCGTGCCTGCCTCTGTGTGCGGGGTGCGTGCTTGCGCGTTTCACATCCTTAATTAATCAACGAGAAGGGTCTCACTGTTTTCAATTGGGATTGTGTCTTCAACACCTTCGTGCTGTGCAATGTTTATGCTAGCTTCGGCTTTCCTGTCTGCCCTTTGGTCATGCCTGGGACGTGTGAGCAGCGTGTATGGACTTTCCTCATCCTCACTCCTAGGAATCCTTTGGTGTGGCTTTTTGTTTGGAGTGGTCTTCTTTGGTGGCAAAAACAGTTCAGCCTTTAGGTTTTGCTTGGATTCTTTCACTTTCACGTGTGGTTTGTGCATTTATTCACCAACATTTATCAATGTAATGACCACAAGAGAAATGAAGAACAGTTGTATACAGTGGGAAAGGGAATTAACATATACCTACATAAAAAATAAGACTACTCGATGAAGATAAATGTCTTGAGGAAGTCCGAGATAATTCTGTTATACTCCTCCATGCCAGACATCAAATGGATGGAGTAAATCATTCAGGCACAGAAGCGGTTGTTTCTTGGGCTAACCCTGGCGTCATCAAGGGAGACAAATATACATATCCTAAGAAACGGTAAAATTACAACAAAAGGTCCGTTTCTCAAAAGGCAATCGACCGTGTTTTCCTAATTCAAACAGGAACAGACTTTTTGACTCATGGCTGACACATCTTCCTGCCCATTCGCACCACAGCTGGTCCATGAAATGTTTAACAAATGCATGCCAACAGCGTGGAGATCCTTATTGTACTTCACCGTCCCCACCTCACAGTTGCAAACCCTTGTTGGAGAGTTGGACTTAAATGGGAGCAACTTGCGGTGCTTTGCCGCTTAGTTTTAGTCGAGGTGTTCTCCCTTAGTCCGCCAACGGCCTGTCCGTTCAAACGTTGTGTTTACCCCAGACTCTGCAGAACGAGTTGTGCCCGGGACCTACACTGTCAGGTGGTCGTCTGGCTCTACTGACTTTGTTCTCGGTCAATACTAACCTGTATTGAATCTACTGCCCTTTCCTCTATTCACTGTCAACATGTATGATTTGACTGCCATTCCTCTATTCACTGTCAACATGTATTGATCGACTGCCCTTCCTCTATTTTACTGTCAACATGTATTGATCGACTGCCCTTCCTCTATTCACTGTAACCTGTATTGATCGACTGCCCTTCCATATTCACTGTCAACATGTATTGATCGACTGCCCTTCCTATATTTACTGTCAACATGTATTGATCGACTGCCCCTTTCCCCTAAATTTACTGTCAACCCTGTATTGATCGACTTGCCCTTCCTATATTCACTGTCAACCGTATTGATCGACTGCCCTTCCTCTATTTTACTGTCAACCGGTATTGATCGACTGCCCTTCCCTATTCACTGTCAACCTGTATTGATCGACTGCCCTTCCTCTATTCACTGTCCAACATGTATTGATCGACTGCCCTTCCTCTATTCACTGTCAACATGTATTGATCTACTGCCCTTTTTCTATTCACTGTCAACCGTATTGATCGACTGCCCTTCCTATATTCACTGTCAACATTATTGATCTACTGCCCTTCCTCTATTCACTGTCAACCTGTATTATCGACTGCCCTTCCCCTATTCACTGTCAACATGTATCGATCTACTGCCCTTCCTCTATTCACTGTCAACATGTATTGATCGACTGCCCTTCCCCTATTCCTGTCAACATGGTATTGATCTCCAGCAAATTTTCCCTTTTGGTCACTGTCAAGGTGCATTGATCTGCCATATTTTATTCCAGTTCACTGTCAAAATGTATGATCTCCTGCATTCCTTGAGATTACTTCAACGTGTATCGACTCCTGCATTTCCTGTAGATTACTGTCAACGGTATCGATTTTTCTTTAGATTACTGTCAACGTGTATCGATCTCCTGGGATTTCCTTAGGGTACGTCAAGTGTATCGATCCCCGCATTTCGTTTACTGTCAACATGATTGGTCACAAAATGCTAGTCCTGTCGGGCGTAGAAAATAGAAAAGATACATAGATGATAGAAGACAGAAGACTGTGTGTGTGTGTGTGTGTGTGGGGTGTGTGTTGTGGGGTGTGTGTGTGAGAGAGAGAGAGAGAGGGCGGAGAGAGAGAGAAAGAAAGGAGAGAGAGAGAGAGCGGATGGGAGAGGGGTGTGTGTGAGGGGTGTGTGTGGGGGGGGTGTGTGGTGGTGTGTGTTTGTGTGTGTGTGTGGTGTTGTGTGTGGTTGTGTGTGTGTGTTTTGAGAGAGAGAGAGAGAAGAGTGTGTGTTGTGGTGTGGTGTGGTGTGTGTGTGTGTGTGGTTGTGTGTGTGTGTGTGTGTGTTGTGTGTGTGTGTTGCGGGGGAGGAGAGAGAGGTGTGTGTGGTGTGCGCGGCGCGCGTGGGGCGTGTGTGAGTGTGTATGCGTGAGAGAGAGTGTGTTTTTGCGTGAGAAAAGAGAGAGAGAGAGAGGTGTGTGTGGTGTGTGTTGTGTGTGTGTGTGTGTGGTGTGTGGGGTGTGTGTGTGGGGTGTGTGTGTGTGAGAGCGTGTGGTGTATGTGTGTGTGTGTGTGTGGTGTGGGTGTGATAAGGGGAGAGAGAGAGAGGGGAGAAAAAGAGAGAGAGTGTGTGGGGGTGTTGGGTTGTGTGTGTGTGTGTGTGTGTGTGTGTGTGTGTGTGTGGAGTGTGGGGTGTGAAAGTGAGAGAGAGAGAGAGAGAGGAGAGAAGAAGAGAGAGACAGTGCGTGATAAGTGTGCATGTGCAGTGGGTCGTGTGTGTGTGTGTGTGTGTGTGTGTTGTGGGTGTGGTTGTGGTGGTGTTTTGAGTGGGGCATGTGCAGTGGGCGTGCCAATGTGTGTGGTGTGGGTAAAAAAACGGTTTTTAAGGGTCATTTTTCAAAACACATATGGTGTGCCTTTTGTGTGTAAAAACCTTTTCTATATCCCAAAAATTTTCATTAAATCCCCTATTTATAAAAAATAAACAGAATAAGGGTGTTTAACGGTTTTTTAAATCCATGTTCGCATTACATCACTTCCCAATGGACAGAGGATCCGTGTGTCCGAGATATCCAAAACCGTTTTAAAAAATTGGCCCAATACCTTCTTTTATTCCATAAAAAAGAAAAACCCGTTATAGGCCGTTACAGCCTTATGACGGTATAGCGGTAAACTAAAACACGAGCTCACCATGCCCAAAATGAACGCCCTGATCTTTTTACAAGATCAGCCAATATTTCGGAGAGATTCCCATAAAGAAAAAAAACCCTTACAGGCCCGACAGCCGTTAGTAAGGCTTACGGTAAACTAAAACATGGGGCAATCCGGGGGCCCATAATAACATACTACAAATTTTAGAAAAATCGCCCGTAGTTTTGTCTGGGCGAGGGGAACACATTTGACCATGGACACACCACAAAACCACCACAACACACACACACACACACACACACACAAAACACAAAACACACACACACACCCAAAAACCACACAGCATTTCTTCGTTCCCATTTTTAAAAGTACTCCCTGTTCAAAAGAACTGGGGTACAAAAATGGTGGGTAGGTAATTCGAGGCTGACCGCGCGGGGGGCTGAGTTGCCACGGCCCTCTCCTTCACTGTCCATCTTTGTTGTTAATTCTTTTATCCTCAGCTTAAAAATCATGCCTCAAAACTTAGGGGAGTGTGTAGCGATATGGATAGCCCCAGCAGGTGACGCCTCCTTGATGAAATGAAAATAAAACGAAGAAAATCTTTTTTGTGGGGCCCGTACGGGTAAAAATGTGTTCCACTCGCCCAGACAAAATACAGGGCCCCATGTTTGAAATTTCTAAGTATTTCATTATGGGGTAAAGGTGGGTCATTGGTATTTTATCGTTATAGCCTTTTTACCGGCCATAAGGGCCCATAATGGTTTTCCTTCTTTATGGAATATTTTAGAAAGTACTTTTCCAAATTTTCTGGAAATTTGTAGGGGGAGTTTTTTATAGGTCAGGTGATCCGATGTTTTATTTTACCCTTATAACGTTACTAAGGGCTATAACGGGCCCTAACGGTTTGTTCTTTTTTAGGACATCCAGAAAGTACAGGCCGATCTTTTTTTCAAATGGTAGATATGTTCATTTTGGGGCACGGGGCGTGCCCCCTTGCTATTTTAACCTTATAGTCTTACGAGCGGCTATAAGGCCCATGACATTTGTCTTGTTATGGAAAAATTTAGAAAAACATGGCCCTCTTTCTGAAATTTGTAGGGAGTTCATTATGGGGGCGCAATGATGGGCCCAATTTTTTCAAGAGTCAGTTAAAAATGGGAAAGGGCCAAAGTTTTTCCTCTTTATGGAAATCTCACGGTATTTAAGATAAAGGGAGTACGTTTAATTTCTTTGCTCTTGTTTCTTATTTTTTTAACACTTTTTGTTTTTTTTGTTTTTTTTATACATTTTATAATTACCTATGTTTAAAAACCATTGTTGTTTTGCAAACCAGGGGGGGAACGTTTGCTTTTTTCTTCCGATGAAAACCCAAATGATGGCTATTGCCAAGTAAAAGAAAATCTGTTGCACAAAAAGAAAAAAAAAGAAAAAAAAAAACTAAACTAAAAAAACAGCCAGTGCAATGCTTTCCGTTTATGAGTCAAGTAGGTTCGTGCTTCTTTTGTTTCTCACTTTTAAAACTGTATTGCAGGCGAATGGATTTAGTAGAGAACATCAGCTGACAGTGACTTGACAGATATGATTTTTGGCGTGTCTGCATCTTGAGTGGAAAATGGTTTATGAGGCATCTCCGTAGCCTACCCTTAACCCCTTTAAAAGAAATTGTCGAGATGATTCACTAAGAAAAATAAATGTCAAGATAATTCACGATAACAAACACTACAGTGTTCAACATATATTTGTCACTTTCATTTCTTTTTGCGAATACTTGTTTTAAAACACAATAAAAACGTCTATCCTCTACAACGATGGTGGTGAAATAGGACTACTGCACAACGCTACCTGTGTGTGTGTGTGTGTGTGTGTGTGTGTGGTGTGTGTGTGTGTGTGTGTGTGTGTGTGTGTGTGTAAGTGTGTGTGTGTGTGTGTGTGTGTGCGTGCGTGCGTGCGTGCGTGCGTGCGTGCGTGTGTGCGTGCGTGCGTGCGTGCGTGCGTGTGCGTGTGTGTTGTGGAGTGTGTGGTGTGGGGTTGTGTGTGGTGTGTGTGTGTGTGCGTGCCTGCCTCTGTGTGCGCGTGCGTGCTTGCGCGTTTCACATCCTTAATTAATCAACGAGAAGGGTCTCACTGTTTTCAATTGGGATTGTGTCTTTCAACACCTTCGTGCTGTGCAATGTTTTATGCTAGCTTCGCTTTCCTGTCTGCCTTTGGTCATGCCTGGCACGTGTGAGCAGCGTGTATGGACTTTCCTCATCTCACTGCCTAGGAATCCTTTTGTGTGGCTTTTGTTTGGAGTGGTCTTCTTGGTGCAAAAACAGTTCAGCCGTTTAGGTTTTGCTTGGATTCTTTCACTTTTCACGTGTTGTTTGTGCATTTATTCACCAACATTTATCAATGTAATGACCACAAGAGACTGAAGAACAGTTGTATACAGTGGGAAAGCAATTAACATATAGCCTACATAAAAAATAAGACTAACTCGATGATGATAAATGTCTTGAGGAAGTCCGAGATAATCCTGTTATACTCCTCCATGCCAGACATCAAATGGATGGAGTAAATCATTCAGGCACAGAAGCCCGTTGTTTTCTGGGCTAACCCTGGCGTCATCAAGGGAGACAAATATACATATCCTAAGAAACGGTAAAATTACAACAAAAGGTCCGTTTCTCAAAAGGCAATCGACCGTGTTTTCCTAATTCTAGCAGGAACAGACTTTTTTGGACTCATGGCTGACACATCTTCCTGCCGATTCGCACCACAGCTGTGTCCATGAAATTTTAACAAATGCATGCCAACAGCGTGGAGATCCTTATTGTACTTCACCGTCCCCACCTCACAGTTGCAAAACCCTTGTTGGAGAGTTGGACTTAAATGGGAAGCAACTGCGGTGCTTTGACGCTTAGTTTTAGTCGAGGTTGTCTCCCTTAGTCCGCCAACGGCCTGTCCGTTCAACGTTGTGTTTACCCCAGACTCTGCAGAACGAGTTGTGCCGGGACCACACTGTCAGGTGGTCGTCCTGGCTCTACTGACTTTGTTCTCGGTCAATACTAACCTGTATTGATCTACTGCCCTTCCTCTATCACTGTCAACATGTATGATCGACTGCCATTCCTCTATTTCACGTCAACATGTATTGATCGACTGCCTTCCTCTATTCACTGTCAACATGTATTGATCGACTGCCCTTCCTCTATTCACTGTCAACCTTATTGATCGACTGCCCTTCCATATTCACTTCAACATGTACTTGATCGACTGCCCTTCCTATATTCACTGTCAACATGTATTGATCGACTGCCCTCCTCTATTCACTGTCAACATGTATTGATCGACTGCCCTTCCTCTATTCACTGTCAACCTGTATTGATCGACTGCCCTTCCTCTATTCACTGTCAACCGTATTGATCGACTGCCCTTCC
>CM031623.1:690771-693271 GCA_018398815.1 Conus ventricosus | reverse complement strand
CTCCTCAAATAATCCTGGCCTGAAATACCAATTAAACAGTGCTGATAACATTCCTACGCCCAACCAAGGCAACCACGTCTTTCCATCACCTCCCTATCCTCCCGGTAGTTTGATCAACTCTTCTAGTTACCAAGGGAACAGAGTGACGGACAATTTTTATGTCACCCCACCACACCAAGCAGAAGACAGAATCCATCCATATGCAGGACATTTGCTGAGGATGGCTTCACATTGGCTGAGAAATCAAAGCGGCTTGTCCCCTTATTAATGACATAACAAGTTCATCACCAGTTCAGTATCTGTCTACCTCACTCCTTTCTCTTTTGCCCTGTGTCTCTTTTCGAGGCGCGCACGCACGCGCGCGCACGTGTGTGTGGATGTGTTGGAAGTGTGTGTGTGGGGGGGGGTGCTTTGCACGTGCGCGTGCGTGCGTTTGTCTAGGTTTGTGTACACGTGTACGCACGTGCACGAAGATATCCATCAGTATCCGCTTCTTATAAAGGATGACTTCTTCTTTTTTTTTCTTTTTTTTTTCTTCCCCCCCCCCCCCCCCCCCCCCTTTTCCCCCCCCTTTTTAAAAAAATGAATTCCGTATACTTATACTCCTGGGTTTTTTTTTCTTTTCTTGTAGGTGAATTTGAGTGCATGCCTTTCTTTGCTTTAGTTTGTGAATGAGTGTTTGCTCATGTGCGTATGAAAATAATACATATTGTTTTGTGCATGTTAGCGCGTTTATAGTGTATAAATGTGTGTGCATGTCTGTTTATATTTTTTTGGTTTGTGAATGTTTGCTTATGTGCGTATGAAAATTTATGATGTAATGTGCACGTTAACGCACTCACAGTTTTCTGGATCTTGGAAATGATATCTTTCTCGTTAATTTTGTAAGACCGACTCAAGTATAAGTTGCTAGTATTGTAAACAACAAGCATTACTTGTGTGCTTGTGACCAAAGTTTCTTCCATTGTATATACATAAGCTTGTATTACTGTTTGTTAATCTGCCTTGCTGTTTTTCTTTGTTGTTGTTGTAGCTCGTCGGGTTTTTGTTGTTGTTTGTTTGGGGTTTTGTTTGTTTGCTTAGGGCTTTTTCCCCTCCCTCCCTTCTTCATTAGTCACTACTTACCCTTCTTCCGTCCTCCCCCACGTTTAATATTTCGTGTATCCCCTATTTCTTCGTCTGCTTTAGCCGATCTTAAGGATGCCTGACACTTTAGAAACTTGGCCGTCTAAAGATGGCTTTAGAGTGGGATTCCTCAACATAAATCACTTAATCAATAAAATATCTGATGTTTCATATGTTTTGACAAATGCTGGTAAGCATTTCCATATTTTTGGCTTTGCCGAATCACGCCTTACAGAACACATTCTAGATTCTGAAATCTCCATTCCTGGATATAATATAATCCGCAAAGATGCTAAACATCCCAAAGAGACGGGTTTGGTAGTGTACATTCACCATAGTATAAAGTTTAAATGTGTTGAACCTCGTAATTATCATAACATCGAGTCAATATGGATCCAAGTTGATTTTAAAAAATGTGAGCCAGTTCATCTGGGTTTCATATACCGCAATCCAGCAGAACATGTCAGTTGGATTGACAATTTCACTCTACTGTTAGAAGATATTTCCTTGCTTTCGGATGAGCTGATATTGTTAGGCGATTTTAACATTGATTTGCTCAAATGTAACAACACATGGGTTCATTGTTATGAATCTTTTCAACTTGTTCAGTTAATCGATAAACCCACAAGGGCAACACCCACATCCAAAACTCTTATTGATCACATTTACACCACGACAAAAAGCAATATAACAGAAGTGTGTTCACCGCTGTATGGTTGTAGTGATCATTCCCCAGTATGTTTCACTTGGTCGAAAAAAGGAGTTAAAATTCCGAAGAATGGTCACACGTTTATAAGATACAGGTGCTTACGGAATTTTGATAAAAATAAATTTTTGTTTGATTTGAGCAATTCACATCTTTTCCTAGTCTACCAATTTACAAATCCTGATGAAGCCTGGAAGTTTGGTACCACAATTTTTTAAATATTTATGATAAACATGCACCTTTCAAAACCAAGCGCGTTAGAAGTAGCCCTCTGTTACCATGGCTATCAAAAGATGTACAGGACGCTATGAACCAAAGAGATCACCTTCTGTCTACGGGAACGAAGAAAGAATTTGTAAACCAAAGAAATCATGTTAATTATGTAAAACGAGCAGTTAAAAAAAGTACTTTCAAGAACTTGTTTCTTCTAATACCAATAGCAGAGCAATTTGGAATGCTATCAATCAGCTGACAAACAAAAACATCAGTAAAAATACATTACATGAAGACCTGTGTCCCGAGAAACTTAATGACCATTTTTGTAATATTGCTAAAACAACAATAAAATCAGATAGATCTGCCCAAAACACTCTTACATTAGTAAACGATTTCTGTGATTCAAAAGCCATATCCTCAGACTTAGACATCCCCTTAATGTCAGTCCATGAT
>CM031623.1:673271-680771 GCA_018398815.1 Conus ventricosus | reverse complement strand
GTGTCCATAGTCGAGAACAAGATACGGGACGTCGACTCTACTGTACCTCCCTCTAACCCCCCTCCATTCCCCCCCCCCCCCCATCCCTACCCCCACCCCTACGCGCAAAACTTTTGACTTGACAATGAATGGCTGTCGAATTGACGTCACTCCAGTTCCTCATTGAGTGAGTACTCACCTCAGTGTCATGGGGTCACCTGATACGACCTCTGACATGCCCGCCTCAGAGCCGCTGTCACGCGTCCAACATGTCTGTCTGTCTGTCTGCATGTCTGTCTGTCTGTCTGCATGTCTGTCTGTCTGTCTGTCTGCATGTCTGTCTGTCTGTCTGTCTGTCTGTCTGTCTGCACGACTGCCACACCGAAGTGTTGTATCCTGTCGTCACAGGCCGCAGTTAGGGTTTGGCTCTAACTCACTGTATAATCCATGTCAACGATTTGGCTCTAACTCAGTGTATAATCCATTTGGCTCTAACTCACTGTATAATCCATTTGGCTCTAACTCACTGTATAATCCATTTGGCTCTAATTCACTGCATAATCCTTTTGGCTCTAACTCACTGTATAATTCATGTCAACGATTTGGCTCCAAATCACTGTATAATCCATATCAACGTTTTTGTCTCTAATTCACTGAATAATCCATGTCAACGTTTTTGGCTGTAACTCACTGTATAATCCATGTCAACGTTTTTGGCTCTAACTCACTGTATAATCCATGTCAAAGTTTTTGAGGATTTGGCTCTAACTCACTGTATAATCCATGTCAAGGTTTTTGAGGATTTGGCTCTAACTCACTGTATAATCCATATCCACGTGTTTCAGGATTTAGCTCTAACTCACTGTATAATGATTGTCAACGTGTTTGAGGATTTGGCTCTAACTCACTGTATAATCCATGTCAACGTGTTTGAGGCCTACTACAAATTTGACGTCAAATTGATTATTGATTAAAGGAACAACTCCTTACCAATTATTTCCCGTGTTTTGGGAGATGCCCACCGATGACGTCACATACCATCTTCAAACGTTGACCTTCCCTTTAGTTCACGTCACGTTTCAGGCCTTTGCGCTCACTCACCCGTGACCCAATCTTTGTGCCAGGTGGTCGCCCCCAAACAGTCCCATTCCTTTGGTTTCAATCTGTCTGCTACGAAACCGCCTGGTTTGCACCTCGATGGCCATATGAAAGAAAATGAGGAGAATCCACTTTCAGACGCAATGGAAATGATCGAAACAATCTAATTGTGCCAGTTTATAAATACTCGACTCCTTATTAATTAAGCAAGGCCTGGGTGCATTCATTGTTGGTGTCCAGCCTGTGTCGCGGTCTTTGGACACCTCGACCAGCATCATTGGGTCACGCGTGATGATCTTTTAAATACCTACCTGTTCCAGAAGCACCGTGTCATGTGGCATCATCTTTGCAGACCTCCCACACCCCGTCCTCCTCTTTTCTCCCCTCCTCTTCCCCCCCCCCCCCTTTCCCCAAGCACTGGGTCAGAGTCGTGACCTTTGTACCACCAACCTCTGAACTTTTTGTCCTGTACCCTCTTTGTCTGTGTCCTTGGCGGTAACTAACCCCCTCTCTTTCCAAATTTCAGAACTTTAGGTTCAAGGGTCATAGCATTTGAATGACTCATCTGAGAATCATCAGGGGGGTTTAAAACTTTTTAAAAAAATGATGAGTCATGTGTACATGAACAATTGATGAAACTGGGGCAGCATCAAGCAAATGGCTTATTGCGTAGTCAGTGAAGAAGAAATTCACAACAATAAACACACATCAGCGGCATGGCATTTGTCAGCATTGGTACCAAAAAGAATTAGAAAGACAAAATGCTGAGTCTTATAATGGAAAAAATTGTAGAAAGTCTTAAATGATTTTTTTAAGGAAAAAAAGGGAACGGAACAGAAGAATATAACAACAAAACAATCCGACAATCTGTAAAATCATCATTATAGGACAGCATCACTGTAAAATCATCATTATAGGACAGCATCACTGTAAAATCATCATTATAGGACCGCATCACTGTACAATCATCATTATAGGACAGCATCACTATGAAATCATCATTATAGGACAGCATCACTGTACAATCATCATTATAGGACAGCATCACTGTAAAATCATCATCATAGGACAGCATCACTGTGAAATCATCATTATAGGACAGCATCACTGTAAAATCATCATTATAGGACAGCATCACTGTGAAATCATCATTATAGGACAGCATCACTGTAAAATCATCATTATAGGACAGCATCACTGTGAAATCATCATTATAGGACAGCATCACTGTAAATCATCATTATAGGACAGCATCACTGTAAAATCATCATTATAGGACAGCATCACTGTACAATCATCATTATAGGACAGCATCACTGTGAAATCATCATTATAGGACAGCATCACTGTAAAATCATCATTATAGGACAGCATCACTGTAAAATCATCATTACAGACAGCGTTACTGTAAAATCATCATTATAGGACAGCATCACTGTAAAATCATCATTATAGGACAGCATCACTGTACAATCATCATTATAGGACAGCATCACTGTGAAATCATCATTATAGGACAGCATCACTGTGAAATCATCATTATAGGACAGCATCACTGTGAAATCATCATTATAGGACAGCATCACTGTAAAATCATCATTATAGGACAGCATCACTGTGAAATCATCATTATAGGACAGCATCACTGTAAAATCATCATATAGGACAGCATCACTGTAAAATCATCATTATTGGACAGGATCACTGTAAAATCATCATTATAGGACAGCATCACTGTGAAATCATCATTATAGGACAGCATCCTGTGAAATCATCATTATAGGACAGCATCACTGTGAAATCATCATTATAGGACAGCATCACTGTAAAATCATCATTATAGGACAGCATCACTGTGAAATCATCATTATAGGACAGCATCACTGTAAAATCATCATTATAGGACAGCATCACTGTAAAATCATCATTATAGGACAGCATCACTGTGAAATCATCATTATAGGACAGCATCACTGTAAAATCATCATTATAGGACAGCATCACTGTGAAATCATCATAAAAGGACAGCATCACTGTAAAATCATCATTATAGGACAGCATCACTGTAAAATCATCATTATAGGACAGCATCACTGTACAATCATCATTATAGGACAGCATCACTGTAAAATCATCATTATAGGACAGCATCCTGTGAAATCATCATTATAGGACAGCATCACTGTAAAATCATCATTATAGGACAGCATCACTGTAAAATCATCATTATAGGACAGCATCACTGTAAAATCATCATTATAGGACAGCATCACTGTAAAATCATCATTATAGGACAGCATCACTGTGAAATCATCATTATAGGACAGCATCACTGTAAAATCATCATTATAGGACAGCATCACTGTAAAATCATCATTATAGGACAGCATCAACTGTAAAATCATCATTATAGGACAGCATCACTGTAAAATCATCATTATAGGACAGCATCACTGTGAAATCATCATTATAGGACAGCATCACTGTAAAATCATCATTATAGGACAGCATCACTGTAAAATCATCATTATAGGACAGCATCACTGTAAAATCATCATTATAGGACAGCATCACTGTAAAATCATCATTATAGGACAGCATCACTGTGAAATCATCATTATAGGACAGCATCACTGTAAAATCATCATTATAGGACAGCATCACTGTAAAATCATCATTATAGGACAGCATCACTGTAAAATCATCATTATAGGACAGCATCACTGTAAAATCTGATCATTATAGGACAGCATCACTGTGAAATCATCATTATAGGACAGCATCACTGTAAAATCATCATTATAGGACAGCATCACTGTAAAATCATCATTATAGGACAGCATCACTGTGGAATCATGGGGTTCATGTGCCAGGATCTTTTGCAATACCTCCCTGAGGATCATTGGGTCACGTGTTATAATCTTTTGACATTCCTACCTCAGAAATGATTAGGTCATAAGTCATGGTCTTTGAAATATCTGCTAGGAATTTCTGGGTCAATGTTATAATCTTTGAAATATTTCTCATACAATCGTTGCGTCGTTAGTCAAGGTCTTTGAACTGTTGTGTCATAGGTCATGACCTTTGACATGCCGACCTCAGGACCCTTGACATTCCTTCCTCAAAAGCGCTGGGTCTTGTGTCACGACGTTTTTTTTCTTTTTCTTTCTTTCTGCGTACGCAGGCTGATACCCCTGCGGACACTCCCTGTATAGCCAGGCAGTGGAGTTTTGTGTGTATGACCCTTTTCTATCCCGCCATTAAGGCAGCCATACTCCATCTTCGGGGAAGGTGCATGCTATGTGTCACGTGACATCCATACCAACGGCCAGACTGGCCTTCTCTTCCGAAAGTTGGCGATGGGATTTTACGTGTGTGCAAGATGTGCGTGCGTTCACACACGGAACCTCGGTTTATAGTCTCATTCGAAGGACTGTGTGGGGAATGGAGTCAGAACCAATGTTAACTCCGAGGGAAAAATCCCCCTATACCGAAATTCGAACCCGCAACCCCAGGATCACGAGTCCGGCGCTCTACCAACTGAGCTATTCCGGCCCCGAATCACGACGTTTGAAATACTTCCTCAGAACTAAGAGGTCACGATGCATGACCTTTGAAATATCCATCATAAGTCCAATACCTCAAAATCATCCAGTTTTATGTCTTATACATCATGATCGTGGGTTATATGCCCTATACCTGATAATATTCGGGGTTGCATGTCCTGTATCTTTTAACATTGTCCATATGCCCTATCTTCATAATCCGCGGGTTATAACATTGGTTCATATGCCCCATATCTCATAATCCGCGGGTTATAACATTGGTTCATATGCCCTATCTCTCATAATCCGCGGGTTATAACATTGGTTCATATGCCCTATCTCTCATAATCCGCGGGTTATAACATTGGTTCATATGCCCCATATCTCATAATCCGCGGATTATAACATTGGTGGTTCATATGCCCTATCTCTCATAATCCGCGGGTTATAACATTGGTTCATATGCCCTATCTCTCATAATCCGCGGGTTATAACATTGGTTCATATGCCCTATCCCTCATAATCCGCGGGTTATAACATTGGTTCATATGCCCTATCCCTCATAATCCGCGGGTTATAACATTGGTTCATATGCCCTATCCCTCATAATCCGCGGGTTATATGTCAAAGACCTCACGATCCTTCGTTCATATGTCCCACGCCTCATAATCATTGAGTCATATGTCCCACGCCTCATAATCATTGAGTCATATGTCCCACGCCTCATAATCATTGGGTCATATGTCCCACGCCTCATAATCATTGAGTCATATGTCCCACGCCTCATAATCATTGAGTCATATGTCCCACGCCTCATAATCATTGGGTCATATGTCCCACGCCTCATAATCATTGAGTCATATGTCCCACGCCTCATAATCATTGGGTCATATGTCCCACGCCTCATAATCATTGAGTCATATGTCCCACGCCTCATAATCATTGAGTCATATGTCCCACGCCTCATAATCATTGGGTCATATGTCCTGTACCTCAAACGCATTGGATCATATCTTCTATACCTCTGAATCATCGGGTCATATGTCCTGTACCTCAAACGCATTGGATCATATCTTCTATACCTCTGAATCATCGGGTCATATGTCCTGTACCTCTAACGCATTGGATCATATCTTCTATGCCTCTGAATCATCGGGTCATATGTCCTGTACCTCTAACGCATTGGATCATATCTTCTATACCTCTGAATCATCGGGTCATATGTCCTGTACCTCTAACGCATTGGATCATATCTTCTATGCCTCTGAATCATCGGGTCATATGTCCTGTACCTCTAACGCATTGGATCATATCTTCTATACCTCTGAATCATCGGGTCATATGTCCTGTACCTCTAACGCACTGGATCATATGTTCTATACCTCTGAATCATCGGGTCATATGTCCTGTACCTCTAACGCACTAGATCATATGTTCTATACCTCTGAATCATCGGGTCATATGTCCTGTACCTCTAACGCATTGGATCATATCTTCTATACCTCTGAATCATCGGGTCATATGTCGTATACCTCAAAATCATTGAGTCATATGTCCTGTACCTCTAACGCATTGGATCATATCTTCTATACCTCTGAATCATCGGGTCATATGTCGTATATCTCAAAATCATTGAGTCATATGTCCTGTACCTCTAACGCATTGGATCATATGTTCTATACCTCTGAATCATCGGGTCATATGTCGTATATCTCAAAATCATTGGGTCATATGTCCTATGCCTCATAATCATTCTACTACGCCTCAATCATCGGGTCATATGTCCTATGCCTCATAATCATTGGGTCATATGTCCTATGCCTCATAATCATTGGGTCATATGTCCTATGCCTCATAATCATTGGGTCATATGTCCTATGCCACATAATCATTGGGTCATATGTGCTATGCCACATAATCATTGGGTCATATGTCCTGTACTTCAGAATAATTGGGTCATATGTCGTACACCTCAGAATCATTGGGTCATATGTCGTACACCTCAGAATCATTGGGTCATATGATGTACACCTCAGAATCATTGGGTCATATGATGTACACCTCAGAATCATTGGGTCATATGATGTACACCTCAGACTCATTGGGTCATGGTTTACGGCGTCTGAACATCTGTATGTGCAGGTCAAAACAGGTTTGGTGTTCCGCACTGAAGTGCACACACCCAGGCTGGCCACTGGTCACTGGTCACTGGCCTAAGCCGGCTTAAGTCCAAGCTGACTGTGCGAGACATGATTAACTTCACACAGGATTACAGGCACCCAGGCAGTGACCACTGAAGAGACAGCACAACAGCAGGCGGTCTGTTAGTAAAGGGGTTGGGATTTCTGCTGGTGTGGGGCATTTCTGTTGGTGTGGGGCATTTCTGCTGGTGTGGGGCATTTCTATTGGTGTGGGGCATTTCTGCTGGTGTGGGCGTTTCTATTGGTGTGGGGCATTTCTGTGGTGTGGGGCATTTCTGCTGGTGTGGGGCATTTCTGTTGGTGTGGGGCCTTTCTGCTGGTGTGTGGGGCATTTCTATTGGTGTGGGGCATTTCTGTGGGTGTGGGGCACTTCTGCTGGTGTGAGAGATTTTTGCTGGTTGAGGAAATTCCGTTGATCGCAGAGATTTGGATGTTATATTGTCTTAATTTCTTATCTCTCCCCTCCTCGGACCCCCCCACCCCCTCTGTGTGTGTGTGTGTTGTGTGTGTGCGTGCGTGCGTGCGTGCGTGCGTGCGTGCGTGCGCGCGCGTGCGTGCGTGCGTGCGTGCGTGTGTGTGTGTGTGTGTGTTTGAATGAGTGAGTGAGTGAGTGAGTGAGTGAGTGAGTGGGAGTGAGTGAGTGAGTATGTGTGTGTGTGGTGTGTGTGTGTGTGTGT
>CM031623.1:650771-663271 GCA_018398815.1 Conus ventricosus | reverse complement strand
ACATGTTTTGCATTGTACTGATGTCACGACCGACCCCTGGAGGTCTGCCCTGACAGGATCGGTCTAGATGGGAGTGAAGGGAGCGACTGACCTCACACGCCTCGCAAGAGACCATCACATGTAAAGATTTACAATACAACACAACCCATTATACACAACCAACACCAACACATAGTCACAAAATAAGCATTCCAAAACACACAACATGCACAATCTCAATAAGCATTTCAAACACACACAACATACACTCAAATTTAAGAATTTCAACACACACCGACATACCCATGTCACAAACAATCATTTAACGCACACATACATAAACAAATTAATCACATAATATAAGCTATTTCCAGCAACATTTCTTTCGTGTTTCATTGTGATTTCCCCCACACCACTGCATCTTCCAAAGGTCAACACTGGGAGCACTCCGTGTTGCATCAGGTGCCCAAAACCGGGTGGTTCTTGAACGGAGTGTCTTTCAATATGCCGACACCATTGGACACACACACACACACACCCAAATTGCACGACAAGAGCTAACCACCAGGTAACTTGGGCTGTATGAAGTCCGAGGACAGTGGAGAACGCATCCCGTGGGACGAGGCGTTGTCGCTGAAGGTCCCGGACAGGGGTTAGGATCCTCAGCAAAATCGACGTGGCCTCAACCAGTGCGCGGCCCCAACAGCGCAAGCTTCGGGTGAATCCCCAGGAGGAGAGCGAAACGGAAAGGAAAATGGAAGGAAGAAGGGTTACTGGAACCCAGCAGTCAGTACGGTCTGTCTTATGCTTGTTAAATCCTAACAGCTCTCGCATGATGGGCGAGGGGGGTTTGCTTGATTTTTAATAGCACCAGCTCTACACAGACCTGAGCATACAACACCGTATACTAAAACCAACTGAGGAATGGTCGCTAAAGGTCTCCTTCACTAAGTAGCAGGTAAGAGATTACATTAAAGGCTTCACAACACGAATAGCAATTTATATCTTCATTCCTTCCCTCACTCACGGTTCAACTTTTTCCGTGCTTTAGGACTGAAACTATTTCATGAACCATTGCTTTATAACTGCCAACACATTTGCAAATAATATTTCTATGGCACTTTTATCACCACATTTTATAGGCAAACATTTTCAATAACGACGCAATATATCCAACCACGCAGCCTTACGTCTAATCATGCGTACGCACGCTCGCAAACATAAAAACTCGTTCCTTGCACACACAAACCAGGACGGTGGCCGAAGTATAGAGACCAGGGATGTGAAGGGGCGGACGAGCGAGTCCAAGCCAAAAAAAAAAGGTTCCAACCTATAAATTCATCAGGTTCTCCTCCATCCCAACCGATATCCAACATCACACCATGATGCATTGAAAGGAGAATAGATTTTTGGATTTATTTAGTATGGCCGTTAATGATTGAATTTAAACCAGGAAAAGTGGTCTCAAACATATTCTTTTATAATTTTTAAAACAAAAAGAATTTGGGCAAAAGAGAATTAGCCGGCTAACTACAAAACAAAACAACGAACCACCGGAAACTGATGCTTACCAGCACCCGGGGGTGGACCAGAAGTGGCGGGTTCAAGCAGACTCTCTGCCTCTGTCCAGTCGAGAGGACCAGCTTAGCAGTTGCGGAATAGAGATGACGTCCCTCCCCTACAGGCCGATGTTGGAATGGAAGTTACCGACCGTACCTTCGACGAAGTGGTTGTGAACAGAACTCGGAGCGGGCGATCCCAGGGACATATTCCGCTGAGTGAAGAGAAAACCTGCCTAAACGATGGCAGCCAACATGCCACCCTACGTCACAGTGAGAATCTCAAGCCTTAAGAGGAATGCTGCAACGTTGCGGCAGGTAAAAGACAGGTTGAGAGGCCGTTTGAGACAGGCCTGTACAAGAGAAAAGTTACTACTGCCACCCGTTGAACCCTGAAACTGCCATGGATGAATTGCACGGGCAGTGGAATTAGAGAGAGAGAGAGGATAAAGTAAACCTAACCTGTGCTGAGCTACTTTAAGGTTGAAACCACTCAACAGCCAAATTTAAGGGACGGATAAACGACAACATACAACGACAATAAAATCGAATAATTCCACCACCCTATGATGGGTCAGCCGTCATACGGCCTTAGTGGATAAAACTCGTGACCCCCCCCAAACCCCCTTCTAAAAAGCTATCTGTTTCTCTGAGTTACTGTGCTCCTTTGTACCTTGACGCATGTGCAAATTCACAACAAGGGACCGAACCCAAACCCTACTGTGATCGACAGAGTACCAATTAATCCAATACAAACATTCCACGATAGTATTACACAGGGAGATACATTATTCTACATTTATTCAAACAACTAAGCAAACCGTCCTCCAACAATAAAAGTAAGCAATCCGAACCAGTGGTGATTCACTACCGTTAACATCAACTGAAGTGAAAAACTGTCTCTACACCTGGATACTAGAGACCACATGGGGATATATCCCTGGTTGAGGGGAAGTGTCCCTCTGGACTGATTTTTCCAAATGTGCATGACATCGGAGCTCGGCTGAGATAGTCATGCATACCGTATTGCTGGAAACCCTTGTTTATGGCGGAAAGTCAAGCATAATGACTGCAAGTTCCACTGCCTAACCCATGAGTCGACGACTGAATGGCCGGATCGCGTCCAGCGCACTAGGAGGGATTGTATGTTCGCTCTCCCAGTACAAACTTCCGGCCGTCTTTTTCTTGGGCACGCAGTGCGCGTTCCTAATCTGCAGAGAGTGCCTGCATCTGTAGGGGCCTCGATAGTCCTAAGCGGGGACATGCCTCTGGGGTTTTTCGAGTCGCATAGTCTACGACTACCAAATGTAGCGGTGACCGCGATCGGATGGTTGGATTAATGGGTCCCACAGGTCATCAACCAACCTGCTGAATGGCTCCCCAAACCAGTGGCACTGATCCTTGGGGAACACGCTTTCAAGCGCCCTTAGGCGTTGTCCGTTGGCAATTAACCCTCATCGCACTGCGGCAGTAAGACTAACTGTGAGTTCATCCATGGCCAGGAAGAAGTTGTCTTACCCGCTCAGCGGTCCGCTTTGAGCCATATGACCTGCCATGAGCGTGAATCATGGGCCATGCAGGAGAACAGATTCTCTCAAGCTTTGGGGGAGATAGTTGCTTGGCTACCGTTCTGCATGAGTGATAACCTAAAGAGGATCCCTTGTGGAGCTTAATGCTCACCTTAGCTTGTCGGGCAGCTTGAGCGGGGACGTTCCACAATTGTTGTAAGCGTTGGGACATCATAGTCCTTGGCCTGAAGACGGACCATGTAGCAGGATCAGCCCTGGCCAGAACCTCGTCAGAAGATCGGCTGTAGTACGGGACGCAATTCCTGCTCCTGAGTCTTGGCTTGGCGCGCGTCTGAGTAACTTTTTTTTTTATCCCCACACAGCCTGTACGGGCAGATCAGTAGACACAGACTGACTTGTGTCCGTCTGCAAAGTGATGGTATTCCCATTTGTGAAGGGAAATACGAGGTCGCTCCACCGCGATGGCCCATACTTCGCCACAGAAGTAGGGGGTGGAGGATTTGGAATGAGTACAGAAGGAATGGGTGGTGTGTAAATTCCAGGCTCCAACCCGCTACACATCATAACTGGCGCCCTGCTGAGCCTCTGGGGAACCAATTCCTTATCCTCAAAGAGCGTTGATGAACTCCCGAATCCTGATGGTGTCGACCAAGAAGAACCACCCAACAGAAAGAAACACTGGACACTGTGTACCACCAGAAGCCGGGATGGACCCCACGTTAGCCGAGGAACGAGACGAGGACGCTGGGGAAGGACTAGCCATGTCTCCGGTGCGTTAGGACAATCTTTCCTAATGTGGCCGGGACGACCACATAGGAAATACACAGTCAGGGTGCTGATGTCCCGATGAACTGCCTGCCTTGTGCGACCGTAGCCCGTCGTCGGCGACCTTTATTGCAACTAAAATCCTGTGGGGGTCTTCTGTCCGTAACTGGGCGATGCCATAAATTCTTACGGCTTCAGCTACACCTCAGCGGTAATGAATCGCAGCCGCGGAAATCCTTTGGTGTGTCTATCCTATACGAATCATCAAACTCTGGGGACACAAGTGTTGGTAAGCACGTTCGATGAGAATCAGATCCTCAAGCTCCAGCTTAGCCAACTGACGCCAGTACCCTAGAGTTTTACGCAGCTATCTCCAAACTGACGAAGGTCTCGTCGTTATTTTTTCATGGACTGAAACTTCCTCCTGTACGTAGCTGGGTAAGGTGGAAACGCTTACGCAAGAAGCCAACTGCATGTCTGCTTAGACGCGCCTTCATTTGAGTAAGCACACACTCGCTTGCAGCACCCAATAATCCAGAATAATGGTGCATGGCTTTTGATTCCTCAGACAATTGGTATGCAAGTTGCTTACTTGTCAAAATGCTTAAGAAATTTCAATGTCCTCACTAAGGTTGATCTCTGATGCTTAATTTTGGCTCTAACTCTATCACTTGCCTGTCGATCAACCCCCTGATTAACAGATGCGGGAGGCCGCGAATGAAGTTGTTCCATCTCCTCCCTGCGCAGAGCCTCCTGTCTGGCAGCCTTTCCCTAGCCGAGGTTATCCTCCTCCCTACGTGATACAACTCTTCCCGACGGAGAGCTTCCTGCTAGCAGTCTCCTCTCTGCGACAGGCTCCTTGCCTGACAGCCTCTTCCCTACGCCGAGTTTCCTCCTCCCTACGCTGATCTCTTTACGACGGAGTGGGCCTCCTGTCTGGGCGCCTCTTCCCCTATCAAGCGTAGCCTCTTTCACTATGCTGGGCTTCCTGCCTGCGCATCCTCTTGCCAGCTGTCGCTCAACAAAAAACAGCAGGACGAGGCGATGGTCCTGGGCTGGATTCACCACTCCCGGACAGGGGGGATGGGAACCGTTTTCGACCGTCCCTTGGGTCTCGACTTTCCATGAGGAAAGTCCCCGGGGCATATCCTTACGAGGGGAAGCATGGAGAGGTGGAGGGGTTTTTTCGGTTTCTGCGGGAATCAATCAGAAGCCCTCAGTTGCTTTCGCTATACTCTACGATTACGAGCGGATGTGCCTGTCGGGGTCTCAGCGGAAGATCCCCTAGTGATGAAGTAGTGAAGTATTCTCGCGGGACTATCGGCTACAGCAGTGGAAATAAGTTGATGTCACTGTAGTTGAAGTACTGGTACTTATAGTTAGGGAATACATTTTGAAGGACCTTTTCTTCGTTCGACGCACGCGTTGCCCATTCCGCCAGCACCGGTCGTTGCCATGACAAACTATATCCTTACGGTTCCCAAATACAGGGGTAAAGACATTTCCACTTGAAAAACAGATACCGCACGGATTTTGTCAAGGCTTGCTCCACTATGGCAACACCGCACTTCCACAACACGAGCAAACAGTGCGGTGGGGCCACAAAACAATAAGGAGGAAATGTTCAGGCTGCTCCCACTCTGGCAAAAACAACGCGCTAACAACACAGCAACAGTGCGGTGGGGCTCACGACAAAAAAACAAAAAAACAGAAGGGAATCCGGAGGGAAAGGCAAAAGTGTGTTACTAACGTCCTACACACACCTGTACTCAACAACACACGGTAAAGAAAATGGTGAACTTACAAACAGGTATGGCAGACTAAGTGGCAACAGAATCGCGAGTCTTACGGCAGTATATGGCGTGAGGCACCCGGCGGAAGAGGGGTCTGGACGCGGTCGATTCCCTTCGTCTCAAACCTCACCCCCCAGTCACATCGATGTTCTTTCAAGCACCAAATGACTCCCCTCAAACGCTAGAGTCACCAGACACTATCCACCCACAAACAAAAACTGACAACTTATAATCGTATACAAAACAGTCAGAATGGACAGGTACTCCGACGAAACGAGGAGAGACGTCGTGGCCCTTCACATCCAGGATCGAGCCCACAACAAATGTCACGACCGGACCCTGGAGGTCTGCCTGACAGGATCGGTCTAGGATGGGAGTGAAGGGATGTGACTGACCTCTCACGGGCCATCGCAAGGAGACCACAACAAGAAGATTACAATACAACACACCATTTATTCACATCCAACACTCACATAGTCACCAAATAAGCATTTCAAAACACACAACATGCACATCACAAATTAAGCATTTCAACTCTCACATCTTACACACAATTAAGCATTTCAACACACACGACATTACATATTCACAAACAAGAATTTCAGACGCACACAACATAAACCATTATCTAAATAAGCATTTCCAGCACAATTTCCTTTCGTGTTTCATGTGGTTTCCCCCCACACCACTGCCTATCCAAAGTCCACTGGAGCACCGTGTCGCATTCAGGTGCCCCCAAACCGGGTCGGTTCTTGAACGGAGTGTCTTTATTTCAATGCCGGAACATTTGACACACACACACACACACACCTATTTTGCTCGACAACAGAGCTAACCACATGGTTACTTGGGCTTTCATGAAGTCCGAGGGACAGTGGAGAACGCATCACGTGGAAGATGGTCGGTTGTCGACTGAAAGGTCCCGGACAGGGGTTAGGTATTCCTCAAGCAAAAGTCCACGTGCTCCTAACCTGTGCGCGGACCCCAACAGCGCAAGCTTCGGAGTGATCCCCGGGAGGAGACGGGAAACGGAAGAAAACTGAGAAGGAAAGAAGGGTACTGAACCCCGCAGTCTGTACGGTCTGACATTTGCTTGTTAAAAATCCTAACAGCCTCTCGCATGATGGCGAGGGAGGTTGTACTGAATACTTTAATAGCACAGCTCTAACACAGACCTGAGCATATACACAGTAACAACCAATGAGGAAGGATTGTTCGCCTTAAAGGTACTCCTCCACACGAAGCAGGTTATGAGATTACATTCACAGGGACATAAACACACGAATTAGCAAATTATATATTCATCCTTCCCTCACTTCACGTTCAACTTTTTCCTTTTAGGAACTGGAACTTATACAGCCAAACCATTGCTGTATAACTGCCACCACATTTGCAAATAAATAATTCATGGCACATATCACCACATTTTTATAGATACATTTCAAAAAGCATTTTCTCCAACCACGCAAATCAACGCGACTAATCATGAGTACGCACGCTCGCAAACTTAAACTCGTTACCCTTGCACACACAAACAGACGGTGGCCGAAGAATAAGAGACCGGTGATTGTGACAGCGGGCGGCACGAGCGAGACCAAGCAAGTTCCAACCCTAAATCACAGGTTCTCCTCCATCCCACGGACTACCGCTCACCGATGCATGGAAAGGGAAAGAATTTTGGATTATAATTTAGAATGGCCTGGTTAAAGATTGAATTAACACAGAGAAAAGTGGTCTCAAACAATATGTCCTTTTATAATTTTAATAACAAAAAGAAATTGCGCACAAAAGAAGATTTAGCCGGCTAACAAACAAAAAAAATCTCAAACGAAACCACGAATGATGCTTACCAGCTACCCGTGGGTTGACCCAGAAGTGGCGGGTCAGCGACTCTCTGCACTCTGTTCAGTCGGAGTGGACAGCAGAGCAGATGCGGAAAAGAGATGAGTTCCCTTACCCTACAGGCCGACTGTAGGATTGAGGTACACAAACGTTACCTTCGACGAAGTGGTTGAGAACCAGAACCGGAGCGGGCGCTCCCAGTGACATTTTCCGCTCGAGTGAGAGTAGGAAAACCTGCCTAACGATGGCAGCAACATTCCAACCCTACGTTCTCAGTGAGATTACTCAAGCCTAAGAGGAATGTTGCACGTGCGGAGGTTAAATGACAGGTGAGGAGGAGGCGTTAGAGACAGCCAGTACAAGAGATAAGTGCCAGTTACCCGATGTGAATCTATAAAATATTCATTTACCTCACTTGATCCTCACCAAGTTTTTGGGCGGAAAGTGGCCTAAAGCCGAATTTTCCTGTTCTCTGACCAAGTAAGACTTCAATAACCAAAAAATAACGATTATTTACAAACAGACATAATGTGTAGATTTATTCATGTTTTTAATATAATTACTAAACTTGCTTGTCTTTTAAAACTAAGTTATATTTTGACATAAAAATCCGCACACTTATTATGACTAATTTCTACCTACAAAACTTTGTACTCAGACTGGCAGACACGAGGCGGGGGTTACAGGAGAACGCCAAGGCCTGTAACCTGATCGCTTAATTTACGGCTGGCGACAGACAAGGGGTCTTCGTTCAAACAGCGACACGGCCCCCCCGCATACAAAAATCTGCGACCCAAAAAAATCAATAAGCACACCTGGGGAGCGTGTTAACTGCAACATGCCTAGCATTAGCAATGTCTTAGACTGTCCGGGACACTCCCACTTCGAGGCCGCCCGTCAGCAAGACCGGTTTGTATTGTCATTTTTACTTGGCGATGTTGGGCTGTGAAGGTGTGTGTGTTGTAAGTGAGTTGATATTACAGGTTTTGTGCAGGTTGGTTTTGTTTATATAACATTTTGATCATGGCAGAACAATGACAGTGGGAGATTTCTAAGCTGACAATACTTGACGGCATGTGCAGTACCATGACAATTTGTTAGTGCTTTGAAGAGGTTGAGAGCGGCGGACCATCATCAGTAAGGGAAACTACCTGCCTTCCCTAGGGGGGGACCACCAATAAGAAAGCTATTGATTTGTTGGAGAAGCAAGCAAAAAAAAAATTGAGATGCTCCAGGAAGAACTCCACTATACTTCGAAAACCAAAAGTAGGTTGATGTGGAATGACAGTTAGGAAAGAGTTTTCGTTTTTGGGGCAGAGGAAATAACGTCTATTGCTGTTGCTATTGATAAAACTGAAGGTGGCGTATTAGACAGCTTCAAAGGCAAGGAGGAAGCTACAACAAATGTGTTTTAACTTGCAATTGGTTGGCTTTTAGAACTGGACCTTCAAGGTCTTTTCACTAAAAAAAGGACAGTTGGAAGCGGTGCCCATACTCAAAAATGGATGAGTGGTTGAAGAGCAATGCAGGGATATCCCATTCATATTCTCGCAAACTAAGAGAGATTGCTCGTTTGTTGAATCCATATGCTAAAGGTTTTCTACAGTCGGTCTTTCTTTCATTGAAGTCTACTCTATGAGAGGATTTGAATTTAAGGTTTCTAGCAGTGAGGAGATTAGAAATTATAGGGACTACTCCCGTACAAGAACAATGCAACTCCTAACTCACTCCTCTCAAAGTCCGCAGCAGTGGTGAGAACTAGGCTCCACCCTAGAGCGGTTCAAAGGTCACAGTAGCAAGCCGTTTTCCAGCGCTCCACCATAGAGCGGCCAAAAGGTTGCAGTGACAAGCCTAATTTTTTGAGAGATCCAGCGCTACACCTAGAGCGGTGTCAAAAGGTTAATAGCAGTGAGGTGATCAGACTTTTTTTGCTGCTTCGTCGCTTGCTGTCTACGCTTTTCACTTCACATACAAAGGCTGTTCTATTTAGGCGTGTGAACCACTTAAGGCTGTCTTAGACGGCCGCTGGGTTGTTCTTTATACAATTGTCTTGTTTTATTCAATCAGGCTTTTGTTAAATGCACGTGGTGGCTGCTTTGAAACTTTGCAAACAAAAGAGCCAATGCATCTACAAATAACACAAGCACGTCTTGCACCAAGTGGTGTTACACTGACAAATAAATAAAGCTCTGTGTACACCACACACACTCCTACCCAAGTCACCCCAAGTTACTTCTAAGTTTCTTAACTTAAGTAATACTCAAGTTCTTAATTAAGTTTTTAATTACGTTACTTCAAGTTTTAAATAAGTTCTTGATTAATTAAGTTCTTAATTAAGTTCTTGATTAGTTAACCGCAATTTTGTAAATTAAGTCTTCCTTTAAGTAAACTAAGTTTTATTCAAGTTATTATAAACTAAACCCCAAAAAAAATACAATCTATGTTTTTGTTCTTAAATAGTAGATGCCTAATTTTGTACACACACGCTCAAAAAACGCGTCATCATTGAGGATGTCTTGCTTAACGTCCTTGGCGTGAGATTGGTTTGCAATAGATCTTAATGAAAGTTCTTAATACACTAAGCATTACAACTCTGGTCTATGGAAAGTCTTTATAGACTACCATGTCTTATTTATTGACCTCCAGCATTTTAAAACAAAATAATAATCCGACATGTGTTATCAAATTTAAATTTAAGTTCTTAATATATTATTGGCAATTTAAATGGATCATATTGATGTTTTGTTATTTGGCGGTTTTGGCGTGCGGTTGTCTTTTTCTGTATTTAGTGGTTCAGGTTGTTTTTAACTTCTTTGTTTTTGTCGCCACCCCACCATTGTTTATATAATTTATAACCGTAATAACTGCCCAGCTGAGCAATGGCGCAAAAATGGCAACAGTTTTAGTTCAATATTCCATGATGACTTTTTGGTTGCCCTTGATTATCTTGCTCGTGTTCTTGGAGATGGCATTGGATTAAAATGTTGGCGTGCGGTGTTATGTTTTCATTCTGTGTTTGTAAATGTAATTTGTTTTGTTTGGTCCACTCGGCTAATTTGTTTCCTGCTGCTATGCGTCCTGGATGTGGTGTTCTTAATGGTCACTTTCTCGACTTGATTCATTGATTTTCTGATTCAGTGTTTCTGATTCTGCCTCGTTCATTTTGAAGGGAAATAATATCTTATGATTATATGTAATTAATCCTATGATTGACGGCGATAAACATGTTCCAAATCTGTAATATAAATCATCAGCTTAGAGACTATAATGACCCTTTGTTAAAACGGGATCTATGCGTGAATTCATACGTAAGATCTTGTGCAGTCAGATTCAATGGGGGCAAATCTGTCTGATGTTTAGTGTACAAAATAAGAACTGTTTGTCCTACACTCTTTTTACCATTCTCGACCCCAGCTGCGCTTCATACCTGTTATGATACTTTATAATGTCTTGCGGCGGACATCTGTGTTGAATTTGTTCTATGCTGAATTCAGTTCCGAGGAAATCTGTTTTGTTTTTCCCACAATGCTCGCAAAGAATTCACCTCTCCTTTTTGGGAATAATTGCTTGATCATCAACTTCTTCTTTTGTAAGTTCAGGATGGTTTAGGCCGCTCTGTAGCTCTAGCAGGTCATCGCTGTTCATGTTTTCTATTAATTATAATTATTTTATTTTTAAAATGAGCACCGAAAAAAACTGTCGCCAACCTTGTATACCATTCTGCCGTTATCGGAGGTCTAAGTGTAGGATACTCAATGCTTGGTAAAAGCCTGTTAAAAATAAAACCGGCAGATCTTGGCAAACTAGACTTTGAGGATTCAGCAAAACTGATCGCTATTATTACAGCTTCATTTGCTACGAAAGATTTTCTAGTTAAGCAAGGAATAATTCCAGAGAATATAAATATGTAAAAAAAATACATTTATAAAAAATGGCTTCACTCGTAATGATGTAGGTGGCGCTGTGGTGAATGCGCTTGCTTTTAGCGGAAGTATATTACGCGTTTAGTAAACTACGGGATGACGACGAGAGAAAAAGACATAACAAAGCTGTGGAGCAACTAGCCGCAGCACAAGATCGCTATGAAAAGCATAGAATTGAGCAGTTAAGATTTTATTAATAACACACTGAAAAAACAGGGGCATGCAGCTTACACATTTAAAGATGTTGATCAAGCGATAAAAGAGTATTATCTAGTAACAGGCAAACCAATCCAGACACATTGCCCCACCAAAATTCAGCAACTTTTATCAACCATCAGAAAAACAAAAGATGCAAGAAATCAGGTTTATTGTCGTTGGTATGACTGTTGTCTATTTTGTCGCGCATAATATTGGCTGAATAAAAAATGAACAAAATCTATTATTCACCCAAAGGATATTGGAAGGGAATAACGGCAATTAAAAGCTAAGCCAAGCAGCGGGGGTCAGTGAACAAACAGCAAAAGAATGGTTATCTAAACAAGCGATTTGCAAATTTATTTACCTGCCCCTAGGCGAATACAGAGACCGCACTTTGTGAATACAACTCCAAACGACACCCATCAAATGGATCTTCTATATTTACCCTCGATACGATTAGACGAAAAGATTTAAGTACGCACTTACAGTCATTGACATAGCTTCAAGATACAAAGATGCGGAACCATTAACACTAAAGAGTGCTTCTGCTGTTGCTGTTGCTATACAACTAATATACCAACGAGGTCCACTAACTTACCCTCGCATGATTCAAGTGATGATGGAAAAGAATTTAAAGGCCAAGTGAATCATTATTGTTGAAACATAGAGTTACCATCAAAAGAGGCATTCCAGGAGTTCACAGATCACAGGCTTTAGTCGAAAACTTTAACAAACAGTTAGCTGAAAGACTTTTCCTACCAGTATCACAGAGATGTGATTGACATTCTCGCAACACAGAATGGGTTAGAGACTGCCCTCAGTTTTGCGCGCAATGAATATGAAGAATTTAAGGCCTAAAACCAGTACAAGCAATCAAAGAAAAACATAAATGTTGTTGAAGAAGCCTTCCAA
>CM031623.1:639008-649771 GCA_018398815.1 Conus ventricosus | reverse complement strand
GAATCCCATGTTATGAGATATAGGGCATATGAACCAATGTATAAGATATAGGACATGCAACCCCAATATTATCAGGTATAGGGCATATGACCCACGATCATGATGTATAAGACATGTGACTCGATGATTTTGAGGTATTGGACTTATGATGGATATTTCAAAGGTCATGAGTTGTGACACAATAGTTCAAAGACCTTGACTAACGACGCAACGATTGTATGAGAAATATTTCAAAGATTATAACACTGACCCAGAAATTCCTTGGCAGATATTTCAAAGACCATGACTTATGACCTAATCATTTCTGAGGTAGGAATGTCAAAAGATTATAACACGTGACCCGATGATCCTCAGGGAGGTATTGCAAAAGATCCTGGCACATGCACCCATGATTCCACAGTGATGCTGTCCTATAATGATGATTTTACAGTGATGCTGTCCTATAATGATGATTTTACAGTGATGCTGTCCTATAATGATGATTTTTACAGTGATGCTGTCCTATAATGATGATTTTACAGTGATGCTGTCCTATAAATGATGATTTTACAGTGATGCTGTCCTATAATGATGATTTTACAGTGATGCTGTCCTATAATGATGATTTTACAGTGATGCTGTCCTATAATGATGATTTTACAGCGATGCTGTCCTATAAAATGATGATTTTACTGTGATGCTGTCCTATAATGATGATTTTACAGATTGTCGGATTGTTTTGTTGTTAAATTCTTCTGTTCCGTTCCATTTTTTTTCCTTAAAAAAAAATTCATTTAAGACTTTTTACAATTTTTTTCCATTATAAGACTCAGCATTTTGTCTTTCTAATTCTTTTGGTACCAATGTTGACAAATGCCATGCCGCTGATGTGTGTTTATTGTTGTGAATTTCTTCTTCACTGACTACGCAATAAGCCATTTGCTTGATGCTGCTCCAGTTTCATCATTTGTTTTATGTACACATGACTGATCATTCTTTTTTTTAAGTTTTAAAACCCCCTGATGATTCTCAGATGAGTCATTCAAATGCTATGATCCTTGAACCTAAAGTTCTGAAATTTGGAAAGAGAGGGGGTTAGTTACCGCCAAGGACACAGACAAACAGGGTACAGGACAAAAAGTTCAGAGGTTGGTGGTACAAAGGTCACGACTCCTGACCCAGTGCTTGGGGAAAGGGGGGGGGGAGAAGAGGGGAGAAGAGAGAAGGAGGGGGTGTGGAGGTCTGCAAAGATCATGCCACATGACACGGTGCTTCTGGAACAGGTAGGTATTTAAAAGATTCATCACGCGTGACCCAATGATGTTGGTCGAGGTGTCCAAAGACCGCGACACAGGCTGCACACCAACAATGAATGCACCCAGGCCTTGCTTAATTAATAAGGAGTCGAGTATTTATAAACTGGCACAATTAGATTGTTTCGATCATTTCCATTGCGTCTGAAAGTGGATTCTCCTCATTTTCTTTCATATGGCCATCAAGGTACAAAGCAGGTGGTTTCGTAGCAGACAGATGAAACCAAAGGAATGGGACTGTTTGGGGGCGACCACCTGGCACAAAGATTGGGTCACGGGTGAGTGAGTGCAAAGGCCTGAAACGTGACGTGAACTAAAAGGAAGGTCATGTGTTTGAAGATGGTATGTGACGTCATCGGTGGCATCTCCCAAAACACGGGAAATAATTAGTAAGGAGTTGTTCCTTTATCAATAATCAATTTGACGTCAAATTTGTAGTAGGCCTCAAACACGTTGACATGGATTATACAGTGAGTTAGAGCCAAATCCTCAAACACGTTGACAATCATTATACAGTGAGTTAGAGCTAAATCCTGAACACGTGGATATGGATTATACAGTGAGTTAGAGCCAAATCCTCAAAAACCTTGACATGGATTATACAGTGAGTTAGAGCCAAATCCTCAAAAACTTGACATGGATTATACAGTGAGTTAGAGCCAAAAACGTTGACATGGATTATACAGTGAGTTACAGCCAAAAACGTTGACCATGGATTATTCAGTGAATTAGCGACAAAACGTTGACATGGATTATACAGTGATTTGGAGCCTGTCATGTGCGTAGCCTCACATCAAGGCAGTGGACGCTCCATCACATGTAGTTAGTGATATGAATCATTTCCCCGTGCCACAATTAAAGGAAGAATATTCATGTGGCTTGACTAGTGTAGCGGGCGTCCCAAAATAATTGTGAGTAGACTCATTCAAGGAACAAATGTGGTCATTGGGTGAAAGTGACCACTGAGTGATAGTTTAAACAAGGGCTGGTAAGGTAAGGTGCTGGTCATGTGTTTTGAACACTGAGTATGCACTCACTAGGAGAAGGGGGGAAAGAGTCAGTTTTAACCCAGCAGATGGCCTAGAGACTCGAACCTGTCAGGACGGTGGTCCTCGTTGCTGACCAGTTATTACCAGGTGAGCGATAGTTAGTTGGGGAAAGCTACAGGGGGAAAACTTAAAGAAGAGAGAAAGAATTCATATGTTGAATTGAGAAGCAGGTTACTTACACGAACCTTATTCGTTGTTTCAGCCCTTCACCCTTTACCCTTCGCCCTTCACCTTCATCTTTCACCCCGTGAGGTGGTTGAAGATGGCCATGGTGTGGGGAACACACCGGTAGTTCAGCCCCGCCAGTACCAAACTCCAGGGAGAGGAGTTGAAGCTCGTCATTTCGCAGAGACAGAAGAAGTCGCGGAAGAGAAGTCGAGACTCGTATCTCCAGGACAAGAGAAATCGAGGGGGCAGTATATTGTCTCAGAGAGGGAGACAGGGAAAGGAGAAAGCAGGGAAGCTTTTACTTGAGGCAGGCAGGTCCTCAGTGATTACGGGAGTTATGTATTCTCCTGGTCCGAATTTTGGGATAACGGAATGTGAAGGCCATAGCTTTATAGAAGCGGAACTAGATTATTTTATCTCTCGGTGTGAGGAGAGATACATGTGTGAAGAAGATTATTTATCTCTCGGTGTGAGGAGAGATACATGTGTGAAGATTGATTTGTCTCTTGGTGTGAGGAGAGATACATGTGTGCAGATTATTTGTCTCTCAGTGCGGAGAGAGATACAGGTGTAAAATCTGTTTACAAGTTGTTGTTGTGACTTAGTAAAGTGTTTTCCCTGAAGGAGAGGGGGAGAAGAAAAACATTCGGTAGTGCTCCTTTTGGGTGATTGGAAAGATTGCGTGTGCGTATGGGAGTAAATGCTGTCATTGAATGCGGGTATGCAAGAGTGACAGTGTGACAGTGGTGAACCCGACTCCAGTTTCACACCGGCGTAGCTGCCGTTTGTTTCTCCGGGAGGAAAAAAAAAAAAAAAAAGAAAAGAAAGATTTCTATTTGTGCCCTTGGGGTTTAAAAAAAAAAGATTTATATTTGTACCCTCAAGGGTTTGAGGAAGAAAAAAAAAAGGATTTCTATTTGTGCCCTCAAGGGTTTGAGGAAAGGAAACAAAAGAAGAGAAGTTTAATTATTTATTGTGTATAATATTTGCATTTGTTGTTGTTTTTTTCTATTTCTATATGTGTTAGGGTGGTTGACATTTCTTTTGGTTGCTCTACTCCGTTAAGGGTTTTTTTTTTGGTAGGATTTCTTTTTGACCCTTCCCCACCTCAGGACCGATAGCCTCAACCTCCTCTTGCTCGAACCTGGCAGCAAGGGGGCAGGGCGTTGAGGAATCGCTGTCCTTCCCTAGAGGATTAGAATTTTTGTCCCCTTTCCCGGACTGATAGCCCCAACCTCTTCCTGCGTTTAGCAGGGGGACATGGCGTTGGGGAGTCAATAGTCTTTCCCTTCTGATAAATATCTATTTCTTTCGCTTTCCTATTGTTTCAGTTTGATTTTTCCCCTTGCCCCTCAGAGTGTGGGATCAACTTCTCCTGCGTCACGCTAGTAGTGTAGGTGGTGGAGTTGATTACCGCTCTGCCCAAATAAACATCTTTATCTTTTGATTATTTTTTTCTGGGTGTGGTGCGAGATTTTCTTTGAGTTTGGGTGAATGTGCATTTATTGATTGATTGTTTAGTATTTTGTATTATTATTACTGTAGTGTGTGTATATTGTGCAGTGATTTGTTTTTTCCCGTCTCCAGTTTCACGGAGACAGTGACCACTAGGGTGCTGTCTGTGGGCTTCTTTTGCTTTTCTTGATTTCTGCTCACTATTCCGGTCCTGTGTATCCTTTCATTTCCTTTTCACCCCCTTTTTCAAAATCTCTTAAACCTTCTCCTCAATAAGCTCCTATCTAGTTTTCTTTTCAACATTTCATTTTTAGGTAGGATTTCCGCTAGTTTGTGTTTCTTCCCCTCTTTTTAATTGTTTGTGATTCCATTTGTTTTGTAATTTATATTTCATTTTTTGTATAAGGCGGTACATTTGTTTTGTAAATTCGTTTGAAATTAAGTAAGAAAGAAAGACTGACAACAAGAACATTTGAGAACTAAAACTTTATAAAGAATTTATTTCAGAAAACTTTATTGTGTTTATTTTTTTTTCTTAGGGAAAACGTTTTGTATTAAACTTCATTTTGTTTTGTAAATTCCAAATTGATAACAGTTGCAAATTATTTTTGGAAAATACATTCCTTGGATTTCATACTACCTGTTTTAGTAAGCGGTTTTTTGTTTACACCGGAAATTGAATTCTGTATATACTATAATTACGGTTTTGTGAAACATAATATCATCATATATCGCCTTATTTTTATTCATACTTAGAGATTGTTTTGTGTTTATATCTGTTGACGATTCATTATGGATGATTTTGATAATATGTTAAACAAGCGGAACGCTTGGGTTTTGATGGAGAAAAACTTACTAACTATGTGCAAACAATGCACAGATAGGGCAGACAGGCTAAGAGAGAGAGAAGAAAATAGACTACAGAGGGAAGCTGAAGCTGAAGAAAATAAACTACAGAGGGAAGCTGAAGAGAATAAACTACAGAGGGAAGCTGAAGAAAATAAACTACAGAGGGAAGCTGAAATTGAAGAAAAAAGATTACAGAGGAAGCTGAAATTGAAGAAACAAAGATTACAGAGGGAAGCTGAAGCTGAAGAACGTCAATTTAAGTTGAGGCAGTTAGAATTAGAGAACTGATGCTGAAATTAGAAGAATACAGGCATCGAGAGAACCTCCACCAGTCGGTTCCGCAGCCATGCCTCAACCAAAAGCGGCATATATTCCAAAGTTGCCACCTTTTGAGGAAAAAAACGGATGACATTGAAGTTTTCTTTTCGATTTGAAAGTCACGCAACGTCTTGTGGTTGGCCAAAGGAAAAGTGGACATTGTATATTGCGTCGTTGTTAAGGGTAGCGCTTTGACACTGTACCACTCACTTGCAGCGAAACAAAATTTAAACTTGGGATCAGTTGAAAGAAGAACTCCTCAAGAAATTTCAATGTTCTGCTGATCGTTTTCACGAACGTTTCCGTTCTGTGCGCCCTGAAAAAGGAGAATCGTTTCCATCGTTTCTGATCCGTATGAGTCATTGTTGGATCGATGGATCGATTTGTCTAAAACGAACAAACTTTCAATCACTGCGAGATCTCCTTCTTAGAGAACAACTTTTCCAGAGCGTGAGCAAAGATCTGGCCACTTTCCTTAAAGAAAGGCAATTTGAAAACGTGGAGGAAATGTGTCAGATGGCTGATCAGTATTGTATCGCTCACCCAGATAGGGCGTGGCTAAGGAAAGGAGAATTTTCCATCTTTGAGTCTCATGCGTCATGTACTATCCCATCAGGACAGGAAGTTACAGGAAAGGAAATCGTGGGTCATTTTTGAGTCCTCAAGGATATACCTATCCTAGGAACGGACAGGGATCTTTCCGCGGTTCGAGTGACTTTCGTCAATACCATACTCACCGCCGGAAAGACCCGTTACTCCTCAGCAAACGTTCCGAGGTCGTGGACAGCGACCACCACGTAGACCTTTTGGGCCAGTTCGTGGACAGAACAGAGTTCCAAAATCAGTCGGCTGCCGATCAGACAATGCGATGTTTCTTTTGTGATGGCAAGTTCCATTTGAAGGAAAAATTGCCCTTTCAAACCAAATGATTCAAAACCCGCATTAGTCTCCACTGATTGTGAAGAAGGCCTTGTTTTGGCACCAGATCAATCTGTTGATGGACTGGTGTTAGAAAAACGGAGCCATCAATGGTTTGCAGGCTTCGGTTTTGCGAGACACTGGGTGCACTACTGCTGGTGTACGGAAATCTTTCGTGCTTCAAGACCAGTATCTCAACACTGTCCAAAGTGTAGGTCGTTTGGAGGCAAGATTGAAACGTTTCCGCTGGCGAAATTTCAGTCGATACACCGTACTACTCCGGTTTTCTTACCGCCTGTGTTATTGATAACCCAGTCTGCGACTTGATCTTGGGCAATTTGCCAGGTGTCGCTACAGTACATGGTGGTGCTGGAGGATCGTTTGTTCCTTGTCTTGTGAGTACTAGATCAACGTCATAGAGCAGGGAAAGGCTACAAAGCCGCTAAAAGTCTCAAAAAACTGGATGAACTCCAGATTACCCCAGATGATTTAAAAGAAATGCAGGGAAAAGACGAGACGCTGACGACAATACTTTCTGCTGCTAAACAGACTGTCACTGACGTACCAACGGATAAACCAACGTACATACTGGACTCTGACATTCTCTACAGGTGTGTACCTGGACAGGACAACAGACAAGTTGTGGTTCCAAAACCACTTAGAGAACAGTGCTGCGCACACGGCTCATGATGCATTGTTCGCTGGTCACTGCGGAATCAAAGAACATTAAGAGAGTTCTTGATTCTTTTTAATTGGCCAGGTGTCACAAAGGAAGTTACGAAATACTGCCGCTCATGTGACATCTGCCAAAAGACATCTCAGAAAGGTCGCGTCCCATGTGCACCTTTGCACAAAATGCCTCTCATTTCCGTTCCATTTCGGAAGGTAGCTATTGATCTTGTTGGACCGCTACCACTGTCTTCTTCGGATATCGCTATATCTTGACTTTGGTGGATACAGCAACAAGGTATCCAGAAGCGATTCCACTGAAGAAAATTGATACAGTATCTGTCGCTGAAGCTTTACTTGCGATTTTTTTCCAGAGTGGGTCTTCCAGACGAAATTCTCTCGGATTGTGGAACGCAATTCATTTCCGATCTCATGAGAGAAATTTACAGACTGTTGTCAATCTCTTCCATCTCAACCACGCCATATCATCCCCAATCGAATGGCATGGTTGAACGTTTCAATGGAACGTTGAAGTCCATGTTGAGAAAGGTTGCAAGGCAAGAGCCCCATGAATGGGATCGTTTCGTACCGGCTTTGCTTTTTGCATACAGGGAAATGCCGAACGAAACGCTGGGATTCTCAACCATTTGAGCTTCTTTTCGGACACTCACCAAGGGGTCCTTTGGATCTATTGATGACACAATGGACGGAAAAGACGGACATACCTGACAGTAAAACTGTTTACCAATACGTTTATGAACTGCATGTGAGCTTGCTCAACAGTCAGCTGATAGAAAAAACAGATGTGTACAAGGTCTTTGCAGACAGAAAAGCAAAGGCACGTTCCTTCAGTGTAGGGGATAAAGTTCTTGTGCTACTAACTGATGAACATAACAAGCTTCGTGTTATGTGGAAGGGTCCTTTTCAGGTGGTCGAAAAACTTTCTGCAGTAAATTATAAGATCAAAATGGCAAACACTGAGAAGGTATTTCATGTGAACATGTTGAAGAAGTATGTTGAACGTACAAATGTTGCCATCAACCAGTCGGTTGAGTGGATATATCCTGTGTCAGAAACTGATGTCAACATGACAGACATATCAGTGATGAATTTGTACCCAATGTAACGTACAGGGACAGATCAAAGGTTATGAAAACAGCAAATGTAGGAATGTTAACATCTACCAGTGCAGATGATGTTGTACCCCTTCTTATTCTGTCTATCAAAGGTGAAACCTATGAGGATGTGGTTCTGTCGAATGATTTGTCTACAAGTCAAACAGAACAGCTCAAAGACATTTGAAAGACTTTCAGGATGTGTTGACGGATACCCCAGTACAGTAACTGGGAATTGAACCCCATAGTATTCAGTTAACTTCTGAAATACCAGTGCGAACCAGACCATACCCCCTCCCATTTGCAAAAAAAGAGGTGGTTGAGAGAGAGAAATCAATGTAATGCTGGATTTAAAGGTGATAGAACCTTCTACGTCTCCGTACAGCTCACCAGTTGTATTGGTGGACAAACCTGATGGATCGGTGCGTTTCTGCATCGATTACAGAAAGTAAATAAGATCACTGTGTTCGATGCCGAGCCTATCCCAGACATTGAAGAACTTCTGTGTCAGCTCTCAGAAGGAAACTATTTTGTGAAAGTATACTTGACTAAAGGAATTTCAATTTACTGTTGAACCAGTGCCTGGAACACAAAAATGTCATGGCAGATTTGTTGTCACGTGCGTGAATATTCATGGACAAATGTAACTGTCTTCAAGGGAAAGACTATTCCTGTTTTTTGTCTTTCTTAATGATTACAGTATGATCACTTTGACGGTGCATTGTATGCTACTGACGATTTAAATCAAGTGGTATTTATGCATAATTTGCTTATGAAGTGACTATATGTTTTGCAAGCAAACAACTACTTGATTTTGATGTAATACATATTTATTCTTTGGTAAACAATGGAAAAAATCAAGTACTATTATGTCTAATTTGCTTGTGAAGATGAATCTATATGTATGTGTGATGAGCAAATAATCTTTAGAAATGTATATATACATGTTTTGATTGTGCAATGAGACAAACCAATTGTTTTCATTTGTCACTGTCAACAATGGAAAGCAGGTGACTTTTCAATGGACTATAACACTACATGTGGGAAAAAGAAACTATGTTAAAACTATGTTTATTTATGGTTACATGTCTATTGAGAAACATTTACACTTGGAAATATTCTCATTTTCATGAGGGTTTTGAAACATATGATGGTGAGACAAGATCAAGGGAAAATGTGCTTCACATCTTAATGTATGAACACAATTTGTGCTTTGAATTGTTGATATCCCTAATTGTTTTATCCATGTAATTTGTGAAATGTATCTTGTGGAATATGGTGATCAATTATGAATGTTTTTTTTTTAAAAAGATTGAAAGTTTGAAATATGCTATTTATGGTGGATCATGGTGATTGATTCTATACGTTGAATTATTAATTTGGTGAAATCATGTGCGATGGTTACACATTTTGAGATTCATGGCTGAAGATGTGTTTAAGTGAAGTTGTAATATCCTTTAAAAAATTTTCTGGAGAAAATTTTTTCATCCCAGGATGGGGGGTGTCATGTGACGTAGCCTCACATCAAGGCATGTGACGCTCCATCACATGTAGTTAGTGATATGAATCATTTCCCCGTGCCACAATTAAAGGAAGAATATTCATGTGGCTTGACTAGTGTAGCGGGCGTCCCCAAAATAATTGTGAGTATGACTCATTCAAGGAACAAATGTGGTCATTGGGTGAAAGTGACCACTGAGTGATAGTTTAACAAGGGCTGGTAAGGTAAGGTGCTGGTCATGTGTTTTGAACACTGAGTATGCATCTCACTAGGAGAAGGGGGGGAAAGAGTCAGTTTTAACCCAGCAGATGGCCTAGAGACTCGAACCTGTCAGGACGGTGGTCCTCTTTGCTGACCAGTCATTACCAGGTGAGCGATAGATAGTTGGGGGAAAGCTACAGGGGGAAAACTTAAAGAAGAGAGAAAGAATTCTAGTTGAATTGAGAAGCAGGTTACTTACACGAACCTTATTCGTGTTTCAGCCCTTCAAACCCTTTACCCTTCGCCCTTCACCCTTCATCTTTCACCCCGTGAGGTGGTTGAAGATGGCCATGGTGTGGGGAACACACCGGTTAGTTCAGCCCCAGCCAGTACCAACTCCAGGGAGAGGAGTTGAAGCTCGTCATTTCGCAAGAGACAGAAGAAGTCGCGGAAGAGAAGTCGAGACTCGTATCTCCAGGACAAGAGAATTCGAGGGGGCAGTATATTGTCTCAGAGAGGGAGACAGGGAAAGGAGAAAGCGGGAAGCTTTTTACTTGAGGCAGGCAGGTCCTCAGTGATTACGGGAGTTTATGTATTCTCCTGGTCCGGAATTTGGATAACGGAATGTGAAGGCCATAGCTTTATAGAAGCGGACTAGATTATTTTATCTCTCGTGTGAGGAGAGATACATGTGTGAAGAAGATATTTTATCTCTCGGTGTGAGGAGAGATACATGTGTGAAGATTGATTTGTCTCTTGGTGTGAGGAGAGATACATGTGTGCAGATTTATTTGTCTCTCAGTGCGGAGAGAGATACAGGTGTAAAATCTGTTTACAAGTTGTTGTTGACTTAGTAAAGTGTTTCCCTGAAGGAGAGGGGGAGAAGAAAAAAACATTCGGTAGTGCTCCTTTTGGGTGATTGGAAAGATTGGTGTGCGTATGGAGTAAATGCGTCATGAATGCGGGTATGCAAGAGTGACAGTTGACGAGCCAAATCGTTGACATGAATTATACAGTGAGTTAGAGCCAAAAGATATGCAGTGAATAGAGCCAAATGGATTATACAGTGAGTTAGAGCAAATGGATTATACAGTGAGTTAGAGCCAAATGGATTATACAGTGAGTGAGCCAAATGGATATACAGTGAGTTAGAGCCAAATCGTGACAGGTTATACAGTGAGTTAGAGGCAAACCCTAACGCGGCCTGTGACTACATGATACAACACTT
>CM031623.1:586508-621508 GCA_018398815.1 Conus ventricosus | reverse complement strand
ATGAAAGTGACTAAATATACTGTTCAAAAAAAGAAACGCAACAGCAGCAATTGGTCACCTGCCTTTACTATTTTCAAAACATTGTACATTTTCAGGTAACTGCAAAACCGTTAAAGTGGAGATGATTGAAACATAATGGCTTATCTGATTTTGCGTTGAAAAAACCAGTGCCAAAAAGTCATTACAGAAGAGCTCACACCTTTCGAACGTCAGTAGCGTGTGTGTCCTCCCTGTGCAGCAGTCACACCTTGAAGTCGCCTGGGCAGGGATCGCAGCAGACTGCGGATGACGCGCAGTGGAATGGTGTCCCACTCCTCCTGAAGAGCCTGGAACAACTCTTGTTCATTTGTAGGGGCATTGACTCGGGCACGGACTCGGCGATCCAACTCATCCCAAATGTGCTCTATTGGGTTTAAATCGGTGACATAGAGGGCCAGGGAAGGAGATTGACGTTGTTGGCAGCCAGGAAATGTCGTGTGTTAAGCGGGCTGAGTGTGGCCGAGCATTGTCATGCATGAATATGGAACCAGGAGCAGCCAGGAGTTGAAGAACGTGAGGCTGGAGGATTTCTGCAATGTAGCGCTGAGCATTAAGTCGTCCCTGGACCAGTACTAGGGGGCTTCTGCCACTGAAATTGATGGCTCCCCATACCATTACCCCTCCACCACCATGGGGAGGTGCCTGATCAACACAGTTCTGTGCATAGCGTTCATTCATTCTGCGATAGACCCTCCTCCTCTGGTCATGGCGTTGCAGCAGGAAATGTGATTCGTTGCTGAATGAAACCTGTCTCCATTCACGATGAACAGCCCAGGGAAGATGTTGCATGCACCATTGAAGTCGTGCCTGGCGATGACGCTGAGTCATAACGGGTCCTCGGACAGGTCTTCGAGCCCTCATTCCAACAGCATGTAGACGATTGCGTACGGTTTGCCCGCTTACACGTCTGTGGCCAGGGATGGCCTGGGCTGTAGAGGAGGCACACAGGAAACGATCCCGAACATGTCGGAGCGTAATGTAGCGATCTTGGGCTCGGGTTGTGCACCTTGGCCGTCCTGAACGAGGTCGATCTGCTGTTGACCCGTCGTTCCAAACCGGTTCCAAAGCCTACTGATGGTGCTTCTGGCCACATTGAAATGTCTGGCAACAGCCGCTTGACTCTGTCCGGCCTGCAACCGGCCTATCGCATTTTCTCGTTGTTGGCTATTCAGATTTGGCATTCTTAACTTTCGTTTCTGGTTTCATTTTTCAATGAAGCCAAACCCCTTTTATACCCTGCTATTGAGGTGTTGTCAGTATTGTATTCTATGCTTTTCACGTGAATTTCCCGTCTGCAAATCCGTCGACAGTCGAAAGTTTACAGCGCTAGATTTTAGCCCACCAGCACGTGTTTATCGCACGGCATGCGCTGAACTTGTACACTGACATGGCAGAGGAACGGGTGAATCAATTCTGCTATTTGTCAACATCATTCATGTTGGGAATATGTAAATATTGCATCGTATTCCAAAATATCATTTGTTGCGTTTCTTTTTTTGAACAGTATAATGTTGAACACTGTAGTGTTTGTTATCGTGAATTATCTTGACAATTTTTTTCTCTCTAGTGAATCATCTCGACAATTTCTTTTAAAGCGGTTAAGGGCAGGCTACGGAAATGCCTCATAAACCATTTTCCACTGAAGATGCAGACACGCCAAAATAATCAATATCTGTCCAAGTCACTGTCAGCTGATGTTCTCAACTAAATCACATTCGCCTGCACATACAGTTTTAAAAAGTGAGAAACAAAAGAAGCACGAACCTACTTGACTTCATAAACGGAAGCATTGCACTGGCTTTTTTTAGTTTTGTTTTTGTTTTCTTTTTTTCTTTTTTTGCAACAGATTTTCTTTTACTTGGCAATAGCCATCATTTAGGTTCATCGTGAAGAAAAAAGCAAACAGTTGCCCTCCCTGTGTTTGCAAACAGTTGCCCTCCCTGTGTTTGCAAAACTAGCAATGGTGTGTGAACATAGGTGAATTATAAAATGTATACAAAAACAAAAAAAAATAGCACCAATGTGTTAAAAGAAATAAGAAACAAGATACAAAGCATATAAACGTACTCCCAGTTTATCTTGAATACGCGTGAGATTTTCCATAAAGAGGCAAAAACGTTTTGGCCCATTATAGCCATTTGTAACGGCTACTCTTGTAAACATTGGCCATCATCTGCGACCCATAATGAACATACCTGCAAATTTTCAGAAAGATCGGCCATGTATTTTCTGAGATTTTCCATAACGAAGACAAATGTTATGGGCCGTTATAGCCGCTCGTAACGGTTAACGGCTATAGGGTTAAAATAACACATGGGGCACGATCCGTGGCCCATAATGAACATACCTACACATTTGCAAAAAGATCGGCCAAGTACTTTCTGAGATAGTCCATGAAAAAGAACAACCGTTATGGGCCGTTATAGCCCTTAGTAACAGTTATAACGGTAAAATAACACATCGGGCATCATCCATGACCTATACAAAACAAACCTACAAATTTTCAGAAAGTTTGGCCAAGTACTTTCTGAAATATTCCATAAAGAAGGAAAACCATTATGGGCCGTTATGGCCGTTAGTAACGGCTATAACGATAAAATAACAACTCAGACATCATCCTTGACCCATAATGAACATACCTACAAATTGTCAGAACGATCGGCCATGTAGTTTTGTCTGGAGCGAGTGGAACATTTTGACCACAGACACACAGACTGCATTTCTTCAGTTTCATTTTCAGTTTCATCAAGGAGGCGTCACTGCCTGTGGACTAGTCCATATACGCTACATCACATCCGCTAAGTTTTGAGGCATGATTTGAAGCTGATGGATAAATGAATTAACAACAAAGATGAGACAGTTGAAGGAGAGGGTCTCGTGGCTACGACTCAGCCAACGCGCTGCTCAGACCTTGAATACCTACCTACCATTTTTTGTACTCCCAGTTCTTATAGAACAGGGAGTACTTTACAATGGGAACGAAGAAATGCTGTGTGTGTGTGTGTGTGTGTGTGTGTGTGTGTGTGTGTGTGTGTGTGTGTGTGTGTGTGTGTGTGTGTGTGTGTGTACGTGTGTGTGTGTGTGTGTGTGTGTGTGTGTGTGTGTGTGTGTGTGTGTGTGTGTGTGTGTGTGTGTGTCCGTGGTCAAAATGTGTTCCACTCGCTCCAGACAAAACTACTGGGCCGATCTTTCTGAACATTTGTAGGTATGTTCATTATGGGCCACGGATGATGCCCGATGTTTTAGTTTACCACTATAGCCGTTTACTAACGGCTGTAACGGCCTGTAACGGTTTTTCTTCTTTATGGAATCTCTCCGAAAGTACTTGGCTGCTCTTTGTAAAAATGAGCAGGTACGTTCATTATGGGTCATGGATGATGCTCGATGTTTTAGTTTACCGCTATAGCCGTCGATAACGGCTGTAACGGCCAATAACGGTTTTTCTTCTTTTATGGAATATCTCAGAAGGTACTTGGCCAATTTATAAGCGGTTTGGATGATCTTGTGACACATCGGATCCTCTGTCCATATGTAAGTGATGTAATGCTGAACATGGATTAAACAACCGTTTAAACACCGTTATTCTGTCGTTATTTCTTATATATAGGTGGATTTAATGAAATTTGGTATATAGAAAGGTTATCACACACAAATGGCACATCCATATATCGAAATCTGACCGTTTAAAAACCGTTATTCTTGACATATTGTCCGATTTGGATGAAATTTGATATGTACACAGGCTTTAGCCCAGTGAGGACTAAATACCGGTTTCAAAAGTGTATATCGGTTATATAACCGTTAAACCGTTATTTTGCCGTTTTTTTATATATTGGTGGGTTTTAATAAAATTTCGTATATATACTAACTTCCATAAGAAACGCGAAAAAACTGAAAGGCTATTTTTCGGGTGAAAAGGGGTGAATATACAATATTGAACCATTGTGGCAAGTTGTTTGGGTCCAAGACTCACGTGCAGTGAAAAAATTGTGTGAGCAACACATCATTCACGGCATTGGAGGGTCAACAAAAATGGCAAACTGGTTGCTGCATGTGAGGCACGTGCACACCATGCAGAGCAAAGTTAACCAGCGACAAGTACGCAGGCATGCAGCCTTTATAAAGCCGCGCTACAAGGTTCAGGTAACGACTTGCCGTCTGAGCGCTACAGAGATGCCAAGACTACGAGCAGAGGAACGCAATCGTGCCCTAGGCCATCTGGAGGCTGGTGTGGATGCCAGGCAGGTCGCCAACATCTTTAATGTCCACATCTCAACCATCTATCGTCTGCAGCACCGCATGCGAGTCACTGGTACCACTGATGATCGTCCCGGCCAGGCCGTCCTCGGGTCACCACACCAAGAGAGGACCGCCATTTTGTTCGAACCATCTGCGGGACAGGCGGCAAACAGCCGCTAGGACTGCTCGACAGTTGCTGGGAATCTCCAGCAACGAATCAGCCTCAACACTGTGCGGCGGCGTCTTCAGGAGAACGGGCTGGCATGTAGGTGACCTCACAGAGGTCCGGTACTGACACCAAGACACCGGCAGGACAGGCTGCAGTGGGCACAAGCCCGAATCAACTGGCGCAGGCAGCAGTGGGGACGCATACTGTTCTCAGATGAGAGCCGTTTTTGTATTGACATGGCTGACGGTCGTGTCAGAATATGGCGTCGACCTGGTGAACGCTATGCTGACTCCTGTGTGGTAGAGCGGAACCCCTGGGGAGGCCCAAAACGTTATGTTGGGGGGCAATTGGATTCCCCACGCCATAGGCCCGTTTTTTCAAAACTTGGTCCTGGTCGCGGAAGGGTGTCAATGCACAGGGGTTTTCATCCACCAGGTGCTCGCCCCCATGTCTTCCTTTTTTGGCAACCCCCAAAACTGGACTTCCAACAGGAAAATTTGTAGCCAACACACCCGGGGCCACCAGCAATTTCTTCAGCATAACAAGTCAATGGTGCCCTGGCCAGCCCTCTTTTCCGATTTAAACCAACAAAAAATTTTTGGGGAACTTGCGACGGTTCGACCCCCTGACCCACGACCAGCCAGCGGCCAACTTCACCAGGCCATCGTCATGTGTGGGTGGTGTCCCAAAGGGGACACATCAACACCTGTCCACTCATGAGCCGCAGGTGTAAGCATTTTGCCCATGAGAGAACAGGAAAACCTTTTTAACCCACTTTCCCCCTCCACGATTTTTTGGGCGAAAGGGCCCTAAAGCGCCTTTTCTGTGGCGGAAGGAGAGAGAGAGAATCCCGCAGACGAAGAAAAGAGAGAGACAGAGAGAGAGACAGAAGACAGACAGCGAGAGGGGGGGCAGACACAAAAGATTTTATGGCAGGGCTTGCGAGACAAGGCCCTCGCCCGTGCCGGCTCCCCACAAATCGCCAAAAAATTTAATAAAGCCACGACGGCCCGTTGGAATGCTGCGAGACCACGCGCCCTCGACCTCGATGACGAGACGCTTGTTAATTTAGTTGTTTATTGCAAACCCTCTTATAAAATCAAGGCCGAGTTTAAAAATCACGGCATTTTGTGTTGGCCCAAAAACCGCCGCCGCTTTTAAATTGAGGGGGTGTAAAATTTTCGAGAGATTGTGGTTTTAAAAAAACTGGCGAGTAAAAAAGGGGTTTTGTTTCAAGGCTTTGTCAGGCTGGGAAAATTTTAACTTAAATTTCAAGAAAGGGATGGGGTTTGTTATCTTTCGCAAGGAAAAACTTTGTCCAAATTTTAAAAAAAATACTTGTTTTATGGGAGGGAAAGTTTTTAAAAAGAAATGAGTGGGACCTTTTTTCCCTCCTTCAAACCAAAAGGAAGGGGACGTTTTTGCCCAAATTTTTAATTGGGGTAACTTGGCTTTTAATTTTTGGAAATTGACTTTTCAAAAAGCCCAAAATGCGGTTTCCTAGTTGTAAAAACTTCCCCGGGGTTTTTTTTGCCAAAACCCCGGCAAAGCAGAGCGCGGCACGCCGGGCTGGGCCCCAAAAAGGGCCCGGTGTTTTTTTTGGTTTTTTTTTTTGGGTGTGTGTTGAAATGCCCTCAAACGTTTGCAATTTCCAGGAACCCCACAAAACATGACGGGGGTTTAAAATATAAGGGTTTAAAAAAATGGGAGGGGGTTCCCGTTTCCCCCTCTTCGTGGATGTAAAAAGCAGGTCCGGGGACGTTTGGGGATGTTTTGGCATTGGGGTTTGGTTTTTTGTTGTTTTGTTTGTTGTTTGTTTGTGTTTGTTTTTTTTTGTTTGTGTGTGTGTTTGCCTACCCAGGCCCCCCCCCACCCCCCCCCCCCCCACCCCCCCCACGAGCCCCTACCCCAAATTGAACACACTTCCCCGGGGTCCCCCGTTCCCCTTTTTTGTTTAAAAAAGTTCCGGGATAAGTTTTTAATTTTTTTGGGAAACAAAACTGATGGGGGTTTCCTTGGGTTTTTTGTTTTTTTTTTTTGTTTTTTGTTTGTTGTTTTTTTTCCCTCCCCAACGCCGTTTCCCCCCCCAACCCAGAGTCCCCCCACCCCCCCACGGCAGCCCCCTACCCCCCCCCCCCTTTTTTAACCCCACAATCCCACCCCAATAAATTTCTTAAAATTAATTAAAATTCAAGTTTTTAAGTTCTTTTTTTAAGTTTTTTAATTTTGTTTTTTGTTAATTTTAATAATTTTTTTAATTTTATCCAAAAAAAAACAAAAAAAAAAAAAAAAAAATAAAAAAAAAAAAAAAAAATTTTAAAATAAACCCCCCCCAAAAAAAAGGTAAATTTTTTAAAAAAAAAAAAAAAAAAAAAATTTTTAAAATTTTTTAAAAAAAAAAAAAGAAAAAAAAAAAAAAAAAAAAAAAAAAAAAAAAAAAAAAAAAAAAAAAAAAAAATAACAGAGAAAGGGGCCCCCCCAAAAATGCAACAGTTTTAAGTTCAATTTTCCCTGAAGATTTGGGGCCCTTGTATCACATGGATTTTTATAGTGGCATTGAATCAACTTTTTCTGGCGTTGGCGGTGTTTATTTTTTCTAATGCTGTAAACATTAATTTTTTTTTGTCTTTTCCACTTGCAAATTTTTTTCCTGCTTCAACACGCCCAGGTTTTTTTAAGGGTCCCCACTGGTTCAGTTTTTTTCTGATGATTTTCTGGCTTGGTTATTTCCCCCCCTGTTTTGGGTTCTGTGATTTTCCAGATCGTTCATTTTGAAGGGAAAAAAATCTATATGTTTAAAGTTATTAATCCTGTTAATGGCGAAAAACAATTTTAAAAAATCTGAGTATAAATAATCCTAGGCTTAAAATGATTTAAAAAAACCCGGTCTTGGTTAAACCCATAGTAAGTTTGTTCAAAAATCAATGGGAGCAAATTAAAGTAGTTTAGGTACAAATAAAAACCTTTTGCCCCCCACTTTTCACATTCTGCCCCTGCTGCGCTTCTACCGTTATGATACTTTAAATGTTTGTGGCGCTCTGTTGAATCTGTTAAATGCTGAATTCTTCCGAGGAACGTTTTTTTTTTCCCCATGCTCCCAAAAGATACGCCTTTCCTTTTTTGGGCAAAGTTGTCTCAATTGGTCTTCATAAGTTCGGGAAGGGTTTAGGCTGCTTGTGCTGTGGAGATCATCGCTTTTCAGTTTTTTTTAAAATTTATAATTATTTTTTTTAAAAAAATGGCCCCGAAAAAACTGTTCCCAACCCTTGTATACCTTTTGTGTTATTGGGGCCTTAAGTTAGGATACACGTTTTGAAAAAGCTTGAAAGTTTTTAAACCAGCGATCTTGGAAAACTAGACTTTTGGGTTTCAGCAAAGCTGTTGCTATTTGCAGCTTCGGTTCCCACGAAAGTTTTTCTAGTCAAGAAGGAATATTCCGAAAATAAAAAATATGTAAAAAAAAAAAATACATTATAAAAAAGGCTTCACTCGCAATTGATGGGCGGCGCTGTGGTGAATGCGCTTGTTTTAGCGGCAGTAATTTTGCATTTGAAAGGGGGAAATGACGGGAGAGAAAAAGGCATAACAAGCTATGGAGAAACTGCAGCTGCACAAAGCCTTGAAAAGCGGGGAGATTGAGCAGTTGATTTTTTTAATGACACACTAAAAAGGGACGGGGCTTGCGCTTAACATTTAAAATGTTGACCAGAATAAAAAAATTTTATCTGAACGGCAAACCAGTCCGATTGCCCCAAAAAATTCAGTGACTTTTATCAACCATCAGAAAAAAAAAAGATGCAAGAAATCGCGTTTATTGTTGTTTTTTATAAATGTTGGTTTTTTGTTGCGCATAATATCAGCTAAATAAAAAATGAACAAAAATCTATTATTCAAAAAGGATTTTGGGAGGGAATCAGGGAAATAAAAAAGCTAAGCAAGCAGGGGGGTTAGTAAACAAACAGCAAAAGAAGGTTTCTAAAAGGTTTTGGGAAAATTTTTTTTAAATGCCCCCTAGAGAATCGAACCGCATTTTAATACAACCCCAAACGCCCCCCATAAATGGTTTCAAATTTCCCTTTGGAAGGGATTAGAAAAAAAAAGATTTAAGTAGAAATTACAGTCTTAAATAGCTTAGTATAAAGGCTGAACCTTAAAAAAAGAGTGTTCGCTGTTGCGTTGCTTAAAAACTGATTTCCAGGGTCCAAAAACTTACCCTCGCAGATTCAAGTGATGAGGGAAAAAGTTTAAAAAGGTAAAGTGAATCAAATTATTGTTAAAAACAGATTTTATATTAAAGAGGCTTCCCGGGAGTTCCAGTCACAGGCTTAGTTGAAAACTTTAAAAAGTTAGCCGAAAGCTTTTTCCCCTCCGTATCCAGAGAGTGTTTGACAATTCTCGCACCAGAGGGGTTTAGAGATCCCCTCTTTTTGCGCGAAATGATAATGAAGAATTTAAAGGGCTAAACCAGTAAAGCAATCAAAAAAAAAACAAAAAATGTTGTTAAAGGGAGCGTCTTTCTCCGGCAAAACTTTACCGTTTGGTTTGAAAGAAAGGTACCTTTTTTACCGGGGGAGCAGAAGGGCCCAAATCGCTCAGGGAAAAAGATCCAGTTTGGAGGTTGACCCATATGAAAATAAAAAAAATTGTAAAGAGAATCCCCCCGGGGTATTTTTTACGAGAAACTGCAAAACAAAACACCAGCTCCCCCAAGATCTTTTGTAAAAAGAAGAACTGCAGAAAATTTCCCCCAGACACATTTCCGCTTTAATTAATTTAGGTTTCTCCAGTGCCCAAATGCTATGAAAACTCTGGTTTAAAAACACCGTTTGTGTTTGTTCTATCAAATGACTTTTTGTTAAAACAGTTGTGTTGATCCAGTAGTTTTGATCGATTTTTTACTTTTGCAGATGAAAAGTCTTATTCCCAAAAAGTTCTTTGTGTTGTCATGATATGTTTGATGACACGTGGAGATATTCCTTTGCTTTTAATGATTTTCCTGGTCAAAATATTAATTTTTGCCCTTTAAAAACCAAACCCTTGCCTTTTTTTAATTCTTTATTTTTTAAAACCTTCTTGTTATAATTAATGAAAAGGCGGTCTTTAGGGAAATGGAGTGTTCCTTTGACCCCTTTAGCATTCGGTTTAGTTTTTTAGTGTTTCAGTAGGTTTTATAAAAAAATTGTATTGTGAAAGTACTTGGATAGGTAGAGGGTTTTTAAAGTGCATAAAGAAATCTAAATCAAAAGTTTTGAAAATTTAAAAACAGTAAAAAATAAAAAAGGGTTTTTCCCAAATTTGATTTTTTTTTTTCATATTATGCCAAAGTGTCATAAAATCTTTGAATTGATAATTGGTTTGAAGTCTTTTAATTTGTTCTTTCTCTTGGTGCAATTTTGACGTTTTTGCGCTTGTGGGGTTTTCCCCATAGTTTTAAAAAAGTGTTGTTCTCAGTTAAAAAAGTTTTTTGAAGATCTGTGGTTTAGTTTGGTCGTGTTCTTATGATGTTTTTTTCATGAAATGTTTTGATGAAGAAATTATACGGGGCAGCTTTACTTTAAACCATGTTTAAAAAAAATTGTAAAAGTCTGAAAGGCAGACATAATTTTTTTTGTCAAAGGATTGGGAAAGTTTGGCGGTCTTTGGACCCTTTTAGCTTTTCTGTGCAAATGGTAGTATTATGGGGGTCAGGGGTTTTATGAGGTTTTTTAAGTAATTCAAAATAAAACCCGGTGTAGGGTTAAAATCCCCAACCCATTTTAAACCCTTTTGAATATTTTTGTATGTGGCTTTTAAAGTTCGAAATGAAGTGATTGCGCATACCCCAACCCATAAAAATTGTTTGATTAATAATAAGATAGTTAGATTTTACTCGGTAAAATGATAAGTATTTGTTGTTTGTTTCGTAATGATGCGACGTACTAATTCCCCCAGAATGTTTTATATTGAAGTTGGAAAATTGAAAATAATCTGTCTCCAGTAAACTTTAGAAAGGCCCAGTTTCCCCCCAGGGGGAAAGAAATGGGGGATAAGATAATGTTTCTGGGGGTTTTCTAAATTTTTCAAGACCCCGCCCCTAATTGCCTTTAAATAGGAGTCTGAATTTCCCCCTCGTTTTAAAATTAATTTTGCCTGTTTTGGCTGTGGAAATAAAATCGTGTGCTTTCTTAAATAGAAAAAAAGGCCTTTAGGGGGAGTGTATTTCGAAAACCTTTCCCAACTGTTCAGTATAAAAGGGTAAAACGCCTTTTAACGGGTTGAGTCAAAATATTCTTCCGTTATTGGCGGACTTTAAGGAATAGCCGTGAGTTAATGAACCCATTGTGTGCATAGGTCTAAAAGACAGTTTTTTAAAGTGAAACACATGTACTTTTTGTGACTGTGCGATGCATGACCCCTAAAGGAGTTCGCTTTCAAATAAGGTAAAGGTCGTAACCTCGAAATTTATGAAAGAATACGGCAGCTTCTGTTTGGTCAAACTTAGTTGAAGATTGATTTTTTTTATGCCCCGCCCCCTTAAACTTTCGTAATGTGATCTGGTTTTATGGGGTTTTTCCCTCTGGGCGATCAAACCGCAAACCAACATGGGGGGTGGTTTTTTTTTGGGGCTTAGGGTATCTGTTTCGAAAAATTTAGTTATTAGAAAACATTCGCACTTGCTGCAGCCTTAAAAACTTTCTACCCCGCTTTGGGTTGTTAATTTGGCTTAAAAGGGCGCCTCGAAAACTCAAAAGAAAAATAAAATCTGATGAACCAAAAGACGTTTTTCGAAGTTTTTTTGGTGTGGCCCTTATAAGGAAAAAAAGGCTCGAAGTCTGCGAAAAATACTATGGAGAATTTTTCACCCCTTTCAGCTTAAAACAATTTGCCCGGTGGGGGCGTAATTAGTTCGTATTCAGTCTACAGCTTTTCAATTTTTATATGTTCACTCGCGGCTTGCACAGAGGGCTTCTTGTTAAACTTTTTACAGATTCTTGTTTGCCATTTTTTGAAGATGCTGTTTGTCTATCTTGTTGTATAATGTGTAAGGGGGCAGCCCTGCGGGCCCCCAAAAAACATTAGGGTAATCCACATGACTTTTGGTGGTTCCCTATTTTTGGACGTTCGGGGCCTTTTTAATTGGCCCCAAAATTTTTTCCCATCCATTGTATCTTTAAAAAGTTATTGGGTTGTTTTGTTCTTCAAACTGATCAATTGGTTACATGGAAAGGATATTCCATTAAAGTTAGTTTCTTTGGTGTATTGGATAGTTGCCCCTCTCTTGGTGTTCGCGGACATGATGCAGCCTTGCAAGAACGCCCACATAAAACATTTGTTGTCTAAAATTTTTTATGTTTAAAACTGCTCTCTTTAAAACCAACCCCCGAGGTGGGGAATGTAAGCCTTGCCTAAAATGGGGATTTAGTTTTTTTAATTATTTAGGACTTCGCCCTTGCCCCCCGGCCCCCTCTCATTTTGTTTTTCGCGGCGCGTAAACGTGTAAGCAGTTCGTCTGCCCAACCGGGTTTTAAAGTCATTAGAGGAAAGAATAGTTGTTGTTTGTCGACCCCCGACTTCTGATTTTTTCTTTTATTGTTATAGCGATTAAAACAGCAAAATTTCTTTAACGGTGGGTCTATGTTATTTTACTTGGACTGGGAAATGAGAAAAACACTTCCCTGTGTTTGTTGGGTCAAGCTTCTAAACCCAATATCTTCAGTGTCTTGTAAACGCTCTTCTCGAGCTTTCTTAAAAAATTGTCTTGCCCTTCATATATTTACCCATCTGTCTTTCTTTTCAAAGCCAAAAATTTTTTTAAAATTTAAAAAAAAATATTAATCAAAACCCAAATATCAACGGTCTTTTGTGTTGGTCATAAAAAATATAAAACCCCTTTTGGGTGTTGTTAATGTGGCTTTTTAGAACGGGTTTTTAAATGTTTCTTTTATTTTTTAAGCACCCTTTTTTATCTTGGGGGGGCTGTGAGAAAAACTTTCCCCGCCTTTCTTTAAAGATCAAATTTTGTCTTTTGTAGTCTCAAAATCGCCTGAAAAGTTTAAATTCTTCATCCGTGTGTTTGAGTCAACAAGCGTTTTTTTTTTGCAGTTTAAACGAGAAATTTTGCTGTTTTTTTGTTGAACCATGCTGTGTGCTTTTGGAGTTTAGTTTTTTTTTTTTTGCTGCAGACTACGGCAAATGAACACAGCCCGAGAGCAAAAGAAAAACTTTTTAAAGGTAAGTGCGGGTGCGCCTAGGCCCGTTGCTAAGAGCCCCAACACTTGTTCCTGCTGATAGAGCACTTATAGTCGATGCTCCGTTTAAACATAGAAACCGCATTAAAGGCAGCAAAATCCTTGTTTGGTTTTGCTGATTTTAAAAGGTTTGCTCTGATTTGCGGCATTTGCGTAAATGTTTGAAATCTAAAGGTTTTTACTTCGGGGGGTTTCTAAAAACAGAGAATTGCCGCTATCTCTTCTTTTGGCGGCGGTGGCCTTTTGGGAAAACGAACAGAATGCTTTTTATAAATAAAATAATTGTATATACTTTTTCTAATTGTTAGCTTAAATATTCGTGCGCATCAAAAATAAAAAAAAATGCTTTAAAGCGGTTTTCGGCTTTTTTCTTTATAAATTTTGAATGTTTTTACGTCTCTCACAGCTCTCCCCTTCCCAGAACTGATTACCCTTGTTCCCTTTGGTAAACCCAAAAAAACCCGTATTTTGTTGTTAAATAATCATAAGCCAAAACTTGTAAAGATGTAAATCTTTAGAACTAGGTTGTGTGGTTTCCCCCCTCCGCCCCCAAACAGTTTTCTTTTCATCAAATGCTGAAAAGGTTTAACCCGTAGCGTAGTTTTGGTTAGGGCCCCCTCAATCAAAACATTGTTTTTCTTTATTTTTGGTTTAAAAAAACTTTTCATTTCCCTCTTTTGAAGGGTTTCTTCATCTTCAACAGCATTTAAAATACCTTTTTGCGATCTTCTGCAAAATAAAACTAAAATTCATATAGTGTTGCCCCGCTTCTGGGTAGTTGTTTGTGAATCACTCTTTCGTAATATATTACTAATTCTGACTCATATTGGTGCCAATCAGCCGAAATTAGAGTTGCTAACAACGTCAAACTCTACGGGTCAGAAATACTGTACTTTTTTCCCGGGGCTGTGATTTTATAACCCCTTTGTATTCATTAAAAATTAGTTCAATGACAATCTGTCTTTTAAAGCTCCCCTTTAAAGTATGGTGCATGCGCTTTTAACAACTCAAATCTAAGGGGAAGGAAAAAAAACGATTTCCCTACGCAAACTTTACAGTACATCTTTTTGACGTTTTTGTATCTCCAGCCCTTTCTATGTTTTAGTGTTCTTCATTTCGATTCCTGAAACCAAGATATCCCCTTTTTTCCGGTTAGCCCTAGATCGAATAGGTTAAAAAATTTTTGTCTGCATTTGTAAAGAAAATATTTCTTGCCCCTAAATTTTATAGAAATTTTTTAACAATTTCCCCCCCAGTTCGTACAACTGTCCTGTTTGGGTCTGTTGTTGAAAACCCAGTTCTATTTTGAAAGTAAGGCGTGCAAGCCCGGCCAATAATTTTATCCCCTCCTAGGTTGGAAAATTTTCAGTAAGAAATTTTTCTGCATCAATGTGATGGTTATTTGGAACAATAATTTCGTTTTTTCCCCCCCCCAGGGGCTCTTTCTGTTTTTTATGGGGTTTAAAATCGTTTCCCTAGTTTGTTGTGCATTTTTTTGAAACAAAATAAAAGTTAATTATTTAAAAAAAATGGCAGGATTTTAAGTGAAGAAAATTTGATGTTTTTGATGTGGAGACGAATGAGGAAAAAAGATCCCCTTTTTCACGCATCGCTCAAAAGTCTCAAGCGGTGAAATTAAAAGAAAGTACGGTCGGAGCTTTTTTCAAAAATTTAGGCCAAGAACTCCCCAATTTTTAGACAAAGATTTTGAATTAAAAAATGGTCATTTTTCTGTAAAAAAAGACCAAGGGCAACTTGTTCAGCTTAAACTAAAAAAAACCCTTTAAAGTTTTTTTCCGGGGGTTCAAATTTTAATAGCTCAGTGTGAAGATCAAAATCGCCCCTTTGGCTTTTTAGGGCCAAAAATTAAGGGGGGAAAAGGGTTGCTAAACTTCAAAAAAACTGCAGAAAACCCGAAGATAACAAAAGCAAAAAAGGAATTAAAGAATTAATCAATCAGAGGTGAAGTAATAAAAGTATAGAAGCAGAATCCCAGTTTTTTTGAAGAAAAAGCGTTTTAAAGGGCTTAACGACTCACCGCTACCCATGCGGAACTAACGGCCCTTGATTGCTTTAAGAACCATTAGAGGCGAAAATTTAAAAACAATTTGCAAAATAGGTGAACAGATGGGATATAAAAAAAGAAAAAAAAAAACTCGTGAGGCTGACGACCCCATCGTAGGGCCTGATATTAAAAAAAGAATAAAACCCAAAAACTAAAAGTTTTGAACAAGGAGTCAGCAAAACAGAAGTGTAATGCTAACGAGACCCCATTTCGAAATCAAAGTGAATTGTAAGAGAAAATACGAAAAAAAAATTTTATATGAAAAACACAACGCTAGCAGAACGAATAAGAACATTGTTTGAGACAGGGGGTCAATTGCAGCGTTTTTAACGCCTTTTGGATTTGCAATAAGTACACTGGTGATGGGTTTAAGGCGGCGGTGGTCAAAGTTCATTTCTCCGCCGCCTGCTCCACCAAAATCATGGGTAAAAAAAGCTTGATTCTTTCGAAATTTTTTAAAAAAATTAGCAGTAAAGCTAAGATCTTTACCCGGGGATTTAGGGGGTATTGTCAGTTGGCTTTTGTCTACTGCAAGCAAAGTAGTTGGCTTAGGCCGGACTTATGGGGGATTAGTTCTTGTAATAGTTGGGTTTTTATTTAGTAAGTAAAGACCCAAATAATCCTAGGCAGTTAAACCAAAAAAAGCGCTGTTTTTATATTGGTATGGGAAAAGAGTCCCCGAGCTTGCTGGTCTTCAATGACTTTGGGGGTTTGGATTGGGATTGATGATTAATTTGGGGGTTCTTTTTTTGTTTTTAAAAATTTTGGTCAGATTTATGTGTTTTTCCCCAAACCTTTTTTTCTTGCTGCTATAAGATTTCATTATTATAGTTTATTATTATTCCACCTGGGGGTTTAGGTAGAAGCGCATGTATAAACCCGTGCCAACAGCAAAGTTCTTTCGATCTTGGTATTTTAAACATTTGTTTCCCCTTTTAAACTTGAAAGGGAATCAAATGTAGAATTAAAGGCGTTCCCCCAAATTTTCTAAGTATTTTTTTTGGCGTCAAGCAGTAGAAGGATCAGTTTGCCGATCTTTTTGGCTTGCGAACCTAGCAAAACCAAAGTAAATACGATAGGTGTTTATTCTTCTTTCCGCTTATTGGTTTTGAAGCGTTAAAATAAAAAGTTTTTCCCTGGTTTTAGCTCTTGCTTTGGAAGGGCCCCCATTTTGAAAAGGGGACGCCCGGGCAAAGTTTTTACTTTCTTGCGTGCCTGAAAAATAATTTAGTATGCCATGATTATGATCCCAAATTTTGTCTAAAACCCGTTTGTGTTAATATTGAAACGTTCAGATCCTTTTTAAAAACCTTCAGTCTATTCGTTGCTGAGTGGATTAAAAGGTTTTTTCATTTGGGAATGGCGCTTGCAGTTCAGACAAAAAAACGTCTGAAGTGTAATAAAAATGAAATTGTACACTGACCCCACCCAAAAAATCATGGTGATTTAAATGATCAGCATACGACATCCACCCCAGTTGTGCGCAAAACCAGCAAAGTTTAACTGGTTCTGATAAAATGCATGGATGACTAAAACCCCGCTTTTGGGTGTGCTCGTTTTTTAAAAAGGGGGGTTAAGTTTTGGCTAATGGGTACTCACCTTTTTTTGAAAAGGACAGTTGGGTCACAGCAATGTCGGGGTGTCAGTTGTTATTTTTAGATTGTAGTGGGCCCCCAAAAGAATATTTTGCGCTGTTATTTTAATGCATCATTTTTAAAATTTTTTTAAAAAAATGTTTGTAAACAAAAACAACCCAAGGGGCAGTCCCTTGTTTTTAGAAAATTTTATTGATAAAAATTGCGGGGCAAAAACGGTCGCGCTCCATGAAAAATTTTACAAAATCGAAGGGTTTTAATTTAAAACGAAACCAAAGGGGGAAAAATTAGATTTAAAAGTTGGGGGGCTCAAAGCTAACCAGTTTAAAATATGAGGGGTTTTTACGGGGTTTTGGGTCACAAAAGAACAATGAGAAATTTGGCATTACTTCAAAATTAACAATGCAAATTAAAAACAAAATTAACATTTAACCTGAAAATGCAGATTATTTTTGTAAGAGTAGCTAAAAGTTAGGCTTTAAAATTGACCCCCAACATAAAAAATTTTTTTTGCGCCAAACAAAACTACTTTTAAGGGGGAAAAACCCCCGATCTTGCATTAATTCTTCTTTATGTTCTTTGGATGAGCTAAACCTGGAAAAAAATTTTGATGGAAAGGCCCCCAAATGTTTTAAGAGCTTTCCCCGGCCCGGGAAAGTGCATTTGCGATTATGAAAATTTTACAATTCCCAATTTCAGTTTTAAAAAATTAGTTTTTGGGAGGGGGGATCATTTAAAATAAAAATTTTCAGACAAAGGGGAAAATTGTGAAATGCAAAAACCTAACATGTTTTTGAAATAAAAAAATAAATGTACTAAAAAAAGTGCGGGGGCCAGAAGAAACCGGGAAATTACTTAGCGCCTGTGAGGTGTATAAATTTGAATTAAAAGACCTTGCAGTGTTGCGGACTTTGAAAAGAAGGTGGAAAAGGGGTTTTTGGTTTTGAGTACACTAAAGATGGTGTTAAACGAAGAGGTTGGGGACAACAAAAAGTTTCCTAAACTAGAAAAAACTGCGCAATTGAGGCAAATAAGGGTTTGGCCCGTTGAATTAAAAATTCGAAAACCTGACCTAAATGGACTTGAACCAATTTAGAATGGGGAAATAAATTGAATTTTAAGCCCTTTAATTTTTGGCCCTCAAAAAAGTTTCAGAAAAGCATTTAACCTGGCCCCCTTTTCTGTAAGTCTTATGCCGTGCAAAAGTCGGAAAGAGATTGAAAAAAAGCCGTTGGGAAAAAAAAAAGTACATCCTCCCCGAAGAGAAGCGGTTTTTAAAAAAGCTTCTACCCAAAATTACAGTTATTCCCCAAATGAAATTAGGGAACGTTACAAAAATTTTGAAATTTCTGTCTTAAAGATAAGGAGGGGATGGGGGTTTTGGGCGTTAGTGAGTCCTTTTTAAAGGAATTCTAATTGTGGCAAAATTTTGCGTTTTCAGTCTTAAAGTTACTGTTGTCTTTTTTCACAATGGTGAGGTATTAAGGTCATAACAAAAGCAACAAAAACAATATTAGTCTAAAAAGAAAAATCTTCGACTAAATTGGATTAAAACTTACACATTTAGCCCTTTTAGGATTTTATTAAGAAAAGTTTTAAAGAGGACATGATAAAAAACAATAACGGATTAGATTAAGTTTTGTTATAAAACTATGGAGCAGTTAAACTTTTTGACAAAAAAAACCCCTTGTTTGATTTGTGGGGAACTGGTTGTGGAAAAAAAATATTTATCCCCGACCCGTTACAAACGTTTACGTTATAATTTTTAAACTTTTTGGTTTTCTGTCAAACTTAAATGGAACAAAGCATTTAAAAAATTTTAAAGGGTTTTTAAAGGACAGATGTAACATTATTTAGTTTATCCTAGCAATAAACTTGAGTGTTTAGAAAAGTTTTATAGACTGTTTGAAGGAACGCAGACATTTTTATTATGTGACTGTTCGCAGAAAGGGGCATAGTTAAAAGAGAAACACTTTTTCGAAAAAGCTTTTGCGGAAGAAAAGCTGGGAAAAAGTGTGGGTTTTTTTGCCAGAAAAATTAAATCGTTTTAAAAAGACTTTAGGAAAAAGTTAAGATGTAGTTTTATTTCACATGAAAACAGAGACTCATTTGAAAATGTTTGCGTGAAATGTGTTATTTTAAAATGACCGGAAAAAACATTGGATTAAACAAAAAATGAAAACTAAAAAGTTTATAAATTTTGTATTAAAAGGAAACCCCGCACAGTATGTTTTTTTGTAAAAAAATGTTTTTTTTTGGTTATTGAGTCTTACTTGTAGGAACAGTAATTGCGTTTCGTGTGTGTGTGTGTGTGTGTCTCCCGCCCCTGTCTGTTGTTTCTCTCCTTTTTCTCTCTCTTCTCTGTTGCCGGTGATTCTCTCTTTCTCTTCCCCCAAGGAAAAGGCGGTTTAGGCCCCTTTTGCCAAAACTCGGTGGAGGGTGAAAGTGGTTAGAATAAGGTTTTCCCGTTCTCTATTTCAAATGGTGGCCCCACACGGTTTGGACTTAAGCGGTTTGTTTTTCCCTGACCTTGGATTTTTACACAGGCGATTGCTATCATGTTCCACTTACCGGGGAATGAATCAAATCCGTTTAAATTTTCGCTTCCCCTCGTACAATTGTGACCAAAAAAAATTCGCCCTAAACTTCAGTTTTTTGCTTTCGGTTTTTTATGGAAGTCAGTTAGAAAGGCTATCACACACAAATGGCACTTCCATGTAGTGTTTCAAAAATTTACCGTTAAAACCCTTTTTCTTGACAATTGTCCCATTTGGATGAAAATTTTATAGCACCGGGGTTTGCCCAGTGAGGACTAAATACCGTTTTAAAAATGCTCGGAAAAAAACCCTTAAAAAAACCCTTATTTTGCTTTATTTCTTTCTCAAAAGCCTTGGGGGGATTTAAGCGGTTGGAAAATGGGGGGTAGTTATATGCTTCGCTCTTTTTCTTTTTGGTGTTGTGTGTGGGGTGTGGGGGGATGCACGTTTGTGTATGAGTGTGGGCTGGGCCCAAATGTGTGGGGTGTGGGTGTGTGTGTGTGTGGTGTGGTTTTGTGGTGTGTGTTTTGTGTGTGGGTGTGTGTGTGTGGCGCGCGGTCGCGGTCTCTGTGCGATTTGTTTGTGTGTATGTGTGTGTGCGCAGCAGTTGTGGTGGGTGTGTGTGTGTGTGTTTGGGGGTTGGTGTGTGCGCGCACGCACGCGGGTATGTGTGTGCGCGCCCCCTCCGCGCGCGCTGCGGCGTGCGGGTGTGGTGTGGGTGTGTGATGTGTGGCAGTGGGTGTGTGTGTGTGTGTGTGTGTGGTTGGGGTTGTGTGTGTGTATGCTGTATAGAAATTAAGGTGATGGTAAATATTCAACATTTTTAAATGTTATTATCCGATGGGGTGTTAAAGGTAAAGCTGCGGTAATGGATTTAGACTGCTCTGACAAGGGGTTATTCTGGCGATTTTAAAATTCCCCCCGCTTTGTGGTCCAAAAATCCCCTAAAATTGTTAACAAACGAATCCCTTTCCCGTACAATAAAAACGCAAAATTTAACCATTTTAAATGACGGCTCTTAACAAGAATTGCTGATCGATCAGTCAACGCTGCTCTCGATTTGATTTGCTTTGTTTCCCGAAAAACCCTTTGTGTACTTTGGGGTTATCAAAAACGTTAGGCAGGTCATCCCCCATTGAAATCCAACTTCTAGTGAGCCCCCCGAAAAAAAAATCTTTCAAATTTAATGCACTAAAAATAAGAAGATAAGGGTTTAAATTGGGGGTTTTCAATCAAATTTTGACAGCAGGTTCGTCTTTTCTAAATTTCAATCAAATACGGTTAGGGAAGGTTTGGGAAAATTTTTTTTGAACTAAGAAAAAATTATCTTAAGGCTGCAGATTTGAACCCCAAAAAACAATTAAAAAATCATCCCGAAAGCTCAAACCCCTGGGGAATTTGGGTGAGTCGGTGGGGGCGAAAACTAAGGCCCTTAAAAGGGTGATGCCGTCTACGCAGCCCAAAGTAGAGTGGAAAAATTACACGCTGAATCAAAAAGCTAATACCCTGTAAAAGGTTGCTTTGCGCAGCAAATTACAAAAAATTAGTCTCAATGTTCCAAACCCCCAAAACGATGTGCTTTACTTTGGAAGAAAATTTGAAAATCGGTTTTTTTTTATCTCCCCGGCCTGTCTTTATCGAAAACGTAAAAACTGTAAAAAAAACGGGGAAAGTTGAAATTTTTTGGACACTTTCGCAGCAAAGGTCAGAGAACCTTCCCAAAAAGAAGCAAGAACGAGAAGAATATTTAAAAAAGAAGGGAGAAACATTTTTAACCCCATGACATGACACACGTTTTATATTAATAAAAAGTAAAAATGGAGGGTTCGACTCATTGCGTCTAAAACTGGTAAAGCGCAAATTTATCCATTTTCTTAAAATGAATAAAATTTTTTCCAACTTTTAAAAAAACCTAAAAACCAGTAAACCCCCCCCCCCTCCCCTTTTCCAAAAATTCTTTTTTTTTTAAAAAAAATTGTTAAACTCGCACAACTAAATTTTCCACCCTCATCTAAATTAACATATTAAAACTATTCAAAAAAGGCTTTTATTCAAAAACAACTTAAAAACTTTAAAATTGAAATTGAAAATTAATTGAAAAAACAAAACCTTTAAAACTTTAAACAAAAATCTCAACTGCCACCCCTGGGCTTCTCAGGTCGAAGTGGTATTCCCACTAGAGGCTGGGTGTTGGGTTTGGCCAACGCCCGTCCGTCTAAAGTGCCCCCGTTTTGGGGGAACCCTCAGGTTGATGTCTTCCTGCCCCACAGGGCACCCGCCCGAGGAACCCGGGGTCTTGCCACGCTCAGGTCCCCAAGTTCGAGCCTGGCGGGTAGGTTCCCAAATTGGGCCCCCTTCCCCTGCCCCCACTTCCCAAAGGGGACCCACACAATCAAACAAACACCCCAACCCCGGGAATTTAAAAAAATACAAAACCCAGCCAACCCAAAAAGATGACCACCACTCACACCACACACATACACACCACACACCACGCACCACACACACCCCCTACCCAACACCACCACCACAACCTCACCACCAACAACACCCCCACACACAAACCCCCTACAACCAAAAAAGCACACACAAACCCACACACACACCAACCCACACCACAACACAAACCCCCCCCCAAAATTAAAATTAAAATTCTTTACCCGAAAATTGCCCCCGGGAGCGATGGGGTTCGAGGGCGGGAACCGCAGGCAAAAAGCCGTTTCCCCCCGTTTGGGTCGCGAAGTGCTGGGAACTAGGTGCTGGACGGGATTTCCCGCGAAGCAGGGGCCAGTTCTGGGGGCCAAACACCGCCACGGACAAAACTTGGTCCGTGTCTTGTTCCGTGTTTTGACCTTTTGGGGGTTGGGGTGCTGGCCAAAAGGGGGGGAAATTTCCATGGTTCTTTGAATCGTCGTGGCGGCGGTCGCAGGGCCGAGGGGACTGTTTTAAAACCTTTTCTGGGGTTTTTGTTGTCTTGTGGGCCCCCCTTTTTACCCTTTTTTATTTTTTCGGTGGGTTTGTCAAACCCCCCCCATTTGGTTTTCCAGTTTTTGTTTTCCCAACACTTGGGGGGGGGGGGCCTTTTCCCTTTAAGTCAAAAGCCCCTCAAAACTCCGGCCCTTTTGGTTACTTTGCGAGGAGAAGGATCTTTGTTTTTTTCCACCTTTGTTTCCCTTTCCAACAAATTTGGGTTACCCCGCCCCCCCAAAACTCCGCGCTTTTTTTCAACTTTTTTTTAAAATCGCTTTGTTTTTTCTTTTGGAAACCAAAAACCCCCCAAACCCAAAAGCTTACACCCCACATCATTTTAACTTTTTTTCTCCCCGTTTTCCCCGAAATTTTGTTTTTTTTTTTTTTTTACACCAAAATTTTGGTGGCATGCTTTCCCTTTGCAGATCTCCAGGTCCTTCAATTTTTGGAAGATTTTCGTTGGCCTTTCTGGAAAACAAAAACCTGCAAGCGGGGGGAAAAACTTAACCACATTTCCGGTACCTTTTTTTTTTTTCGAATTTTTTTTTTTTTGCCTCAAAAAATTTTTACGGTAAATTTTATTTGAAAATTTTTTCCCCAAAAAATGGGGGTTTTACAATATTAGGGCTTATACTCGGTACTTTACGGTAGAGTTCTTCCATTAATGCTGGAATTCTGGAAAGCTGCCATGGCTTGGAAGAAAGCAACAGTTTGTACCTATCCATAAACAAGGAAAATCAAAAAGAAAATCTTCTAATTTTCGACCTATTTCTTTGACTCCTCACATTGGAAAACTTTTGAGAGGATAATGAAATTCAGATTAGAACATTTCCTTGAAAGAATGGGATTTTGCCAATATTTCAAGCTGGTTTCAGAAAAGGGAGGGGTGTCACTGATCATGTTAGTCTTTTAGCTTCACACATCAAAAAAGCCTTGGCTAAGCGACACTCCACTTTAGCCACGTTTTTGATATTCATAGAGCGTACGATTCCGTTTGGCATTTCAAATTATTGTCCAAGGCTCATGAAACTGGATTAAAAGGTCGTTCCACATGTTTTTACAATCATTTTTATCTGAAAGAAACGCTACAAGTAAAACTGAATGGTGGTGCTGTCAAGTACAAGAAGTTAACATGGTGTCCCCTCAAGGAAGTGTAATTTCTCCAATCCTCTTCTCATTGATGCTTCATGATCTTAACCAATTGACACGAAAGGGGCAACTTTAGCTGCTTATGCAGATGAATATTGCAATGTGGAAAAATGTAAATTGTAATTTTACAAAAAAAAAAAAATCAAGCGTAATAAAATTGTTGAACATTTTCAATTTGCGATCAGTAAACTTGTTAATTATTTGAATTCAAACGGTTTTAAACTTATCAACGGACAAATCGGTTTTTATTATATTTACAAAGAAAAATATCGATTTGAAGTAGGGACGCTGTAGAAGTAAAAATAGGTGATTCTTTATTTTCCCAAGTAAGCAAGTAAAATTTCTAGGCGTTATTTTTCACTATAAATTATTTTGGTGTAAACATATAAATCATCTCGTAAAAAGGCAAGAAAGAAATTGCGTTACTGCGAGTCCTAACTGGAATCCCTCTGATAAATTGATCTCACCTTATCCATGTCGCCTTAGGACAGTTCGTTCGATTGTAAGTTTATGGTCAAGAAGTATTTTTTACTGCACCAAAGACAGATTTACATAAGTAAACTAGTATTGATTCCTTAGCACTTAAAATTGCTTGGGCTTCCAAATGGCATCAATTGATATGACTTACAGAGAGCAGGAGTTTTACCTTTAAATGAACATAGGATGCTCTGTGCTTGTACTACTCAGCACGAGCAAGAACATCCCTAACTCAGTTACTTCTGAACTTGATGAAAGTACCTACGTTTCTAGAGAGATACGGAATAAAAAAAGCATATACTTCATTGTCTGATTATGTACTCCTCTTTTACATGCAGGCGACGTTTCGCTGACAACATTGTAAATGGCCAAATACCCTTTCCCCCTTTGGTTGATGAAGCAAGCAGATTTTTTCTATTCCTATGTAGTATTACTAAAAATGAGAATCCACTTTTGCTGCTTCCCTTGTTAAAGAATTGATTTACACTGAATATAGAATCTATCTGCATATTTTCACTGATGGTTCAGTTTCGTGTACTTCTGAGGTTGGTGCGCTTTCGTGATACCTTCCCTTAACATTGAAAAAAGATTTCATATACCAAAGGTTGTTCTATTTTCACCGCTGAGTTATTTGCTCTTAATGAAAGCTATTAATTCATTCTTGATAAGCAAGTATTACCAGAAAGAATACTGATTTTGTCAATTCCAAGTCTGCTTTAACGGCTTTAACACCTTCAAAATACATCAAGTCGTCCTGATCTCGTCAGTGAAATTTTTTTCAATTCACCAGGTAATGAGCGGGGGTTCTAAAATAACATTATTATGGGTACCCGTCACTGCAATCTCGAGGAACGAACTGGCTGATACCTGTGCAAAAGAGGCTTCAATGTGCAAATCGAATACAGTTGTATGTGATATTCCTTATTCGGTTCTTGAAATAAACAGTATTCTGACAAAAGCACTCTGGGACCAGAGAGAACACAGTACCTTGAAGCTGCCATGCAGAAGAACAGATGGGATTTTTCTGCCCCCAGCAGTCATTGATAAGTCCGCCAGGTTCTATTCCGAACCGAAATTTATTGCACAGAATACGGTGGACGGCTGGTTAGGCAGGTTTTTAAAACCATCTCCTTTGTGTGTCTGTGGTCAAAACCTTAATGTATCTCATTTTTTACTTGAATGTTCATTAACAAAAGCGTATTTTCATTGTCTTCATGATAAATTTTGTCTAAAAATCTACATTTAACATTGCATAGTAATTTTTTTGTCCAAAACCCAGAAAATGGGTGAGTCTAGCCAATTTGGTTGTAAATCTGATCAAGTCTCATCCACTTGGCAGATTTTTCTAACGGATTTTTTTTTTTAATGTTGTTTCTTGGTTAGTGGTCTGATGTACACGTAGAGCAAAGAATTTCTAACATGACATAGCTGTCCGACTCTCACGTGTACTAGGTCGCATTATTCCATTTACGAAATTTTTGCATAGGTTGTGCGCGCGTTAAACAGAGAGAGAGAGAGAGAGAGAGAGAGAGAGAGAGAGAGAGAAGAGAGAGAGAGAGAGAGAGAGAGAGAGAGAGAGAGAGAGAGAGAGAGAGAGAGAGGGGGGGGGAACTTGTTTTGTTTATATGTGACTGCATGTTGTGCGTACGTCTATACGTTTTTTGTGTGTATAGTTTTGAATGAGTGTAGGGAGAGGGCTCTCGTCTGTTGTGTGTGTGTGTGTGTGTGTGTGTGTGTGTGTGTGTGTGTGTGTGTGTGTGTTGTGTGTGGTGTGTGTGTGCGCGCGCACGCGTGCGAGAGAGAGAGTTTTGGTTTTATTATTTGTCTGTGAGTGAATATATGTGCGTGCTCGCATACACGTGAGTAGGGGAAGGGGAAGCGTGGTTTTGTGTGTGTTTGTGTGTGTTGTTGGGTGTGTGTTGTGTTGTGTGTGTGTTGGGGGTTGTTGGTTGTGTGTGTGTGGTGTTTTGTGTGTGTGTGTGTGGTTGTTGGGGGGAGTTGGTCCTGTATGTGGTGGGTGTGTGTGTGTGTGTGTGTGTGGTGTGTGTGGGGTGTGTGTGTGTGTGGTTATGGTGTGGTGTTTTGTGTTGCTTTTATGGTGTTTTTTTTTGTTTTTTTTTTAGATTTATTAAGGGTGTTTATAGAGAGAGAGAGAGAGAGAGAGAGAGGAGAAGAGAGAAGAGAGAGAGAAGAGAGATTCAGATTCTTTCAGATAATTTATTAAAATAACCCAAACCCATATAAACAGGGGGGTAAAAATTTTTTCACATTATCATAAGCAATTTCTGGCAAAAATTTATAGTTCTTTAAAAACATGTTTTCTCCCACAAAACACGAAAGAAGATTTGCCTTAACTAAAAGGGCTTTATGCAGATAAATCAATTTACGTACTATTCTTTCATCTTCATGCAAAGCAAAAAAACTCGAAACAAACAGGGATTCAAAAATTTTGCGGAATATACTTCACCCAAGATCAGTCAAACAGAAAAAGTTAGAAAAAAATGAAGCTCGTCCTCATTAGACCCTACACAAGGACACACCAACTCATTCCATAACATTTTCCTCTTTAGACTCCTTACACAATGACACACTAACCATTACCAAACATTTTAAAAGCAACCAGCTTTAATACAGATAAAACCAAAATCTAAATTTAACAAAATCCGCAAATTTTCTCCAATCAAACGAAAGTATGCCTTCACTGGGGAAACCAATTTAAACTTCTAAACTTTTTTTAAACCTTTCACTTTTTTTTTATATGATTTTTTCCATCTCCCATCTGAAATAAATTTAATCCTGGCGTAAGTTTGCACAAATAAATTTCTGACCAACACCTTTGGCACCCCCACAAAAACCCAAAAACCCAAATTCGTAAAGAAAAAATCGAATATTTGATACCCAGTTATTTTTCCCTTTTACCAAATCTAAACATGGTGTAAGATTTTTGTAGTCGAAATGTTCATTTTCAATAATTTAACCATAACGAATGCACCAAATTTGCCGCGTTTATGTACAGGGGGTACCTTTTGTTTCTCCAACACAAATCTTTTGGAGTTTTTACATCCCCCCAAAAAACCCTTTTAAGGCCAAAAAAAAGGACTGACCGCAAGCATTTTTGAATTTTTCTTCCATCCCCACAACTCTGACCATATAGTGAAAATTTTTGAAGAAAATTTCGAAAATCTTGAAAAAAGTTCTAAAAAATTTGTTATAAAAAGGTATATTTTTTCAAAAACAAACAAGCGATTCTTTGCTCTTCCAAAAGACTCTGCAAGGGGCTACAAAACTAAACAAATTTGGGAAAAAATTTTCCAAGATATTTAAATAAACTTTAACACGGGCATGGCAATATCATTGTATACCCATTTTTCCGGGCTGACAAGTGACCCCCTTTCCTAAAAACTATTACTTTTACTTTACCATGTTTTACCTTCAATTGCAGCTGGTCAGCTGAATTTTTTCAAGATTATTATTTTGAAAACCCAAAAAACTTTTTCAAATAGTAAAACATATCATCACAAACAAAAAAAAGAGTTCCATATAATCACATAAACCTACCCCCCTGTCTTCCGTTAATTTATTACTTCTATGCTACTCTTTTAAAAATAAAAAAAACAAAAAGGCTGCAGACATCTCTTGTTTTACACCTCATACAATTTAGAAATCGTGATTTTTTGCCCCACTCGAATTCTTTTTTTGCAACTTTATACATTTTTCAAAAACCCTTAAAAAGAGTCTTCCCGAAATTTCCCTTTTTTTTGAACGGACGGGCCACAATAAATTTCTGTGATTAATCAAACGCCTTTTCAAGTCAAAAAATCAACATAAAAATTTGCGTTTAAAGGAATACTGTTTCGGGATTAGAGCCATGAGAGTAAACGCATGACAATATTGAAACCCAGTTTAAACCCGCTTGCATCACCATTATTTTATTTTCCTCCACATAATCTGTATTTTGATTAAAAGGCACTGAATATTTTAACTACTTACACGACGAGAGACACCCTAAAAAATTTTGGGTGTTATTTACATTACCCTTTTTTAAAGGGGAAGGGGTCACAGACTCCACCATTTTGGGGAAAAATACCTTTTTTAAAATAATGCATTAAAAATTTAAAAAAAAAAATAAACACTTTTTCACAAGGATTTTTCAAAAACCTCCGATTTTTCCGTCAGTCCACAGTTTTTCGACTTTTCTCAGCGCTAACAAACTTCTTCACGAGAAATTGGCGATTAAAAATTTTCATTATAAATTTCCGGGAAAGTCACACTACACTACATGCAAACCTTTATCCAACAGACCTTTAAAGGCGAAACCATTATCTAAAGGTATATTTTTTTTTGGTGTTTCTTTTTCAACGAAATACACATACACTCCCAAAAATTCCTTTTTGGTTTTAATTGAAGCCAATAACTTGTCATGTATTCCTATTAACTTTTTTTTTTTCTTTATTTCTAAAAGCTTTTTGTATTCTCTTCTAGCCTTGTTATCTTACTGCTTTTTTAAGTTTATCTCCCTTGACATCATTTTTCCCACAAAAACATATTGCTTTGAGATCTATGAAAGTTTTAGTAATTCCCAATTTTAGTTCTATTGTTTTTGCAGTCCTCATCAAACCAACCCTGCTTCGACTGTCCAAACCTAGCTTCATGCATGCAGCACACCTTGTTCATGCATCAGCACACTCTAATACTATATTAAACATATCCAGTGCTCATTGATATTTACTCAAAAAGTTCAAGGCGCTTGTAATTTATCGTGGACTTCTCCCGCAAAATTCCTTAAAAAACTACTGTACACACACCACACAATTTTTTTAATTACAGCACACCATCGCATCTTTATTCTATATAAATTTTATGACAAAAACAATGCAGATTCAAAGGGAAAATGATCAGATTCGAATCGCCAACAGTCAATTCAGAAACCATCAAAAATAAGTCGTAAAGGTTACGGACATAAGAAATAACATTTTACATGCTCCCGTTTTCACATGTATATGTATAACAACCATGCTGGTCGCCAAAACTAACCCATTAATATAATCAATCCAATCAACACATATTAACAAAAATTTACCGTAGCGTTAACACATTCTCTTTAGATGCCCAAAATAACCGAAAAACTTTTTTTAATGGAACATTTTTTATGTCATAAACAGGCGTGATGGGGAAAATTAGAGATTCTGCGTTTTAGATCACCGCATAAAATATTAAAAAAATCTTCATCTGAATTTAAAAAGTCGTCAAACACTTTCACATGATTATTCCCCTTAAATTAAAGGTGAATAGAAAGGAACCCCTCCGGGGGAAAATAACACTACAAAAGACATCATTCAGGGATCCAACAACCGTTTTTCAAAAACAAACCACATATATTTTCATACTTTATACTAAATTACACACAAAGGACAAATTCATCCCTTTTTTAAGACTATAATCCCACCGTCTCCTTTCCCGTTTGGGGGGAAATTTTTACGCTTTTACAATAAACCTGAAATCCAGAAAAAGACAGGGTCACAGTTCTCTTTAAAAATTTTTAAGAAACAAAAAAAATCAAAAGATGTAAATTTTGAAAAGAAATCATGAAATAAAAACTTAGAGCGCAAACCATTTACAATCCATGACAAGAAATTAAAGAAAACGATTTTATATCACATCAAAACGCAAAACTTTTTTTTACAGAATGAGAACGTCTTTATATTACCACAAATAATTTCCATATTTTCCCCTCCACAATTATTGGAAGCAGAATTTCCTGAAAAAAAGGGGCGACTGACGATTCAAACCCCCAAACCCGGGCCAACCCGGTTTTAAATCCCCACTGCAACAGGGGCATCGACGGGCTGGGGAACAACCTGGGGAAATTTTGGGGCAGTTGCTTTTTTTGACCCGCTCAAATTCAGCCCCAAAACATTTTTTTGAATATCGGGCCCCCCGTTTTTCCATTTTATTTTTCTAATGAATCGTGCCATCAAGCCCATACTTTTTCCATTAATAAACAGATGATCAACACCAGCGGGCCTTTTTTCCCCAGCCCTTTGCTTTTCAGGGGTGGGCCCCCAAATTACATCAATGCACGCACCCTCGAGAGAAATCCTCCCCGACAAACCGTTTTTTCCCTTTAGTTTTTGCTTCGCTTTTTAAAATTTTCTTTTTTGCTTAAAAAAAGGGGAAAATCGGGGGGGGTTATCGGGGGAAACAATCGGAGCTCAGTCGATGTACACGATCAAATTCGATAGAATCATAATATCAACTTGTCGGATCAAAACCGGTCAACCCCACACTCTTCATTGTTTCCCCCTTCCCTTCCCATACATAAAAAATCAGGGTTATTTTTTAGATCCCAAAAAAGGGACATTTTCTTTCTAGGTCACCACTCTAGAGGTCAGATCACTTTATTTTGGGGGGGCAAGTCATTCTCACTCGAAGATCGTCTATCTCGTCCCTCATCCACTCACAAGACAAAGAGAGCCCATGACCTGTCGAAGAGAACAATTTCCTTTCCCCACATTGTCCAGCTTTTCCGTTAACAGAGCTCTCCCTCACTTGTTTGACATCGGGGTGGGCCCAAATTGGGGGTTCCTTTTCCCGGTCGGGGGGGTAAAAAAAGACGGGTCTGTCTTTTGGGGTCCCAAAACCCCGGGAAACATTCGTATCTGGTTTGGGGCCGGGGGTTTGATTCAACATCACCACGGGCGCGGGAGCATACCCATCACCATGACACTTAAACTTTTGCCCCCCAGAACGAAGGAGAGGTAGAGAGAGAGAGAGAGGAGAGAGAGAGAGAAGGAGAGAGAAGAGAGAGAGAAGAAGAGAGAGAGAGAGAGAGAGAGTTTTTATTTTCAGTACAGAACACCTGTTCGCCGTGAACGAAGTCATCAGGAGAACCAGACTGTTTTACCAAAAACACCCTTCCACATAAACAACAAAAAAAGGCAAAAAAAAAACCCAAAAAAGTATCAAAACCAGCGGGGCGGGAAGGGATGATACTACAGCAAAAAGCTTGTCAGGTTTCAACAAAATACACATTATAAACCAAGAAATTCCCCAAAAGTACAGACCGCAATACCACCTCCGATCTTCCCGCACGCACAAAGCCCCCCCGAAGAGAGAGAGAGAGAGAAGAGAGGGAGAGAGAGGAGAGAGAGAGGGGAAAAAGAGAGGATTTATTTTTAGTACAGTTAAGATTAATTTGCATTATTGTTGCAATTTTTGATTTTTTATTTTCTTACTTACAAAAGTTTAAAATTTTCCCGTTAATTTCCCCTTTTTAACTTTTAGTCTTTCAATTTTTTTTTGAAATTATTTCTTTTCTCATTAAATTTTAATTTTTTTTTTAAAATGGGCAGTACAAAAACTATGTTAATCGACTTTTAAAAGGGTTTTATCAACAGTCAGGTGGTGTGTGTGTGGTTGTGTGTTGTGTGTGTGTGTGTGTGTGTGGTGGTGTTGGTGTGTGTAATTTGTGGGGTTTTTGTGACACACAATCTGCATATAGCAATGTGACAATCTGTGTGAGGGTGTCTTTTTATGTTGGGGTGTGTGCATGTCGTGGTTGGTGTGATTGTGCCTTTTTGTAGCGTGTGTGCGCGTGCGCGTGTCGGTGGGACGTGCCCATGCACAATTGTATTTTGGGTGGGTAAGACAAGCGAAATAACCACACCGTTCGTATTGTTGGAATTTCTTTTGCGCGCGCGCGCGCGCGCGCGCGCGCGCGCGCGCGCGCGCGTGTGTGTGTGGTGTGTTGTGTGTGTGTTGTGTGTGGTGGTTGGTGTGTGTGTTGGGTTTTGACTTCGGCTGAATGTTTTAGAAAATGACTTGGGGAAAAAGAAAAAACCATCTTACAGCATATAATGCCGCGCACTCTCTCACGCGCACACAACATCAATAACAAAAAGAAAAACAACTTTCCCCCCCTCAAACAATCCCACGCTCACCCACACACACACACACACACACACACCCCACACACACCACACACACACACACACCACAACATTCCACAAAACCACACGCGCACGCACATACATAAACAACAAGACACACACACACAACACACACCACCCACACTCACACCTCTCTCACACACACTCACACACCAACGCTTTCCCCATCATGTCTGGGGACCTCTAAATAACACGCAGCATTACCCCCCTGTTGAACACACACACACACACACACACACACACACCCAAAAACCCCCACACACACACACACACACACACACACTCACTCACTCAAACTCTCCCACACACACTCACACACCAACTCTTGCACACGCATGATGTCTATGGACACTCTAATTAACATGCTGGTATTACCCCACTGATGAAAACACACCAGCTTGCACACGTCTACAGTATACGCTGGGGACCCTGAGAGATTGAAAGCCTTATGACATGTGTTTCATACTTTTGTGTCTGTTATTGGAAAGGCCCAGTATGAGTTTGCCCCAATCTCTAGCAGTCTTTGCAACGTTGGCCTCAAAATTATTCCAATGTTTGTTTGGTTGGTGATGTTTCTTGCTCTTCCCTTAAGTCTGGATGTGCGGCCACTTCCTCTCTTGATGTTCAGATCTGAAAGATGGTCTTTGGTATAATGGCTTTGCTGTTGTTTGCTTAAGTGATTCTTCAGATTTCTTATGACATCAGATCTGCCAAGCAGTTATCCAGTTCTTATTGTTGCCTTGCCAGCCAGTGTGTCTGCCTTCTTGTTTCCTTTAACTCCAGCATGTCCAGGGCAGTACATCCATATGAGTCTCTCCAATGGAAGGCTGCACATTAGTTCATTCCAAGCAGGGCTTCCCATTCCACTTTTCACTTTCTGAAGTAGGTTCATGGAGTCAGTCAGTATCACGGCTTGTTGAGTTTGAAACTGGGGTATGGATGTCAGCCAGTGGAGTGCTTGTGTCACTGCTTCTACCTCCATTGTTAGACTTTGAGTTGTTAAATTGTGCGCACCATTGTCTTCCTCAATAGTTCGGCCATTTTGCTTCACTGTGTATCCCCAGCTTGACTTACCTCTGGTGAAAGAACCGTCAGAGTATATTAAATTATCTGTGCGTTAGTAACAGTAAACTAAAACATCGGGCATCATCCGTCGCCCATAATGAATATACCTACAAATTTTCACAAAGATCGACAAAGTGCTTTCTGAGATATTCCATAAAGAAGAATAACCGTTACAGGCCGTTACAGCCGGTTAGTAACTAAAACATCTGGCATTGTTCGTGACCCATTATGAACATCCTACAAATTTTCAGAAAGATCAGCCAAGTACTTTCTGCGATATTCCATAAAGAGGAAAAACCGTTACAGGCCATTACAGCCGTTAGTAACGGCTGTAACTGTAAACTGAAATGTTGGCATCATCCATGACTCATTATGAACATACCTGCTATTTTTCACAAAGATTGGCCAAGTACTTTCTGAGATATTCCATAAAGAAGAAAGAGCGTCACAGGCCGTTACAGCCGTTAGTAACGGCTATAACGGGCATCATACGTGACCCATAGTGAACATACCTATAAATTTTCAGAAAGATCGACCGAGTAGTTTTGTCTGGAGCGAGTGGAACACATTTGACCACGGACGGACAGACACAAACATGCACAGACAGCATTTCTTCGTTCCCATTCTAAAGAACTCCCTGTTCGATAAGAACTGGGAGTACAAAAAGCACAAAAAAGACTGACACCCTCTGAGTTTTCGTCCAGTCGAAAACCATCGGAATATCGGCCCTTGACATCAATGTATAAATTCATGACCTTTCCCACAAGATGTGATTTGCCTCTGTTGTGGCAGTCTCTCACATCTGAGCTTTAAGGGCTTTGCCTTTTATTATTATGTTTAGTGTTTTGTGTGTTTGCTTGTGTTTTTGTACTCCCAGTTCTTATAGAACAGGGAGTACTTTAGAATGGGAACGAAGAAATGCTGTCTGTGTGTGGTGTGTCCGTCCGTGGTCAAAATGTGTTCCACTTGCTCCAGACAAAACTACTTGGCCAATCTTTCTGACAATTTGTAGTATGTTCATTACTGGCCAAAGATGATGCCCAATGTGCTATTTTACCGTTACCATTACTAACGGCTGTGTCAGGTACTGGGGGTCCCGACTGTCCGAACAACAGGAGAGTGGAGTCAGCACCCAACCACACTCACCACAAAACACAGGGACCCAGGACATACACTCAAAGACAATATTTATTGCACATTACAACACACTCACACTGCACACACTCTAAATGGGGTGGGAACACTGGCAGAAGAGAGAGGACAGAGAGAAAGGCAGGAGAAAGGAGGGAAAAGAAGAGAGAGATACAGAGAGATTAACTACTAGATAGGGTCCAAATAAAATAATAAAAGAAAACAATGTTAAGCCCCCGTCCCGGATGCCCCAAATTACACCTCTATTTTCCCTTAGAAAGAAAAGAAGAACTAGAGACAATCTAAATATGTTCACATCACAGGGCCTGAATTTTCAGGAAAGGAAGGAAAAAAAGGGAAAAAAAAAAAAAAAAAGAAATGCAGAGGAGACAGAGGGGCCTGGACCACTACCACACCACTCAGACACTTCCGACCAGTACACTCATCTTGTGTCATTCAAGTCCAATGATGTCTTGATGGAAGTCGGGACTTCCAGCCGGCAGTGGAAGCACACAGCACCCCTCCTGCCGTCGCCTCAGCAGCTCTCCCCAGCACCGCGGCCAAGGAGGAGGTAGGCCCGGGAGTTCCGAGGAAACAGCCAGACCGCGAACCACCGGAGAAACAACCAAGCAAGCAAACAAACAAGCCCTAAGGCTGGGTCAGTACCATGCTGGGAATATGATTCCCGTTTGGTCAGTGTCAGAGGGTTGTGGTCGGTTGGTCGAGGCCAAAGAAAAGAGGAGTGTACGAGGGAGACAAGAGGGAGGAAAGCAGCAGATAGAATGAAAAGCAGAAAAATGAGGTCCGTCCAATAAGAAAGAGTAGCGTCCATCGAAAATAAAATACTGAGGTAAGGAAAGAGGGCTTGTATTGGTCAAGTCATGTCACACATGATACAGGCCCTAATCTCAATTAACTAACTGTTAATGCAAACCTCATAAATTTGCACGAGTCACCTTCCTTAATATTTATCCATCTATTTCAATCCAAACTAACCTAGTAACACTTATAAAAAATTATGTATTGAATCGACAGGTGATTGAGCAACCAATGGCAGACATTCCTTAAATAAAAAAAACACACTAAATATTTCGAACCATCATCCGTAGGCATTTTTGCTCTTTTATATATAAAATGGATTAATGCTATAATGGACAATCACCCGCAAATATGCACACAAGTATTTATGCATTAAAACGAAGAACGAAAACATGGGGAGGAGAAAACAATGACTGGAAGAGAGGTGGATGAGTGTCCCGCACCCACCCCCGGTAAACTTTGCCCTCAACCAAACACACCGCGGTTCACCTCATGAGTCAAAATTTACTCTCCAACAAAATAAAACAGGCTCTTAGCCTCCACCAAAAAGCAAATGGTACTGTAAAAT
>CM031623.1:579008-581508 GCA_018398815.1 Conus ventricosus | reverse complement strand
TCCACCTCCATTTCTGGTAGCCTCCTCTGCTGAGCCGTCTGTGTATGCGTACGTCCACAGCTCCTTGGGGTAAGCCTGTTCTATATGGTCTAGAGCTAGTGCTTTCTTCTCTGGTTCTGATTGTGTGCCCTTTGAGAGAATGCCTGGGATTGTCTCTCTGACTTCCGGAAACTGGTCCCTTCTCCAAGCGGGTACAGAGCTGTGAGTTGGGATCTGCTTGTTCCCTTGCTGTAGCAGTTCAGGTCCTGCCTCTCGAGTCTACGAGCGTTGTGCACAAAACTGCTGCGCTTCAGTCTGCACTTAGTTGGCTCTGACATTCTTTTGTTCATGGGGTGATTCTTCATCCTCTTGAATTTGGCAGCTTGGGTGAGGATTATGGCATCTCTCCTGCTTTCAAGGCTTTGAAGACCTGTCAGAGTTTCCATGGCTTGGATCGGGTTGATTTGAGAGCGCCGGTGATGATCCTGGACGCCTGGTTCTGGACCTTGGCAACTTTGTCTAGGAAATTAGATATGAATTTGATGGATAATAGGTCTGAGCTAGCCTATGACTGGACCAACGGTCACGAAAAAAAAGGATATATACATACAGAAGTGGCGTAAAAAGCCTAAATAGGCTAAGTTGTATTTGATACAACGCCCCTGATCCTGATCCTGATCCTGAAGGTAGAAAGAAGACTGAAGAAAAAAAGAACTGATGACGCAAAAACAAAGACCGACCACCTACGTCATAGGGAAAATTTCAAAGAACAAAAACCCTTCAGAGAAGAACGTAAAATCAGATCTGCCTAGGGTGCTGTTTCTACACGATTCCATAGCCAACAAAATCGATAGCAAGAGGTTGGGAAATTCGTACTGCTTCAGAGCAACATCCAAAAAGGCGTATGTAACAGAGGAGCTTCCAAGAATGTTCAAGGCTGAAAGTGATTCTACAAAACCCATGAAATATGACGCTCTAGTCATCCACACAGCAATAAATGACCCGAAAAAGAAGTCCCCTGAAGACTGCTATAGAGACTTTGTTGTGAAAATACAGAAATTGTTAAGAGTCATCCTGATCTCAAAGTAGTGGTCAGCAAAGTGTGCCCTATCAGAAACAAAGATCTAAACATCAAGCAGAACTGTTCAATGCTCTCGTCATGCAACAGCTAGCTGATTTCAACAACATCAGTTACGTGGGGCATTCTAATCTACTAACCAGCCCGCGACATCTTCAGGATGGTCTTCATCCCACCTTCCTCGGAACCAGTAAATGGCAGCTAACATCGGGCGCCACGTGAGAGACCTGTTCTGGAGGAAGCCCAGGAAAGCAACCAGGTTCCAGCACCACCCACCCAGACCCTTCCCCATGTACTACGACGACCTGTTGTTCGCTCCCAATTCATGGATGAACAGATTTGCTGTGCTGAGTGGTTATTGATCCATTTTCTGGGGACTTCTTTCTGAGAGTGGGTGGAATAATTTTTTGCAAAATTCCAGCACCTTTTTGACTGTTAGTTTCGTTTTGAACAAGGTGCCATCTTGTGATCTCATCATTTTGTAATTAACCTCATTATCATAAGAGCATCAATACCATATATTAATTCGTTACACTGCGAATACCATTATATTAGTTGGGCTAATTGACACAGTTTGTTATTTTGTTTTGCTATTTTTAATATGATAAAAGTTGCTGTTTATTTGGGTTTTTTTCTATTTTTTAGGACAATACATTTTTTCATTCTTCAGAGAGCATGACAAAAACATTCGAATTTGAAAATATTGCAATGGAACTGCAGATCAATATCAACAAATATTCACGAACTGATTCAACATCTCTCAGATCATTCGTATCAAGTGTTGATATTACAATCTTTAAATACAACTGAACACAAAAATCCAAAATTACAAAGCTTTTATTACCCTCCAATACTCCAAACTAACAACGAAACAAGGAGGGTTAGTACTGCAATATATATTCAAGAAAAGGTTGAATATCGTGAAATAGAGCCACCCTTTTCAAAGAATGTTAAAAACATTAATGCATGTGCAGCAAAACTGAAACTCAACGAATTACTTACATTAAACGTTGTTTCCATTTATTTGCCAAAAGTCCTGACAATGAAAACACAGAATGGCTTCGCGCTATACCGGACCAGCACCTTCTCGCCACGTTAATGTAGGTGTTTCCTCAGGGGGACATGGTGCAGGTTGGACGCAACCTCTGTTGTGACTAACGCGGCACGGGAGCGGACGACTGGCGCTATATTAGAGAACTTAAGCGGCGACTTTCGTTCAATCGGCGTCTTCGTCGCGTGACGTCAAACACGGCTTCCGCCTACAGCCCCGCTGTTCTATGTTGGCGTGTTAGCAGCGTCCGGAGTCGTCTGCTGTACTTTGGAAGAGTGGCGACCCTGTACACACACACACACACACACACACACACAAAATAAACAAGAACACAAGTAATAACTTCTCTTGCCACTAGTCCTATAGATACTAGATGGGCAATAAAAAATGAA
>CM031623.1:576785-578908 GCA_018398815.1 Conus ventricosus | reverse complement strand
GCCACGGTACAGAAAAGACTACAACCGTGGTGAAAATATTTATTGGAAGTGTACTGTTGACAACTGTCGTGCGCGTTGTAAAACTAGAGACAGAGAATTAACGAAGGTCAGTAACGTTCTCTCTCTCTCTCTCTCTCTCTCTCTCCTCTCTCTCTCTCTCTCTCTCTCTCTCTCTCCTCTCTCTCTCTCTCTCTCTCTCTCTCTCTCTCTCTCTCTCTCTCTATCTCTCTCTCAATCTCTCTTTCTCAATCTCTCTCTCAATCTCTCGTTCTCAATCTCTCTGTCTCTCTCAATCTCTCTGTCTCCCTCTCAATCTCTCTCAATCTCTCTCTCAATATCTCTGTCTCTCTCTCAATCTCTCTGTCTCTCTCTCTGGTCCTCTCTCTCTTTCCCTTAGTCGCTCAGGCCCTCTGTCTCTCATTCACTCTCTCTCTCTCTCTCTCTCTCTCTCTCCTCTCTCTCTCTCTCTCTCTCTCTCTCTCTCTCTCTCTCCTCTCTCTCTCTCTCTCCTCTCTGTCCCTCTCTCTTTTTGTCTCTCTTGCTCTCTCTCTGTCGTTCTTTCCCTCTATATTTTTTCTCTCTTTCTGTCTGTTCATATAGGTCCCCGGGGATCATTCTCATCCAGCTTCCCATGCTCAGATGGAGGCCAAGATGCTGGTAGCAGGGTAAAAAGAAAATGCACAGAAGAACCTGACAGTTCTGTAAAACAACTGTACAACAGCGCATTGAGAGAAATGAACACTCGCGACAATGCTGATGAAATTGCTGGATTTTTCCCTCAGTACCATCAAGTGAAGTCTTCCCTCTACAGAGAAAGAAGGAAATTTCTGCCAGTACTACCACAAACACGCAGTGAAGTGGACATCCAGCCCCCCTTCAGCGAAACTGTGGATGGGAGAACGTTTCCTCCTTGCTTCTGACGGGCATGCTGACAAGATTCTGGTCTTTGAAACTGAAGAGAATGTGAACAGGATGTGCGCTTCTGACAAGTTGTTCATGGACGGAACTTTCTGGACGACTCCAATTTTGTTCACGCAGTTGTATACAATACACGTGATGCAGTATGATGTCATGACCCCGGTGATCTATGGGCTTTTGCCAGACAAAAAAGAGAGACGTTAGAGGGCTTTTTGACATCTTGAAGCGTGCCGCTGTGAGGATTGGTCTGGCATTTGACCCTCCTCGGTGCTCAGTCAACGTTGAGTTGGCCTGCATCCAGGCTATCTCAGTCGAGTTTCCCAAATGCTGTCATAGACGGATGTCTATTCCACTTCACTCAGTCCATTTGGCGGAAGACTCAGGAGGTTGGTCCTGCGAATGATTATGGAGACAACCCTGAAAGAAATCCTTCATTCGTCGACTGGCAGGACTCTCATTCGTTCCGCTCGACAGACAAGACGAAGCCTGGCTTTGGATTGCGGGAGATGCTCCAGACGATGCAAGAATTGTGCAACTGACAGACTACTTCATCAGAACATGGTTCGATGACGTCGCAGCAAGATTCCCTCGCCGAATGTGAAATCAATTTGATCGCATGACATTGGGTTCTTCAAGAACTAATAACCACGTTGAGGGATTCCACTCGTCAATGAACAGGAGGAGTGAAGGGGCGCATCCAAACATCTTCAAGCTGTGCAAACTCATCAGAGAGCAGCAGGAACAGTCAGAAGGGCTTTTTCGACTTTGAAGAGCAGTCCAACCTCTGCGCAGAAAAGCTCCTCGGTTTCTGACCACTTCCAGGAGACTCCAACAACTCCACGAGGAAATGGCCAGCGAGCAACGTGACCTCATGGAATTTGTTGATGCTTGCTCCACTGCTATCGCCATCGGTTAAGAATATGACAGAGAAAGAGAGACCGAAAGAATGAAAGACTAAATTTTAAGATTTTAAATGGTTTTTATGTTTTTTAATGCAGTTCATTAAATTTTTCAGTTAATTAAATGTCTCATTTCCCTATTAATTAACGTAATGTCTGATTTCTATATCTCTCACTTTTACTGATTTCTATATCTCTCACTTTTACGGCAAAATGACACTTATTTGATTAATACGGCGAAACGGGAAACGGCAAAGCGGGAAACGGTGAAATGGGAAACGGCGAAATGGGAAACGGCGGAACGGG
>CM031623.1:564285-569285 GCA_018398815.1 Conus ventricosus | reverse complement strand
ACCAGTCATGTCACAGGACATAGCCAGCAATCCCATGAACACCATCGCCACCACACAGTGTCACAGGACATAGCCACAGTCCCATGGAGTGATCCATCGCCACCAGACAATCTGTCACAGACATACCATGTCCCCATGGATGATCATCGCCACCAACAATTTGTTCAGACTAGCCAGTAGTCCCATGGGTATCCTTGCCACCAACAATTGTTACAGGACATACCAGCAGTCCCCATGGAACCTCCATCGCCACCACACGTCTGGCACAGGACATAACCAGCATCCCATGGAGTGATCCATCGCCACCAAACGTCTGTCACAGGACATAGCCAGCAGTCCACATGGAGATCCATCGCAACCACACAGTCTGTCACAGACAAGCCAGTAGACCCATGGAGTGATCCATCGCCACCACACAGTCTGTCACAGGACATAGCCAGCAGTCCCATGGAGTGATCCATCGCACCAGACACCTGTCACAGGAATAGCCATAGTCCCCATGGAGTGATCCATCGCACCACACAGTCTGTCACAGGACATAGCCAGCATCCCATGGAGTGATCCATCGCACCAGACACTCTGTCAAGGACATAGCCAGTAGTCCCCATGGAGCGATCCATTGCCACCAGACAATCTGTTCAAGGACATAGCCATTCCCTGGAGTGATCCATCCACCAATCTGTCACAGACATAGCCAGTAGTCCCATGGATGATCCATCGCCACCAACATCTGTCACAGGACATAGCCAGCAGTCCCCATGGAGCCATCCATGCCACCACACAGGCTGTCACAGGACATAGCCAGCAGTCCCATGGAAAATCCATACCATCCGACAATCTGTCACAGGACATAGCCAGCAGTCCCCATGAACCATCCAAGCATCAGACAATTTGTACAGGACATAGCCAGCAGTCCCCATGGAACCATCCATAGCCATCAGACAATTTGTCACAGGACATAGCCAGCAGTCCCATGGAACCATCTCCCACACACAGTCTGTCAGGACATAGCCAGCAGTCCCATGGAACATCCATCACACCACACAGTCTGTCCCAGGACATAGCCATAGTCCCCATGGAGTGACCATCGCCACCACACAGTCTGTCACAGGACATAGCCAGAAGTCCCCATGGAACCATCCATCGACACCACCATCCATTGCCACCAGACAATCTGTTACAGACATAGCCACTAGTCCCCATGGATGATCCATCGCCACCCACAGTCTGTCACAGGACAGAGCCAGCAGTCCCCATGGAACCATCCATCGCCACCACCAGTCTGTCACAGGACATAGCCAGCAGTCCCATGGAGTGATCCATCGCCCCCACACAGTCTGTCACAGGACATAGCCAGCAGTCCCCATGGAACCATCCATCGCCACCACACAGTCTGTCACAGGACATAGCCAGCAGTCCCCATGGAACCATCCATCGCCACCACACAGTCTGTCACAGGACATAGCCAGCAGTCCCCATGGAACCATCCATCGCAACCACACAGTCTGTCACAGGACATAGCCACAGTCCACATTGAGTGATCCATCGCCACCACACAGTCTGTCACAGGACATAGCCAGCAGTCCCTATGGAGTGATCCATCGCCACCACACCGTCTGTCACAGGACATAGCCAGCAGTCCCCATGGAGTGATCCATCGCCACCAGACACTCTGTCACAGGACATAGCCAGCAGTCCCCATGAAACCATCCATCGCCACCACACAGTCTGTCACAGGACATAGCCAGCAGTCCCTATGGAGTGATCCATCGCACCACACAGTCTGTCACAGGAATAGCCAGCAGTCCCCATGGAACCATCCATCGCCACCACACAGTCTGTCACAGGACATAGCCAGCAGTCCCCATCGAGTGATCCATCGCCACCACACAGTCTGTCACAGGACATAGCCAGCAGTCCCCATGGAACCATCCATCGCCACCACACAGTCTGTCACAGGACATAGCCAGCAGTCCCCATGGAACCATCCATCGCAACCACACAGTCTGTCACAGCACATAGCCAGTAGTCCCCATGGAGTGATCCATCGCCACCACACAGTCTGTCATAGGACATAGCCAGCAGTCCCTATGGAGTGATCCATCGCCACCACACAGTCTGTCACAGGACGTAGCCAGCAGTCCCATGGAGTGATCCATCGCCACCAGACACTCTGTCACAGGACATAGCCAGAGTCCCATGGAGTGAACTATTGCCACCAGACAATCTGTCACAGGACATAGCCAGTAGTCCCCATGGAGTGATCCATCGCCACCATACAGTCTGTCACAGAACATAGCCAGAATCCCCATGGAACCATCCATCGCCACCACACAGTCTGTCACAGGATATAGCCAGCAGTCCCCATGGAGTGATCCATCGCCACCACACAGTCTGTCACAGGACATAGCCAGTAGTCCCCATGGAACCATCCATAGCCACCAGACATCTGTTACAGGACATAGCCAGCAGTCCCCATGGAGTGATCTATCGCCACCACACAGTCTGTCACAGGACATAGCCAGCAGTCCCCATGGAGTGATCCATTGCCACCACACAGTCTGTCACAGGACATAGCCAGCAGTCCCCATGGAACCATCCATCGCCACCACACAGTCTGTCACAGGACATAGCCAGCAGTCCCCATGGAACCATCTATCGCCACCACACAGTCTGTCACAGGATATAGCCAGCAGTCCCAATGGAGTGATCCATCGCCACCACACAGTCTGTCACAGGACATAGCCAGCAGTCCCCATGGAACCATCCATCGCCACCACACAGTCTGTCACAGGACATAGCCAGCAGTCCCACACGGAGTGATCCATCGCCACCACACAGTCTGTCACAGGACATAGCCAGCAGTCCCTATGGAGTGATCCATCGCCACCACACCGTCTGTCACAGGACATAGCCGGCAGTCCCCATGGAGTGATCCATTCGCCACCAGACACCCTGTCACAGGACATAGCCAGTAGTCCCCATGGAGTGATCCATTGCCACCAGACAATCTGTACAGGACATAGCCAGTAGTCCCCATGGAGTGATCCATCGCCACCACACAGTCTGTCACAGGACATAGCCAGAAGTCCCCATGGAACCATCCATCGCCACCACACAGTCTGTCACAGGACATAGCCAGCAGTCCCCATGGAACCATCCATCGCCACCACACAGTCTGTCACAGGACATAGCCAGCAGTCCCCATGGAACCATCCATCGCCACTACACAGACTGTCACAGGACATAGCCAGCAGTCCCCATGGAACCATCCATCGCCACCACACAGTCTGTCACAGGACATAGCCAGCAGTCCCCATGGAGTGATCCATCGCCACCACACAGGCTGTCACAGGACATAGCCAGCAGTCCCCATGGAGTGATCCATCCCCACCGCACAGTCTGTCACAGGACATAGCCAGCAGTCCCCATGGAACCATCCATCGCCACCAGACAGTCTGTCACAGGACATAACCAGCAGTCCCCATGGAGTGATCCATCGCCACCACACAGTCTGTCACAGGACATAGCCATTAGTCCCCATGGAACCATCCATCGCCACCAGACAGTCTGTCACAGGACATAGCCAGCAGTCCCCATGGAACTATCCATCGCCACCAGACAGTCTGTCACAGGACATAGCCAGCAGTCCCCATGGAACCATCCATCGCCGCCAGACAATCTGTCACAGGACATAGCCAGCAGTCCCCATGGAACCATCCATCGCCACCACACAGTCTGTTACAGGACACACCACACGCTCGCATCATCAAGTTCCATTGTTGATTAACAGTAGGAATTCTGGTTCTTTATCCTATACAATACGTTAGTCCCCGATTGTTGGTTTCAGCTCAAAGACAAAGTTTGAAGCATCCCATTTTTTTTTCTGTGTACGCAGGCTGATACTCCTGCGGACACTCCCTGTGTAGATAGGCAAGGATTAATCCCATCTACCCAACAAAAGGAATGGAGTTTTGTGTGTATGACCGTTTTGTTAATCCCGCCATTAAGGCAGCCATACTCCATCTGCGAGGTAAAAAGCATTCCACATAAACCCGTCTCCAATTCATCACCACCCATTATAATGTAGTTGTTATTTTACGAATTTAAAGAGCCTGCTCTAACTACTGTAAGCATAAAAAGAGGGTGGTAAGAGGCTCTAGCATTTGTGAATTAACCCCTTTGCTTTCAAAGTGATGTTGAACGTTGTGAGCCAGAGCGAATGTTGAATTTGTATTCGACCCTTCTCCTGTTAGATGAGCTCACAGACAACAACGACAACAAGGACAACAACAACAACAGCAACAAACAACAACAACAGCAACAACAACAACAAGAATAAGGACGACGACGACGACGATGACGATGACGATGACGATGACAACATCGGAAAGCCACATGTTGATTGTACAGAACTGAGAAGAAAATTCGTGTTTCCACTAACTTATTATCATTATTATAATGAATATTTATATAGCGCCTATTCTCGGCTAGAGACCAAGCTCTAAGCGCTTTACAATCCACACTCCTTTACACAACGGGCTGAGTACCTGGGTAGTGCCGCCTGAAGAGCTGCCAGCTGGCGCTTCATTCAGTTGTCTCCCGTGTCATCCAGTCCATTTCATTCGTTCACTCAGTTTCCTTACTTCCTTCATTCTTTCCATTTCTCACGCAGGGTGCATGCTATGTGTAAAGTGTCACCCATACCAACGGCCAAACTGGCCTTCTCTTCCGAAAGTTGGTGATGGAATTTTACGTGTGTGTAAGATGTTATGCGTGCGTTCATACACGGAACCACGGTTTATAGTCTCACTCGAAGGACTGTGTGGTAAATGGAGTCAGAACCAATGTTAACTCCGAGGAAAAATCCCCCTGCACCGATACGCCCCGGCGGAGGTTCGAACCCGCAACCCCAGGATCACCAAGATTACGAGTCCGGCGCTGTACCACCTGAGCTATTCCGGCCCCCACTTTGCCGTGCACGTGTGGTCAACGAATGA
>CM031623.1:559285-561785 GCA_018398815.1 Conus ventricosus | reverse complement strand
CGTGGAGGGGAGGGGGGGGGGGGGGGGGGGGGGGGGGGGGCGGAACACTGGCATTCATTTCACTTTACTCCCCCACTGCTGTGGCCATATGCCATAATTGAGATGTTCTTTGTATTAAAACAGTAACGTGTGTTTTGAATCTACCATAGATTTGAGCTAGCATAAGCATAACGTGGTCAAAAGAACAACCCCCCACCAAATATTTCCCTTCTTTGGGTGTGTGTGTGTTGGAGGGGGGGGGGGGGGGGGGGGGGTTCAAGGGGAAGGGCCTAGGGGTGTCCACCAATGAAATCGCAAACAATCGTCAAGTATGTGACCTTCCCCTGAGTAGAGTTGGCATATCAGGCCTGTGCATTCACCCATGACTGAGTAGAGTTGGCATATCAGGCCTGTGCATTTACCCATGACTGAGTAGAGTTGGCATATCAGGACTTTGCATTCACCCATGACTGAGTAGAGTTGGCATATCAGGCCTGGGCATTTACCCATGACTGAGTAGAGTTGGCATATCAGGACTTTGCTTTCACCCATGACTGAGTAGAGTTGGCATATCGGGCCTGCATTACCCATGACTGATAGAGTTGGCATATCAGGCCTGTGAAATTCACCCATGACTGAGTAGAGTTGGCATATCAGGACATTGCATTCACCCATGACTGAGTAGAGTTGGCATATCAGGCCTGTGATATTCATCCATGACTGAGTAGAGTTGCATATCAGGCTGTGCATTCACCCATGACTGAGATAGAGTTGGCATATCAGGCCTGTGCATTCACCCATGACTGAGTAGAGTTGGCATATCAGGCCAGTGCATTCACCCATGACTGAGTAGAGTTGGCATATCAGGTCTTTGCATTCACCCATGACTGAGTAGAGTTGGCATATCAGGCCTGTGCATTTACACCATGACTGAGTAGAGTTGGCATATCAGGCACTGTGCATTCACCCATGACTGAGTAGAGTTGGCATATCAGGCCAGTGCATTCACCCATGACTGAGTAGAGTTGCTATATCAGGCCTGTGCATTCACCCATGACTGAGTAGAGTTGGCATATCAGGACGGATGCATTCACCCATGACTGAGTAGAGTTGGCATATCAGGCCTGTGTATTCATCCATGACTGAGTAGAGTTGCTATATCAGGCCTTTGCATTCACCCATGACTGAGTAGAGTTGGCATATCAGGCCTGTGCATTCACCCATGACTGAGTAGAGTTGGCATATCAGGCCAGTGCATTCACCCATGACTGAGTAGAGTTGGCATATCAGGTCTTGTCATTCACCCATGACTGAGTAGAGTTGGCATATCAGGCCTGTGCATTTACCCATGACTGAGTAGAGTTGGCATATCAGGCCTGTGCATTCACCCATGACTGAGTAAGAGTTGGCATATCAGGCCAGTGCATTCACCCATGACTGAGTAGAGTTGGCATATCAGGCCTGTGCATTCACCCATGACTGAAGAGAGTTGGCATATCAGGCCTGTGCATTCACCATGACTGCGAGAAGAGTTGGCATACAATTGGCCTGTGCATTCCATGATGTAGAGTTGTGCAATCAGGCTGTGCTTCACCCATGACTGAGAGAGTTGCATATCAGGCCTGTGCATCACCCCTGACGCCTACTTTGGGCAGCTGGAAGCCTAAAATGACTTCGCATCCTCGATTTGATCTGTCTGCCTTGGGAACCACCTGGGTTGTACTTGATGGCCATATGAAAGGAAATGCTAGGAATCAACTTTCAGACACGATAAAACATTCTCAAAACAATCCAATTGCTGCCAGTCTATAAATACCTGGCTTGTTCCTTAATGACCATATGAAAGACAACGAGGAGAATCAACTTTTTCAGACACGCTAAAACTTCTCAAAACACACTCGAATTGCGCCGCCAGTCTATAAATACTCGGCTCCTTAAGGAAGACCTTGGCGCATTGATATGTGGTGTGCAGCCTAGGCTACTAAGAGAGGAGTCGTCCGTGGTGACACGGACAGAGTGACCACAATGTCTGCCATCAATCCGTGAGTACAGTCCCTGAGTGACCCAGTCAGGTTTTGACAGCCAACATTAATGGAACGACAAATGACAGCTTGTTCACTCTCTGTCTGTCTGCTTGTCTGTCTATCTGTCTGCCCGCCTGTCTATCTGTCTGCTTGTCTGTCTGTCTGTCTGTCTGTCTGTCTGTCTGTCTGTCTGTCTCCTCTCTCTCTCTCTCTCCTCTCTCTCTCTCTCTCTCTCTCTTCTGAATTGAAATGGCAATCTCATCTAAATAACGTATGCAAAGTAGTCTCAAAACACCTTTTCCTGTTATCTCAATTAAAGCGCTACGTCAACAGTAATGTGCTTAAACTTTTCTTCAATGCACACATAATGTCACGATCAATTACGCCTCACAGTGTGGGACGGCAGTAGTGACGTCCACAAAAAAAGGCCTGAATTCTCTCCATAGATGTGTAGCAAAGCTACTCCATCTAGCTGTATCTCTAACAACAGACGAAAA
>CM031623.1:546785-554285 GCA_018398815.1 Conus ventricosus | reverse complement strand
ATTTAAACGAGGGATGTTAAGTATCTGGTTGGGCAGCTTTTAATTTCATCGTACCCGGGGGATTTGGAAGATGGCCTCCGTTGCCCAAGGGAAACCGCCGGGTTTCAGTTTTCTCGAAATGTTATAACAAATTCGTCCAAATCGTATGAGAGTGGAGGAAGACAGGAAATCTCTCCAACTCTCTATCTCTCTCTCTCTCTCTCTCCTCTCTCTCTCTCTCTCTCTCCTCTCTCTCTCTCCTCTCTCTTCTCTCTTTTCTCTCTCCTCTCTCTCTCTCTCTCTCTCTCTCTCTCTGTCTCTCTCTCTCTCTCTCTTTCTCTCTCTCCTCTCTCTATCTCTCTCTCTCTCTCTCTCACACACACACACACACACACACACACACACACATACACACACACACACACACACACACACACACACACACCCCACACACACACACACACACACAGAGTCCAATTCATATTGTTTATGGTCAAGCCAACCTCGAAAGTCCATATGAGAGCTGATGAGAAACAGACAGACAGACAGACAGACAGCGACAGAGAGAAAACAGACAGACAGACTGACAGACAGACAAACAGACATACAGACAGACAGAGCGACAGACAGGCGGAACCCAAAGCCAGGCGAAAACCAGAACGAAGGCGAAAGCATGGTCTCTTTTGGCTGGGAGAGGGGAAGGCAGGGATTTTAAAATACATAAAATACTGTGGAACAATCGTCGTGCAAACACTGTTTACTACACGACACTCGGAATACTCTCCCTTGGAACATTCCGTCGGCAGCAATGTTTGTCTCCCTTTCATTTCGGCCTAGCCTGTCGCGCGTTCATATGTTTCTAGCAATCAAAGCGAATTTTTCCCTCAGACTGCAAAGAAAAAGTACTTCCGCCAGACAAAAAAGACAAACAAACTACAAGACAAAACACGACGCGTTTCGACCTCTTCGGTCTTCTGTAGGCAAGATAAACGACATTTAGGATAAAGAAAACGAAGAGCGAGCAATTTTTCGAATTGGAGCAAAATGCACGTTGAATGAAAACGAGGCAGCTGAGAAGGAGACAGTGCAAGGTAAAATGGTGATGATGATGATGATGATGATGATGATGATGATGATGATGATGATGATGATGATGATGATGATGGTGATGGTGATGATGACGATGATGATGGTGATGATGATGATGATGATGATGATGATGATGATGATGATGATGATGATGATGATGATGATGATGGTGATGACGGAGATGATGGTGATGGTGATGATGATGATGATGATGATGATGATGATGATGATGATGATGAGATGGTGATGATGATGGTGATGGTGATGATGATGATGATGATGATGATCGATGATGATTGTTATCTTGCCTAAAGAAGACCAAAGAGGTCGAAACGCGTTGGTTTTGTCTTGTAGTGTATTTGTCCCTTTGTCGGGAACATAAATGTTTCTTTATAAGTTTGTGTCAGTTGGGCCAGCAGTCACTCGCTTTGAACGAACTTTCCCCTCAGTGTTTGCAACATAGACATGTTTCTTATAAGTTTGTGTCGTTTGGCCAGCATCACCTCGCTTTGAAACGACTTTCCCTCAGTGTTTGCAACATAGACATGTTTCTTTATAAGTTTGTGTCAGTTGGCCAGCAGTCACCTCGCTTTGAAACGAACTTTCCCTCAGTGTTGCAACATAGACATGTTTCTTTATAAGTTTGTGTCATTTGGGCCAGCATCACCTGCTTTGAAACGAACTTTCCCCTCAGTGTTTGCACATAGACATGTTCTTTATAAGTTTGTGTCAGTTGGGCCAGCAGTCACCTCGCTTGAACGAACTTTCCTCAGTGTTTGCAACATAGACATGTTTCTTTATAAGTTTGTGTCAGTTTGGCCAGCAGTCACTCGTTTGAAACGAACTTCCCTCAGTGTTTGCAACATAGACATGTTTCTTTATAAGTTTGTGTCAGTTTGGGCCAGCAGTCACCTCGCTTTGAAACGAACTTTCCCCTCAGTGTTTGCAACATAGACATGTTTCTTTATAAGTTTGTGTCAGTTTGGGCAGCAGTCACCTCGCTTTGAAACGAATTTCCCCTCAGTGTTTGCAACATAGACATGTTTCTTTATAAGTTTGTGTCCAGTTTGGCCAGCAGTCACCTCGCTTTGAAACGAACTTTCCCCTCAGTGTTTGCAACATAGACATGTTTCTTTATAAGTTTGTGTCAGTTTGGGCCAGCAGTCACCTCGCTTTGAAACGAACTTTCCCCTCAGTGTTTGCAACATAAGACATGTTTCTTATAAGTTTGTGTCAGTTTGGGCCAGCAGTCACCTCGCTTTGAAACGAACTTTCCCCTCAGTGTTTGCAACATAGACATGTTTCTTTATAAGTTTGTGTCAGTTTGGGCCAGCAGTCACCTCGCTTTGAAAACGAACTTTCCCCTCAGAGTTTTGCAACATAGACATGTTCTTTATAAGTTTGTGTCAGTTTGGGCCAGCAGTCACCTCGCTTTGAAACGAACTTTTCCCCTCAGTGTTTGCAACATTAGACATGTTTCTTTATAAGTTTGTGTCAGTTTGGGCCAGCAGTCACCTCGCTTTGAAACGAACTTTCCCCTCAGTGTTTGCAACATAGACATGTTTCTTTATAAGTTTGTGTCAGTTTGGGCCAGCAGTCACCTCGCTTTGAAACGAACTTTCCCCTCAGTGTTTGCAACATAGACATGTTTCTTTATAAGTTTGTGTCAGTTTGGGCCAGCAGTCACCTCGCTTTGAAACGAACTTTCCCTCAGTGTTTGCAACATAGACATGTTTCTTTATAAGTTTGTGTCAGTTTGGGCCAGCAGTCACCTCGCTTTGAAACGAACTTTCCCCTCAGTGTTTGCAACATAGACATGTTTCTTTATAAGTTTGTGTCAGTTTGGGCCAGCAGTCACCTCGCTTTGAAACGAACTTTCCCCTCAGTGTTTGCAACATAGACATGTTTCTTTATAAGTTTGTGTCAGTTTGGGCCAGCAGTCACCTCGCTTTGAAACGAACTTTCCCCTCAGTGTTTGCAACATAGACATGTTTCTTTATAAGTTTGTGTCAGTTTGGGCAGCAGTCACCTCGCTTTGAAACGAACTTTCCCTCAGTGTTTGCAACATAGACATGTTTCTTTATAAGTTGTGTCAGTTTGGGCCAGCAGTCACCTCGCTTTGAAAACGAACTTTCCCTCAGTGTTTGCAACATAGACATGTTTCTTTATAAGTTTGTGTCAGTTTGGGCCAGCAGTCACCTCGCTTTGAAACGAACGTTCCCCTCAGTGTTTGCTGCGGGACATCAGACTTGTTCCCCATGAGACTTTCCGGTGTGTTCTGAGGGCGCAAGGTGCTATCAACTTGAAGCTAACCCTCAAGCCCGCTAGAGTTCCATGACAAAGAAATAAACATCTCCACCTTGGCACGCCGGTTTAAGATACGATGGGATTACTTCCCCTTTATTTTACCATGTCATGTTTCATGTTAAAAAAAAATCAAATCGGAAGAAAAAAAATCTTTCATATCACACACACATAACACCACACACACACACACACACACACACACACACACACCACACACACACACACACACACACCACACACACACACACACACACACACAACTTTCAATGCAGTTGTCTTGAGGGTGATTCAAACTGCCATTGGGTGAAATAAACGCATTTAATGTTCAATATCTCCTTGATACTGAAATCAAAGAATGTTTCTCACGATTTTCTGTCCATCAAGCCGTTTCATGTGTGTGTGTGTGTGTGTGTGTGTGGTGTGTGTGTGTGTGTGTGTGTGTGTGTGTGTGTGTGTTGTGGTGTGTGTGTGTGTGTGTGTGTGTGTGTGTGTGTGTGTGTGTGTATGTGTGTGTGTGTGTGTGTGTGTGTGTGTGTTGTGTGTGTGTGTGTGTGTGTGTTGTGTGTGTGTTTGTGTGTGTGGTGTGTGTGTGTGTGTTTTGAAGTCTACGTGTGATTTTCTCTTACAATCGCATTTGTCGTTTATTTTTGTGTTTCGATATTTTCACTAAAGTAAGTACTTTGAAAATGTTGGTGTGTGTTGTGTGTGTGTGTGTGTGTGTGTGTGTGTGTTGTGTTTCGTGTGTGTTTGTGTGTTGTGTGTGAGTGTTGTGTGTGTGTGTGTTGTGTGTGTGTGTGTGGTGAGAGAGAGAGAGAGGAGAGAGTCGGAGAGAGGAGAGGAAAAAAAGAGAGAGAGAGAGAGAGAGTAGCTTGTGTACTAAGTACACATTTGCCTACAGATTATTAATTCAAGTGTTGCACGCTCTTTCATATCATGTATCCACGCCACGCGCCACTTACCACTTAAAAAAGAAATCAGAAAAAAACACCTCTGATATCTCCGTTTCTCCTCAACCCCCCCGAACCCCCAACCACCAACCCCTACCCCACCCCACACCACCCCCCCCCCTCCCCCCTCCCCCCCCCTCCCCCGCCTTACCGAATGTTTCCACCCATTCACACGGCACACACTCTCACCTCGTACATGTCCCATAGAAAGCGGGCGAGGGTAGTAGTTCTGATACACTGATGAATTCTCCATGGTGATCAATCAAAATGGAAAGAAAACAAACTCCAAGTGGACTGTTTGACAGAGTCTCACCAACCACCAGCGCAAACAATAGCAGTTAGAGTAAGCAACCTCCCTGCCTTCATCAGCGACTGACGACGACACCCTACGACGCCCGCCAATGAAGTCATTCATTGATTATTCCTCCGCCCATCATCCGTCACCACTCACGCTTCTATCATTAGGCGGGCTGCTTTGTTGATGTCATTAGGCGGGCTGCTTTGTTGATGTCATTAGGCGGGCTGCTTGTTGATGTCATTAGGCGGGCTGCTTTGTTGATGTCATTAGGCGGGCTGCTTTGTTGATGTCATTAGGCGGGCTGCTTTGTTGATGTCATTAGGCGGGCTGCTTTGTTGATGTCATTAGGCGGGCTGCTTTGTTGATGTCCTTAGGCGGGCTGCTTTGTTGACGTCATTAGGCGGGCTGCTTTGTTGACGTCATTAGGCGGGCTGCTTTGTTGACGTCATTAGGCGGGCTGCTTTGTTGACGTCATTAGGCGGGCTGCTTTGTTGACGTCATTAGGCGGGCTGCTTTGTTGATGTCATTAGGCGGGCTGCTTTGTTGATGTCCTTAGGCGGGCTGCTTTGTTGACGCATTAGGCGGGCTGCTTTGTTGACGTCATTAGGCGGGCTGCTTTGTTGACGTCATTAGGCGGGCTGCTTTGCAGGCAGATCCCAGTGCAGCTGAAGCTTCCCTCCTGCTATTTGTAACCCCCTCCACCCCCCACTCCCGACCCCACCCCCAACGCCCACTCCCCTTTTGCCAAATCGCAAGCACTCCACCCATCATTCTCTCGTTTTCTCCGACCCTCCTATCACCACCCATACATCCCACTATCATTTACCTTGTATAAATTGATAAAGAATAGTTTCTCTTTGTCTCTGTGTGTGTGTGTGTGCGTGTGTGTGGTGTTGTGTGTGTGCGTGTGTGTGTGTGTGTGTGTGTGTGTGTGTGTGTGTGTGTGTGTGTGTGTGTGTGTGTGTGTGTGTGGTGTGTGTGTTGTGGTGTGTGTGTGTGTGTCTGTGTGTGTGTGTGTGTGTGTGCGTGTGTCTGTCTCTGCCTTTCTGTCTGTCTGTCTGTCTCCGTCTTCCTCCCTCCCTCTCTCTCTCTTTCTTCTCTCTCTCTCTATTTCTCTTCTCTCTCTCTCTCTCTCTCTCTCTCTCTCTCTCTCTTCTCTCTCTCTTCTCTCTCTCTCTCTCTCTCTGTCTGTCTGTCTGTCTGTCTCTCTCCCTCTCTTATACGCTTTGTAAATTTGCCATGTATGTTTATGAAGCAAATCAGAGAATTCGGACAGTGATGCCTTGATATGCTCTGTATTTGTAAAATTTCTACACTTTTTCATGATTTCATTTTGTTACGTATTAGGAATGTTGTATGATGGATGTATGAAACCCCCTTCAGCATGGGGCTGTGACCTTAAACTGAATAAAAAAAATTTGTATTCGCATTCTGTCTGTCTGTCTGTCTGTCTGTCTGTCTGTCTGTCTGTCTGTCTGTCTGTCTGTCTGTCTGTCTCTCGTTCTCTCTGTTTCTCTCTCTGTCTCTCCTATCTCTGTCTGTCTTCTGTCTATCTCTTTGTCTCTCTGTCTGCCTCTCTCTCTCTCTCTCTCTCTTCTCTCTCTCTCTCTCTCTCTCTCTCTCTCTCTCTCTCTCTCTCTTCCTCCTCCTCCCTTCTTTATTTCGCTTCCCGTCTATTCCCGGGGTTGAGTCTATCAAACCGTTCGTTTGATCATTGGATGTATGCAACTATTCGAGCTTGTGCGATCGAATATGCAAGTGCTTGTGTATGCCGCCTTGGGAGTGTATGCATTTTGGGTCACAATAATTGAATACATAAGTTCAGTCAATAGGGCTGCAACAGTCGAGTGTTTTGGACCTTAATCAGTACGTGTAAGCATTATAAGTATCCGTGTGTATTTCGTTAGCTGTACTTGGTGTGTATAATTCAATGTACAAGTATGTGAGCATATAAGTATCCGTGTGTATTTCGTTAGCTGTACTTGGTGTGTATAATTGAATGTACATGTGTGTGAGCATTTAAAGTACCGTGTGTATTTCGTTAGCTGTACTTGGTGTGTATAATTGAATGTGCAAGTATGTGAGCGAATGCGGTTAAACAGACAAATCTCCCCAGTTGTAGGTACACTGGTACTAAATCTCGCAGCTGTAGGTACCAGGTACTAAATCTCGCAGTTGTAGGACACAGGTACTCATTTGTGTACAAGTCCTGAAGAGTGTAACGGTTGAATATAGCATATGCATGTGTGTACAACTGACTGTACATAGGTTTATGCCTGTATGATTGAATCTATAAGCACGCCCGAGTGTAAGACTGAATATAAAAGTACTCACGTATGTAAAATGAATCCACGTGTACTCATATCTGTGCGATTCAATGCACAAATACCCCTGTGACTAGGATCGAATAGAGGAGTGCTCATATTTATTTGTTTAGGACTGAATCTAAAAGTACTCCTGAGTGTTAGACTGATGACACATATACTCGTGTGTGAAACAGTGAGCATTCAAACACTTAGGTGTCTACAATTCAATATATATATGTACTCATATTTGTACGACTGAAGATGCGGATGAGGTAATTGAATCCACAATACTCCTTTTCGTAAGGTAATGGATTATCATATGTTATAACTGATGCACAAGGTTCATGTATGTATGATTAATGTACGAGAATTCACATGTTCAAGATGAAATACACAACTTCTCCTGTGTACACGGTTGAATGTAAGTAATTTTGTGAATGAAAACAAATAAACGAAGACTCCTGTATGCAGATTCATTCAAAAGTATTCATGGTGTAGATTGAATGTAGATGTCCACGCGTGGCGATGAATACACAACCATCCATTTGTGTACGATGGTATACAATGTAAGCTA
>CM031623.1:540690-543190 GCA_018398815.1 Conus ventricosus | reverse complement strand
AATAGGGTTTTAAAATGGAAAGATTAAAACCTACAAAATTGTTTCGAGCAGAAATGTAGGTTTTAATCTTTCCATTTTAAAACCCTATTTTAAACTGGTATGTCGCTCCCTACTTGGTTGAGCACTTTTATCATTCTGAGTGGCTTTTTAACTCTAATTTTATTGATTGCTCCTCACGTTGAGCACTGTGGCCTAGCAGAATCTAAATTTATAATGGAGAAAATTAACTTTGGGCAGTCCACCAAAAATATACCTTTTTCTAATCCACAACTCTGCATTAAAAAACTCATAGAGCAGACTGAAATATTTGTGCGCAATATGAGGTGGAAATCGTTTTTTCTTTTTGAACCCAAATGCCAAAAAGGAAGATAAAAAACTTATGGTTTTAGGTCATGGAGATCGCCACCTGTAATAGAGGAAATGAAACCTTTTGAAGAAAGCATGAAAAAACTAATAGCTAATATTGATTTCAGAAAACCACATAATAATTTCCAAACAACATTGAATAATAACATAAAACAAATCCAGAATGACAAAAAAATATTCATAAAGGCGGACAAGACAAGCAATTTCTATAAAATGGAAACTAGTGAGTACTCTCAACTCCTCAACAAAAATATTCAGAAAAATTATTTTTTTAAAAGCTGATAAGACTACACATGACAACATCTGCAAAAAAGAAAAAGAACTTGTGCACCAGGTGGATTTAGGTGATAGGATAGAAGCAACAGCAATAAAAGACGCCTTTATAACCCTTAAAGACCACAAACCTAACTTTCATAACAACCCTACTTGTAGACTAATAAACCCATCAAAATTCGAATTAGGGAAAATCAGTAAAAAGATCCTGGAAAAAACAATAGAGGACATAAAAACAAACACTGAATACAATCTCTGGAAGAATAGTTATGAAGTTATCCAATGGTTTAAAGAATTGGACAAACAGAAAAACACAGTGTTCATTACTTTTGACATAGTGGACTTCTACCCTTCCATTGATGAGGAATTACTTTCTAAAGCACTAAGATTCGCCAACAAATATACAAATATAACAGATTCTGAGATGGAAATCATTCTCCACACTAAGAAAAAACCCTTTTCCATAGCAACAATGAAACTTGGATTAAAAAAAAAAAAAGCAGAAATTACACATTCGATGTCACGATGGGATCTTATGATGGAGCTGAAACTTGTGAATTAGTTGGACTTTTCATGTTGTCTCATATACAGAAAATACTTGGTAAACAGGTTGGCTTATACAGAGATGACGGTCTTGCACGTTAAACAATAAACCAAAAACCATTGAAAACAAGAAAAAAGAACTTTTCCAAATTTTACAAAGTCATAACCTAAAAATCACAGTAGAAGCCAACAAAAAAAACCCAGTAAATTATTTAGACATAACATTAGACCTTAAGGATCATACATACAACCATATAAAAAAACCTAATGACACACCTGTCTATGTAGACATCAATAGTAACCATCCACCCTCCATTTTAAAAACCATACCTAATGGTATAAACAAAAGATTATCTAAACTGTCATGCAATGAGAAAGAATTAACAGTGCAGCAGCCGAATACCAAGAGGCGCTGAAAAAAAGTGGCTACAACTACAAATTACAATATAAACCAGATAACAACATGAACAGCAACAGGAAAAACAGGAAAAGAAAAATTATATGGTATAACCCCCCATATGATGGAAGAACAAAAACTAACGTAGGAAAAGAATTCCTCAGAATCCTTAAAACATCATTCCCAAAAGAACATGTACTATCTAAAATATTCAACAACAATACTGTCAAGCTATCATACTCGTGTATGCCCAACCTTAAAAATATAATTGATTCTTCCAATAAAACCAAAAACAACACAACCAAAGAGGGTGATGAAAGGATATCTTGTAATTGCACAAAAAAGACCAGTGCCCTCTGAATAATAAATTTCTCTACAACAATATTGTGTACCAAGCTACAGTAACAACAGACAGTGATAAAGAAACATACATAGGGATCACGGCAAACCATTTAAAACCAGATATGCAAACCATAAACAGTCTTTCAAAAATGAAAAATATAAAAACCAAACAGAACTAAGTAAATATATTTGGAAGCTTAAAGATAAGAAAATAGATTACAACATATCATGGAAAATTATTTTTAAAAAAGCAACACCATACAACAACATTCTAAAAAATGCAACTTATGCACCACAGAAAAGTGGCTGATACTATGTAAACCCCACCTAGCATCCCTGAACTCTAAAGTAGAAATGATAAACAATTGCAGGCGTAAATGGAAATCTTTGTCAATGCACCATTCCCTAACACGTCCCCCTGAACGCGCCCCCAAAAGAAAAAACCGGCAGGCCACGTGCCACACGCACAGAACTCACACGCCCACACCACTATATATAACACCGGTGGCGTGCCCAAATTGTATACCCTGAGGAGAGCATTTTTTAGCTCGAAACAATTTTGTAGGTTTTAATCTTTCC
>CM031623.1:533190-535690 GCA_018398815.1 Conus ventricosus | reverse complement strand
AAACCCACACATCCTCCAACCACACCTTACCACCCATCCACTACATCCTCCTACCCACCCTCCCCCATCCCACACCTCTTACCACCCATCCACACACCCTCTTACCATCCCTTACCCCCCATCCACTACCCCCTCCTACCACCCCCTACCCCCACCTCTACATCCCCTACCACTACCCTACCACCCACCCAATAATCCTCCTCCACTACCTTTACCACCCATACATACATCCTCCTACCACCCATCCAAACATCCCCTACCACCCATCCACTACATCCCTTACCACCATCCCTACTCCCCCCAAACCCCCTTTCCCACCCTCCACTACACCCTCCTACCACTCCCTTTTCCCACCATCCACTACATCCTCCTACCACTACCTTACCCCCCATCAATTCATCCCCCCTTCCCACTCCCCTTAACCACCCATCCCAAAACCCCTCATACCACTACCTTTCCCCACCCTAACTACACCCTCCTCGCCCCTCCCTACACCCTCCTCCCACTCCCTTTCCCACCCATCCACAAATCCCCCTACAACTACCCTACCACCCATCCTCTCCCCACCACCACTACTCCTCTTCCCACTACCTTACCACCCACCCACACATCCTCCTCCCACTACCCTACCACCCATCCTCACAACCTCCTCCATACCCCCCACCCATCCAATACACCCTCCTACCAACCTACCCCCCCACCCACAATCCCCTACCACCCCCATCCCTACACCTCCTACCACCCACCCACTACTCCTCTTCCACCCCCACTACATCCTCCTACCATACCTTACACCCATCCATACACCTCCACCACTACCTACCACTAAAACCACTACATCCCCCTACCACTACCTTACCACCCATCCATACATCCTCCTACCACACCTTACCACCCTCCTTAATCCTCATACCAACCTTTCCCACCCCAATTAACCCCTACCACCCATCCACTACATCCTCTTACCACTACCTTACCACCCATCCACTACATCCCCTACCACTACCTTACCCCTCCCTACATGCTCCTTCCCCACCAACCCATACATCCTCCCCCACCCCCTTACCACCCATCCACACTCCCCTACCACCCAAAACCCCCCCATAAATTTACATCCTCCTAACTACTTAACCCCACCCATAAATTAATCCCCCTACCCCCCATCCACTACACCCTCTTACCACTCCCTTTCCACCCACCCACTACATCGCCCTACCATACCTTCCATCCCCCCCTCACCTCCTACCACTACCTTACCACCCATCCACTACATCCTCCTAACCCCACCACTACATCCTCCTACCACTACCTTACCACCCATCACTACATCCTCCTACCACTACCTTACTACCCATCCACTAACCTCTTTCCACCCATCCATACATCCTCCTACCACTCCTTACCCCCACCCCCTACACCTCCCACCACTCCCCTTCCCAAACCCATCCACTACACCCCTACCCCCCCACTACACCTCCTAACCTACCTTACCACCCATCCACTACATCCTCCTAACTCCTCCTACCCCCTCCACCATCTCCACCCCCATCCCCAAACTCCCTCCCCCCTACCACCCACCCTACATCCTCCTACCACTTATCATACACCTACCCCAACCCCATCCACTACAACCCTCCTAACCACCCTAACTACTCCTCCTACCACCCATCCACACATCCTCCTCCCACACCCTACCCCATCCACCCCATCCTCCCCTACCAACCCCACCACAACATCCCCCTACCACCCATCCACACATCCTCCTACCCACCCCCACCCATCCCCTACACCCCCACCCACAACCCCCCACCACCCACCCCCCACTACTCCCCAAACCACCCCACCCACTACATCCCCTACACTATTTCCACCATCCACTCCCTCCTCTACCACCCACCCACATATCTCTACCACCCATCACTACAACCTTCTTACCCCCACCATCTTCTCCTCCACACCTTACCACCATCACATACTCCCCTACCACTAAACCACAAAAAATACATTCTCCTACCACTACCTTACCAATCAACATCTTACCACCCATATAATCCTCTACCACTACCTTCCACCCATCCACTACATCCTCTTAAAAACCTCACTACAATCCTACGCCCCCTTAAACACTCCTCTAACACCTTACCACCCAAACCACCTCCCCAAACACCATCCACTACACCCTCCTACCCCCCATCCATACATCCCCCTACCACTCCTTAAACCCATCCACTACATCCTCCTACCACCTTTCCACTACACCTCCACCCCCCATCCTACATCCTCTTACCAACCATCCACTACTATCCCCCTCCCCACCCCATCCACTAATCCCTTACCACCCATCCACTAATCCTCCTACCACCCATCCACTCATCCTTACCCCCCATCCACTACATCCTCCTACCACTACCTTACCACCCATCCACTACATCCTCCTACCACTACCTTACCACCCACCACTACATCCTCCTACCACCCATCCACTACATCCTCCTACCAC
>CM031623.1:505690-523190 GCA_018398815.1 Conus ventricosus | reverse complement strand
TGGTTAAGAATGCATCTTCTTAAATGATCTTCTAAAGGTTTTGATACCACAGACAGGATAGAAATTGGTCTGTAATTACAAGGATCCGAGGTGTCACCTGATTTATAGATGGGTCTTACCCTAGCAATTTTGAAAGATTTAGGAAATTGGTTTTTTATATACATAAATTGAAGATGTAGGTCAGTGTATCAGAAATAACTGGAGCTGCAAGTTTTAGGATTTTGCCATCGATACCGTCTAAGCCACGAGCACATGTATCTTTTAGACGGATCAGGGCATTATATACATCATGGACTGACATTAAGGGGATGTCTAAGTCTGAGGATATGGCTTTTGAATCACAGAATCGTTTAATAATGTAAGAGTGTTTTGGGCAGATCTATCTGATTTATTGTTGTTTTAGCAATATTACAAAAATGGTCATTAAGTTTCTCGGGACACAGGTCTTCATGTGATGTATTTTTTACTGATGTTTTTGTTTGTCAGCTGATTGATAGCATTCCAAATTGCTCTGCTATTGGTATTAGAAGAAACAAGTTCTTGAAAGTACTTTTTCTTAACTGTCGTTTTACAGAGAGAGAGAGAGAGAGGAGAGAGGAGAGGAGAGAGAGAGAGAGAGAGAGAGAGAGAGAGAGAGAGAGAGAGGGGAGAGGAGAGAGAGAGAGAGAGAGATTTACATAGTCCAAGCTATCGAAGTTTATACTGGTTTCGGACGAGCATGCAATGTGCACTAAAGGTGTCTGGGTTACATATCGTTACATTTCACTGTATTCACCTTGGTGTGGATTGTCCAGGACTTCAATTTCCTAATGTGTTGTTAGACGTGATAGCTCTTCGTTAGATGTAGGTCGACAGTCACTGGAGTTTCCTAATGTGTTGTTAGACGTGATAGCTATTCGTTAGATGCATGTCAACAATCATTGGTAATGAAAGTGTCCATCCTGTTGAAAGTCAAAGTGAGATGTTGATGGCCACTCATTTGTACTGATCTTTGGTGAGTGATGGGGGTGAGGCAGAGAGAGGAGAGAAGAGAGAGAGAGAGGAGAGAGAGAGAAGAGAGAGAGAGAGAGAGAGAGAGAGAGAGAGAGAGAGAGAGAGGGGAATCAGAGAGGAGAGAGAGGGGGGGGCAAGCAGGCAGGCAGACAGACAGGCAGGCGGACACACACACACACACACACACACACACACACACACACACACACACACACACACACACACACACACACACACACACACACGCAGGTAGGCAGGCAGACAGACAGACAGACAGACGTCATGATAGTAGACTGATCAATAAATACAGAAATATAGACATTTTCTACATTTTAGATTTTGTATGGACGTCGAACAGACATTTGAGTTTCAAGTTTGATGTGCTTCTGTTCAATGTGTCTGAGTGTGTGTGTGTGTGTGTGTGTTGTGTGTGTGTGTGGTGTGTGTGTGTGTGCGTGCGTGCGTGCGTGCGTGCGTGCGTGCGTGCGTGCGTGCGTGCGTGCGTGCGTGCGTCGTGCGTGGTGCGTGTGGTGTGTGTGTGTGTGTGTGTGTGTGTGTGTGTGTGTGTGTGTGTGTGTGTGTGTGTGTGTGTGTGTGTGTGTGTGTGTGTGTGTGTGTGTGTGTGGTGCGCGCGCGCGTGTTCAGTGACAATATTTGTTGCTGGATAGAAACTTCTTTTTGCAGAAGTATAAAGCAACAATTATTGTAAATGAACAATCTGCAAAATTGGTTTCGACCAACAAAGGGACCACAAACAGGCAAAATCTGCATATCCTCATTTGTTTCATTTTCAAGCAAGAGAATTTGTACGTAATGATTAGGATCAGAACAGATTGATCAAAACAATCGAATAATGTACGCAAACATGACGTTTGTCTATTTCTTGAATAAAATTTTGAGACAGAATCCAATTTGAACCACTCACTAATGTTATTGACATATTCTTCAAAGTTTTTTGTGTATCCATAAACAGTGACTGCGAGGGAAAACGCAAGCGACACCTTGTGGATTGATAAAAAGAGCCAGAAGCCATGCTGCTGTAGAGTATAAACTATGTCCTTAATCAGACATTCTATCAATGTGAAATAAACATTACAACTTGTCCCGCTTGACAAAATGAAATCATCATGTATGCAACAATGTTGAAAATCATGTGTAAGACGTAAGACGATGGTTCAAAACGTTCTAACATAATGTTGAAAGTGTGCTGAAAATGAGTGTCAAACACAACACACGGAAACAACAAAAGATCACTGGAAGTGTTTTGAAAGCAGGTAGACGGAAAGATTGAAGCCTATCTTTACCAACAAGCAAATATTTTATCTGTACGCTTTTTGGTCCTCATAGCGTGAAGCCTTAGTGCCTACAACAACGTGCCTACTTGTCTTTTGTGAGTGAACTTTTGAGGAAGTGTGCATTGATGTTGCATGTCTTTAATCAGTGCGATATGTGATCTGCTGACTGCCCGATGGCCAGCTGATGTTGTATGTCTTTAATCAGTGAGATATGTGATCTGCTGGTCAGCCTGATGTTGCATGTCTTTAATCAGTTTCGATATGTGATCGGACTGGTCAGCCTGATGTTGCATGTTTTAATCAGTGCGATATGTGATCTGCTCACTCCCAGATGGTCAGCCTGATGTTGCATGTCTTTAATCAGTGAGATATGTGATCTGCTGGTCAGCCTGATGTTGCATGTCTTTAATCAGTGAGATATGTGATCTGCTGGTCAGCCTGATGTTGCATGTCTTTAATCAGTGAGATATGTTCTGCACACTGCCAGACTGGTCGCCTGTTGTTGCATGTCCTTAATCAGTGAGATATGTGCTCTGATGGTTTTTCTGCCTGAGGTTGCATGCTTTATTCAGTGTGATATGTGATCTTGCACACTCCGACTGGTCAGCCTGATGTTGGATGTCCTTATCAGTGAGATATGTGATCTGCTGGTCAGCCTGATGGTGCATGTCTTTATCAGTGAGAAACGTGATCTGCCACACTGCCAGACTGGTCAACCTGATGTGGCATGTCTTTAAACAGTGAGAAAAGTGATCTGCACACTGCCAGACTGGTCAGCCTGATGTAAGCATGTCTTTAACTCAGTGTGAGAAAAGTGATCTGCACAACTGCCAGGACTGGTCAGCTGATGGTCTGCAAGTCTCCACTCAGTGAGAATATGTGATCTGCTGGTCAGCCTGATGTTGCATGTCTTTAATCAGTGATGAAAAGTGATCTGCACACTGCCTGACTGGTCAGCCTGGATGTTGCCTGCATGTCTTTAATCAGTGAGAAAAGTGATTGCACACGCCTGATGGTCAGCCTGAAGTTGATGTCTTCATCAGTTGTGATTATGTGAATCTGCTGGTCAGCCTGAAGTTGCTTTGTCTTTAATCAGTGAGAAAAGTGATCTGCCCACTGCCAGGCTGGTCAGGCCTGATGTTTGCATGTCTTTAATCAGGAGATATGTTGATCTTGCTGGTCAGCATGATGTTGCATGCCTTTAATCAGTGAGGAAAAGTGATCTGCACACTGCCAGACTGGTAGCCTGATGTGCATTCTTTAATCAGTGAGTATGTGATCTGCTGGTCAGCCTGATGTTGCATGTCTTTTTTCAGCTGAGAAAAAGTGATCTGCACACTGCCAGTGTGGTCAGCCTGATGTTGCATGTCTTTAATCAGTGAGATATGTGATTGTGGTCAGCCGATGTTGCATGTCTTTAATCAGTGAGATATGTGATCTGCACACTGCCTGACTGGTCAGCCTGATGTTGCATGTCTTTTATCAGTGAGAAAAGTGATCTCGGCACATCTCCAGACTGGTTCAGCCTGATGTTGGCATGTCTTTAATCAGTGAGGAAAAGGGATCTGCACACTGCCAGACTGGTCAGCCTGATGTTGCATGTCTTCTAATCAGTAAGATAAGTGATCTGCACACTGCCAGACTGGTTCAACTGATGTTGCAGTCTTTAATCGTGAGAAACGTGATCTTGCACACTGCCAGATGGGTCCAGCCTGATGTAGCATGTCTATTAATCAGTGAGAAAAGTGATCTGCACACTGCCAGACTGGGTCAGCCTGATGTTGATGTCTTTAATCAGTTGAGAAAAGTGATCTGGCTCACTGCCAGGACTGGCTCAGCATGATGTTGCATTGTTCTTTCAATCAGTGAGATATGTGATCGGCTGGTCGCCTGATGGTTGCATTCTTTAATCAGTGTGATATGTGATCTGCACTCTGCCAGACTGGTCCAGCCTTGATCCTGAGTTGCATGTCTTTAATCAGTGAGTATGTGATCTGCACACGCAGATGGTCAGCCTTGATGTTGCATGTCTTTTAATCAGTGATGAGGGAAAGTGATCTGCTCACTGCCAGAATGGTCAGCCTGATTGTTGCATGTCTTTAAGCAGTGAGAAAAGTGATCTGCACCTGCCTGACTGGCAGCCTAATGTTGCTATGTCTTAATCAGTGCGAAAAGTGATCTGCACACTGCATGACTGGTCAGCTGAGTTGCATGTCTTTAATCAGTGAGAAAGATAAAACTGATCTGCACACTGCCAGACTGGTCAGCCTGCTGTTGATGTCTCTTTAATCAGTGAGATATGTGATCTGCTGGTCCAAGCCTGAATGTTGCATGTCTATTATCAGTGCGATATGTGATCTGCACCTGCCAGGACTGGTTCAGCCTGTTGTTGCAGGTCTTTAATTCAGTGAGGAAAAGTGATCTGCACATGCCAGATGGTCAGCTGATGTTGGCAGGCTTTTATCAGTGAGAAAAGTGATCTGCACACTGCCAGACTTGTCAGCCTGATGTTGATGTCTGTAATCAGTGAGAAAAGTGATTGCCACACTGCCAGACTGGTCAACCTGTGTTGCGATGTTTTTAATCAGTGTGGAAAAAATTGATCTGCTCTACTGCCAGACTGGTCAGCCTGATGTTGCTGTCTTTAATCAGTGGAAATGTGATCTGCACACTGCCAGAATGGTCCAGACTGATGTTGCCTCACTTTATTCAGTGAGAAAAGTGATCTGTCAACTGCCAGACTGGTCGCCTGATGCTTGCATGTCTTTCATCACGTGAGATATGTGATCTGCCACTGCCGGACTGGTCAACCTGAGTTTTTGCATGTCTGTAATCAGTGTAGATATGTGATTGCACACGATGCCAGACTGGTCAGCTGAAGTTGCATGTCTTTATTCAGTGAGGAAAAATAAATGAATCTTGCACACTGCCAGGACTGGTCAGCCTGATGTTGCATGTCCTTTAATCATTTAGATATGTGATCTGCACACATGCCAGATGGTCAACCTGTTGTTGCATGTCCTTTTAATCAGTGAGAAAAGTGATCGCACATGCCAGATGGTCAGCCTGATGTTGCATGTCTATATCAGTGAGAAAAAGTGATCTGCACCACTGCCAGACTGGTCAGCCTGATGTTGCTTGTCTTTAATTTCATCAGGGAGAAAAAGTGATCTGCATCATGCCAGTTTGGTCAGCCTGATGTTGCGTGTCTTTCATTCAGTGTGAAAAGTGATCTGCTCACTGCCGGATGGTCAGCTGAGTTGCATGTCTTTTAAATCAGTGAGAAAACTGATCTGCCGCTCACTGCCAGGTTGGTCAGCTGATGTTGCATGTCTTTAATCAGTCGGAAAAGTGATATATGCTCAATGCCAGACTGGTCAACCTGATGTTGCATGTCTTTCTTCAGTAGTTATGTGATCTGCACACTGCCCGGACTGGTCAACCTGATGTTGAATGTCTTTAATCAGTGAAGATATGTGATCTGCTCATGCCAGACTAGTCAGCCTTGTGTTGCATGTCTTTAATCAGTGAGGAAAAGTTGTTCTGCACACTGCAGACTGTGTTCAGCCTGATGTTGCATGTCTTTAATCAGTGAGATAGGTGATTCTGCTCACTGCAAGTTGGTTCAACCTGATGTTGCATGTCGTTAATCAGTGAGATATGTGAATCTGCTCACAGCCAGACTGGTCAGCCTGAGGTTGCATGTCTTTAATCGTGTGTAGTGATCTGCACAATGACCAGGACTGGTCAGCGGATGTAGCATGTCTTTAATCAGTTGCGATTATGTTATCTGCACACTGCCAGACTGGTCAGCCTGATGTTATGCATGGTCTTTAATCAGTGAGATATGGGATCTGCTCACTGCCCCAGGACTGGTCTGCCTGATTGTTGGCCCCAATTTTTTTTTTGGTATCTTGAATCAGTGCGAGATATGTGATTGTACACTGCCAGGATGGTCAGGCCTGCCTTGATGTTGCATTGTCTTTAATCAGTGGAGATATGTTATTGCCACTGCCAGAATGGTCAGCTGTTGTTGCATGTTCTTTAATCAGTGAGATATGTGATTGCTGGGTCATCCTGATGATGCATGTCATTAATCAGTGAGAAGTGATCTGCAACCACTGCCATGATGGTAAGCCTTGATGTTTGCATGTCTTTAGTCAAAGGATGATTATGTGATCTGCTCACTGCCCCAGAATGGTCAGCATGATGTTGCATGTCTTTAATCCCAGTGAGAATGTGATTGCTCGCACTGCCAGGACTGGTCAGCCTGATGTTGCATGTCTTTAATCAAGTGAGATATGTGATTTGTCACTGCCAGGACTGGTCAGCCTGATGTTGCATGTCTTTAATCAGTGAGGAAAAGAGAAAAGTGATCTGCTCACTGCCAGACTGGTCAGCATGATGTGCAGGTCTTAATCAGAGAGAAAAGTGATATGCTCACTGCCAGACTGGGCAGCCTGATGTTGCATGGCTTTAATCTGTGAGAAAGTGATAATGCTCACTGCCAGACTGCGTCAACCTGATGTTGCTGTCTTCATCACTGAGATTTGTGTTGCACACGGCCTGGGACTGGTCAGCTGATGTTGCATGTCTTTAATCAGTGAGATATGTTGATCTGCTCAATGCCAGACTGGTCAGCCTGATGATTGCATGTCTTTAATCAGTGAGGGAAAAGTGATCTGCACACTGCAGAACTTGGTTCAGACTGATGTTGCATGTCTTTAATCAGTGGATTATGTGAACTGCTCACTGCCAGATGGTCAAACTGATGTTGCAAGTCGTTAATCAGTGAGATATGTGGAATCTTGTCACTGCCAGATGGGTCAGCCTGATGTTGCTTGTCTTTAATCAGTGAGATATGTGATCTGCACACTGGCCGACTGGTCAACCTGATGTTGCATGTCTTTAATCAGTGAGATATGTGATCGGCTCACTGCGAGAGACTGGTCTGCCGGATGGCATGTTCTTTAATCAGTGAGATATGTGATCTGCACACTGCCAGACTGGTCAACCTGCGTTGCAGGTCTTTTTATCAGTGCGATATGTTATCTGCACATGCCAGACTGTGTCAGCCTGGATGTGGCATGTCTTTATCAGTGAGATATGTGATTGCTCATGCCAGACTGGTCAGCCTGATGTTTGCTTGTCTTTAATCAGTGCGATATGTGATCGCTCACTGCCAGACTGGTCAGCCTGATGTTGGTGTCTTTAATCGTGCGATATGTGATCTGCTGACTGCCAGACTGGTCAGCTGATGTGCATGTCTTTAATCAGTGAGATATGTGATCTGCTGGTCCAGCCTGATGTTGCATGTCTTTTATCGTGAGATATGTTATCTGCTCACTGCCAGAATGGTCTGCCTGATGTTGCATGTCTTTAATCAGTGAGATATGTGATCTGCTCACTGCAGACTGGTCAGCCTGATGTTGCAGGTCTTTATCAGTGAGAAAAGTGAATCGCACACTGCCAGACTGGTCAGCCTGTGTTGCATGTCTTTAATCCGTAAGCTAAGTAGTGATTGCACCCCCCCCCACTGACAGACTGGTCAACCTGATGTTGCATTGTCTTTATCCGTGTGAGAAAGTGATCTGCACACTGCCAGAAAACTGGTCGCCTGATGTTGGCATGTCTTTAATCAGTGAGAAAAGTGATCTGCTCACGCCAGCCGGTCAGCCTGATGTTGCATGTCTTCTAATCAGTGGAGATATGTGATCTGCTGGTCAGCTTGATGCTTTGCATTCTTAATCAGTGAGATATGTGTTCCTGCCACTGCCAGGACTGGTCAGCTGATGTTGCAATGTCTTTAATCAGTGGATATGTGATCTGCACACTGCAGACTGGTCAGCCTGGATGTTGCATGTCTTTAATCAGTGAGATATTGTTCTGCACACTGCCAGACTGGGTCAGACTGATGTTGAATGTCCTTTAATCAGTGAGAAAAGTGATTTGCTCACTGCCAGAGGGTCAGCCTGATGTTGATGTCTTTAAGCAGTGAGAAAAGTGATCTGAACACTGCAGACTGGTCAGCCTCTTGGGGCATGTCTTTAATCTGTGCGAAAAGTGATCTGACATGCAAGACTGGTCAGCCTGATGTTGCATGTCTTTTATCAGTGAGAAAAGTGATCTGCCACTGCCAGACTGGTCAGCTGATGTTGCATGTCTGTTTAATCAGTGAGATATGTGATATGTGGTCAGCCTGATGTTGCATAGTCTTTAATCAGTGCGTAAGTGATCTGGCACATGCCAAGACTGGTCAGCCTGATTGGTGCATGGTCTTTAATCAGTGAGAAAAGTGATCTGCACACTGCCAGACTGGTCAGCCTGATGTTGCATGTCTTTAATCAGTGAGAAAAGTGATCTGCACATGGCCAGACTTGTCAGCCTGATGTTGATTGTCTTTATTCAGTGAGAAAAGTGATCTGCCACTGCCTGATGGTCAACCTGAGGTTGGATGTCTTTAATCAGTGAGAAGAAAATTGATCTGCTCACTCTTGCCGACCTGGTCAGCCTGATGTTGCATTGTCTTTTTCAGTGAGGAAAAGTGATCTGCACACTGCCAGGATGGTCAGCCTGATGTTGCCTCACTTTAATCAGTGAGAAAGAAAAGGATCTGCTCACTGCCAGGACTGGTCAGCCTGATGTGGATGTTTTCATCAGTGAGATAGTGATCTGCTCACTGCCGGACTGGTAACCTGATGGTGCATGTCTATAAATCAGTGAGTATGTGATTGCACACTTGCCAGATGGTCAGTGATGTTGCATGTCTTTAAAATCAGTGAGAAAAAATTGATCTGCACACTGCCAGACTGGTCAGCTGATGGTGGCATGTCTTAAGTCATTGAGATATGTGTCTGCACACTGCCAGAATGGTCAAACCTATGTTGCAATGTCTTTAATAGTCGAGAAAGTGATTGCTCACTAGCCAGACTGGTCAGCCTGATGTTGCATGTCTTTAATCAGTGCGAAAAGTGATCTGCTCACTGCCAGACTGGTCAGCCTGATGTTGCATGTCTTTAAATTTCATAGTGAGAAAAGTGATCTGAACACTGCAGACTGGGTCAGCCTGATGTTGCATTCTTTCATCTGTGAGAAAAGGGATCTGCTTCACTGCCAGACTGGTCAGCTGAGGTTGCATGTCTTTAATCCAGTGTAGAAAATGATACTGCTCCTGCGACTGGTCAGCCTGATGTGGCATGTCTTTAATCAGTGTGAAAAGTGATATGTCTCCACTGCCGAATGGTCAACTGATGTTGCATGTCTTTATCAGTGAGAATGTGATCTGCACTACTGCAGACTGGTCACCCTGATGGCTTGCATGTCTTTAATCAGTGAGATATGTGATCTTGCTTCACAGCCGACTAGTCAGCCTGATGTTGCCTGTCTTTTAATCAGTGAGAAAAGTGATCTGCACCACTTGCCAGCTGGTCAGCCTGATGTTGCATGTCTTAATCTGTGAATTATGTGATATGTCACTGCCAGACTGGTCAACCTGATGTGTCATGTCTTTAATCAGTGAAGATATGTCGATCTGCTCACTGCCAGCTGGTCAGCCTGATGTTGAATGTCATTAATCAGTGAGATATGTGATCTGCACATTGCCAGACTGGTCTAGCCTGATGTCGCATGTCTTTAATCAGTGCGATATGTTATATGCACACTGCCAGACGGGTCAGCCTGATGTCTGCATGTCCTTTTATTCAGTGTTGAGATATGGGATCTGCTCATGACAGTTGGTCAGCCTGATGTCGCATGTCTTTATCAAGTGAGTTTGTGATCTGTACACTGCCAGGACTGGGTCAGCCTGATGTTGCATGTCTTTAATCAGTGAGATATGTTATCTGCACACTGCCAGACTGGTCAGCTGATGTTTGCAATGTCTTTAATCAGTGAGATATGTGATCTGCTGGTCAGCCTGACACATATAGTTGCAGTCTTTTAATCAGTGAGAAAAAGTGATCTGCACACTTGCCAGATGGTAAAGCTGATGTTTGCATGTCTTTAGTCTGTGAGATCATGTGATCTGCTCGTGCCAGATGGTCAGCTGATGGTGCATGTCTATAATCAGTTGAGATATGTGATCTGTCACTGCCAGACTGGTCTGCTGATGTAGCATGTCTTTAATCAGTGTGTTATGTGATTTGTCACTGCCAGAATGGGTCAGGCTGATGTGGCATGTCTGAATCAGTGAGGAAAAGTGATGGCTCACTGCCAGATGGTCAGCCTGATGTTGCATGTCTTTAATCAGTGAGAAAAGTGATTGCTCACTTGCCAGACTGGTCAGCTGATGGTTGCATGTCTTTAATCAGTGAGAAAAGTGATCTGTCACTGCAGACTGGTCAACTGATGTTGCATGTTTTCATCAGTGAGATCGTGATCTGACACTCTGCAGAACTGGTCAGCTGATGTTGCATGTCTTTAATCAGTGAGATATGTGATCTGCTCACTGCCAGGACTGGTTCAGCCTGATGTTGCATGTCTTTATCCAGTGAGAAAGTGATATCTGCACACTGCCAGACTGGTCAGCCTGATGTTGCATGTCTTTACTCGTGAGATATGTGATCTGCTCACTGCCAGTTGGTTCAACCTGATGTTGCATGTCTTTAATCAGTGAGAAATGTGATCTGACTCACTGCAGATGGTCAGCATGCTGTTGCATGTCTTTAATAGTGAGATATGTGATCTGCACACTGCCGACTGGTCAAACCTGATGTTGCATGTCGTAATTGTGAGATATGTGGATCTTGCTCACTGCGTGACTGGTCAGCTCGGATGTGGCATGTCTTTAATCAAGTGAGTATGTGATCTGCACACTGCAGACTGGTCAACCTGAAGTGGCAAGTCTTTAATCGTGCGATATGTTATCTGCAAAATGCAGATGGTCAGCTGATGTTGCATGTCTTTAATCGTGCAGAGATGTGATCTGTCACTTGCCAGACTGGTCAGCCTCCTGATGTTGCAGGTCTTTAATCAGTGCGATATGTGATTGCTGACTGGCCAGACTGGTCAGACTGATGTTGCATGTCTTTAATCAGTGAGCGATGTTGATCTGTGGTCAGCCTGATGTTTGCAAGTCTTTAATCAGGTGAGTTAGTTATCTGCTCACTGCCAGATGGTCAGCTGTTGTTGCATGTCTTTAATCAGTGAGATATGTGATCGCTCACTGCCAGACTGGTCAGCATGATGTTTGCATGTCTTTAATCAGTGAGAAAAGTGATCTGCACACTGCAGACTGGTCAGCCTGATGTTGCATGTCTTTAATCAGTGAGAAAATTGATCTGCTCACTGCCAGACTGGTCCGCTGATGTTGCATGTCTTTAATCAGTGAGATAAGTGATCTGCACAATGCCAGACTGGTCAGCCTGATGTTGCCTCACTTTAATCAGTGAGAAAATGATTGCTACTGGGCCAGACTGGTCAGCCTGTTGTTGATGTCTTTTCATCAGTGAGATATGTGGATCTGGCACACTGCCGGATGGTCAAACTGATGTTGCATGTTCTTTAATCAGTGAGCTATGTGATCTGCTCACTGCCAGACTGGCAGCTGATGTTGCATGTTTTAATCAGTGAGAAAAATGATCTGCACACTGCCAGTCGGTCAGCCTGATGTTCCATGTTTTAATTGTGTGATATGTGATCTGCACACTGCCAGACTCGAGTCTGCTGATGTGGGCTTGTTTTAATCAGTGAGAAAAGTTGATCTGCACACTGCCAGACTGGTCCAGCTGAATGTTGCAGTCTTTAATCAGTGAGAAAAAGTTGCATTGCTCACGATTTCCCAGACTGGTTGTCAGCCTGATGTTGCCCATGTCTTTCATCAGTGAGAAAAGTGACCTGCACACTGCCAGACTGGTCAGCTGATGTTGCCATGTCTTTCATCAGTGAGAAAATGATCTGCTCACTGCCTGACTGGTCAGCCTGATGTTGCATGTCTTTAATCAGTGAGAAAAGAAAAATGATTGACTCACTGCCAGATGGTCCAGCTGATGTTGATGTCTTTAATCAGTGAGAAAAGTGATATGCTCACTGCCAGGATGGTCAACCCTGATGTTGCATGTCTTCAGTCAGTGGAGAGATGTGATCTGCACAACAGCCCAGAGTCTGGTCAACCTGATTTGCATGTTTTATCAGTGAGATAGTGATCTGCTCACTGCCAGACTAGTCAGCCTGATGTTGCATGTCTTTAATCAGTGAGGAAAACGTGATCTGCACACAGCCAGACTGGTCAAGCCTGCTGTTTGCATGTATTTAATCTGTGAGTATGTGATTGCTCACTGCCAGGACTGTGGAGTCCACCCTGATGTTGCATGTCTTTAATCAATGAGAAATGTGATCTGCTCCACTGCCAGACTGGTGCAGCCTGAGGTTGCCATGGTCTTTAATCAGTGAGATTGTGATTGACACTTGCCAGACTGGTCAGCCTGAAGTTGCATGTCTTTAATCAGTGCGATATGTTATCTGCACACGCCCAGAACGGTCAGCTGATGTTGCAGCTCTTTTTTTTTATTCAGTGGATATTTGATCTGTCACTGCCAGACTGGTCAGCCGGATGTAGCATGTTTTAATTGTGTGATATGTGATCTGCACATGCCAGGACTGGTCAGCCTGATGGTGCTGTGTCTTAAAATCAGTGAGGATATGTTATCTGCACATGCCAGGACTGGTCAGCCTGATGTTTCTTGTCTTTTAAATCAGTGAGTATGTGATCTGTGGTCAGCTGAGTTGCATGTCTTTAATCAGTGAGGAAAAGTGATCTGCACCACTGCCAGACTTGGTCAGCATGATGTTGCATGTCTTTAATCCGGAGATACGAGTATTTGTGTTCTTGCTCATGCCAGACTGCGTCAGCCTGATGTTGGTGTCTTTAATCAGTGAGATATGTGATTCTGCTCACTGCCTGACTGGTCTGATGATGATGCATGTATTTAATCAGTGAGATATGTGATTTGCTCCTGCCAGGGATTGGTCAGACTGAGGTTGCATGTCTTTATAGTGAGAAAATTTGATCTGCACACTGCCAGACTGGTCACCTGATGTTGCCTGTCTTTAATCAGTGAGAATGTGATATGCCACCACTGCAGACTGGGTCATCTGAGTTGCATTGTCTTTAATCAGTGAGATTTATGATCTGCACATGCCAGGACTGGTCACCTGATGTTGCATGTCTTTAATCAGTGAGAAAAGTGAATTGCACACTGCCAGACTGGTGTTCAGCATGATGTTGGATGGTCTTTAATCAGTGAGATATGTGATCTGCACACTGCCAGGATGGTCAGCCTGATGTTGCATGTCTTTAATCAGTGAGATTTGTGGATCTGGTGGTCAGCCCATGTGATCTTGCTCACTGCCAGACTGGTCAGCTGCCTGAAACTAGTTCTACTGTAATGCATCTTCCTGCTCCACAGAGGGGGGGTGGGGTGGGGGGGGGGGCACAAACTTATGTCCCACTCTTCGCTGTAAGAAACGTGTTGATGTATTGTGTCATTCGGGCCATTGATCTAGTGTAAAGGAAGTTTGTTGTAGGCATAAAGTCTAGGAATTTATACATCAGTTTGATGAGGTTCAGGAGGATACTAGCATGGAGATTTCCTTGTATTGTAACAGAGATTGTGGTTATCAATATAATCATAAATTATAAAAAAAATGATAATGTTTCATATGCTAATAGCAAGGTATAATGGTGATTGATGATGTGAGTGATGATGGTGAGATGATGACGATGATGATAATAAATTAGAATATCCGCAACAATGATAATTAAAGAATGAAAATGATAATAGTATAATAGTAATAATAATAACAATAATAATAATTTCGTCATCAACATCATTGAGAACATTTGTACACCTAATTTAACTGAATACCCTGAGCATTACAGTAAACAAGACGACACATCAAACTACATAACCAAGTAAAAAGGGTAACAAGCGACATACAAAAAAACGTTTCCCTGTAGCCATACTCTCACTCAACATCCACGAGTTCTACCAGCCCCCCCCCCCCCCCCCATCACTCCCTGACCTCTCACTCCTCATATCGCTCACCGCCATCTCCCCCACAAAAACAACGAGTCTCAGATGAATAAATGCAGGCACCCAAACGCATATAATGCTTTCACAAACAAACATCTCCGGCACTTATTTGTACATATGAAGTCAAATAGGAAGACAAATTTTGCTCAGTCGATGTAGGAGATGATTCAAAACGAAAAGGTACCTCGACCATGCCAGATCTCCTCACGACAGCTACCAACAGAGAGCCTGGACAGAAACGGCGGCTGCCTCATCACGTCCCCTCCCAACGACCCCAGCGGTTAGGGGAATGACTGACTGATGCCTCATCACGTCTCCTCAACGACCCCAGCGGTCAGGGGATTGACTGACTGATGCCTCATCACGTCCCCTCCCAACGACCCCAGCGGTCAGGGGAATGACTGACTGATGCCTCATCACGTCTCCTCAACGACCCCAGCGGTCAGAGGAATGACTGACTGATGCCTCATCACGTCTCCTCAACGACCCCAGCGGTCGGGGATTGACTGACTGATGCCTCATCACGTCTCCTCAACGACCCCAGTGGTCAGGGGATTGACTGACTGATGCCTCATCAGTCTCCTCAACGACCCCAGCGGTCAGGGGAATGACTGACTGATGCCTCATCACGTCTCCTCAACGACCCCAGCGGTCAGGGGATTGACTGACTGATGCCTCATCACGTCTCCTCAACGACCCCAGCGGTCAGGGGATTGACTGACTGATGCCCCATCACGTCCCCTCCCAACGACCCCAGCGGTCAGGGGAATGACTGACTGATACCTCATCACGTCCCCCCCCCCCCCCAACGACCCCAACGATCAGGGGAATGACTGACTGACTGACTGACTGACCTCGTCAGGCAAAGAACCACCGATATCATATAACACTGATACCATATAACACTGATATCATATAACACTGACATCATTATAACACTGATATCATATAACACTGACATAATATAACACTGATATCATATAACACTGACATCATATAACACTGATATCATATAACACTGATTCCATATAACACTGATATCATTATAACACTGACACTGTTGTTGTCTTCACTCAACGTTTATTTTATTTGATCCCGTAATGAATAGTTATCAAAAATGGACTGTCGCTTGGCCTATCCTACCAGCTTTGCAAAATATTGAAAATCATAAATCGGAGTAGATATAATGACAATATCTTTCTTTGTTGTGAGTTGATGTACATAAAACATCGACCAAAATCCTCAATGGCAGTGACTAATCCAGAGAGTATAGGAGACTGTAAACGGAGCACGTAACTTCATCAACTTTTGGAGCAGCATGTATTAGATTTTTACGTGTCGCCCCCATTCACTTGCTATGGGTTCGTTTTTCGGTAAAACAGTTCACGGTTCTGATCTTGAGAAAGACTGAATACCTTGCATCCAAATTTTCATCGTGTCGTGCCGTAAACTTGACTAATCCTACAATTTCCCTTTCAATGTACTGAGAAATTTCACATTAAGCAGGACGTACACTGACAGTTAGATATATAAATCAAAGACTGATATGCACAGTTTTCATAATTATCGTATCATGCTTTGGATTTGACCTTTGATTTATTATTTTAAATTCCCAAAGGAATTGTACACTCACAATGACACGCCACAACGTCACATTCATGACGCTAATTGCACTGTTGGTACTGTCACTGTTTGTTTGTTGTTGTTGTTGTTGTTGTTGTTGTTGTTGTTGTTGTTGTTGTTGTTGTTGTTGTTGTTTTGTGTTACCATGATGTAACCTTCGCCTTTGATCTTTGACATCCACCTTGGCTTAAGGCTGTCAGACCAGTTGACATAGGCAAGAACACCAAGGCGACATCAACATGTTGTTATGCTCGCATTGTTATGCGGGGATTGTCTTCAGTCGTGACAAGCTCCTAGCATAACATTATCAGTCTCCAAAATCCCCCGAAGTCGGAGTGTGGCTGCCCATGTGGCGGGGTAAATCACAAACGGTCGCACACGTAATGTTCTCATCCCAGCTGATACATTTGTACCATAGTGTTCAAGTATTTCGGCTGTTCGGCTGATCCTGGAGTCTTTTAGCCAGGGTACGACGACGACAACAACAACAACACCACCATCACCACCACCACCACACCACCACCACCACCACCAACAACAACAACAACCCACACCCACACCACACCACCACCACCACCACCCCCCACCACCACCACCACCACACAACAACAACAAACAACAACAACAACAACAACACCCCCAACAACAACAACACCACCACCACCACCAACAACAACAACAACATTTTTGACACTGGCTTTCCGTGTCATGATAAAGATGGGTTGCTATGTCCCGTCAATATCCACCTTTCTGCCAAATTTGCTTTGTTTTTGTGCCTCTTAAGGATCTACAGAAAATGCTAACAAAAGTTTATCGCAGACCGACATATTGATAAGCACGGGTTTTGGGGGGTTTGTTTTTGTTTTTTGTTTGCTTTGCAGGGGTAGCAGAAGTTAGGTGGTTACTTAGGACGTGAGTTTATGTGAACAAAAAAACATCCATACTTTTGGTAATGGTCAACATAACCATCTGTTTGTTCTTTAAACCAGGCGCAAACATTTTGCACTCCTAATACCCCCACATGATTTGCACTCCTAATACCCCCACATGATTTGAACTCCTAATACCCCCACATGATTTGCACTCCTATACCCCCCACATGATTTGAACTCCTAATACCCCCACATGATTTGAACTCCTAATACCCCCACATGATTTGCACTCCTAATACCCCCCACATGATTTGCACTCCTAATACCCCCCACATGATTTGCACTCCTAATACCCCCCACATGATTTGCACTCCTAATACCCCCCACATGATTTGAACTCTAATACCCCCACATTTTGCACTCCTAATACCCCCACATGATTTGCACTCCTAATACCCCCACATGATTTGCACTCCTAACACCCCCCACATGATTTGCGCTCTAATACCCCCACATGATTTGCACTCCTAACACCCCCACATGATTTGCACTCCTAATACCCCCCACATGATTTGCACTCCTAATACCCCCACATGATTTGCACTCCTAATACCCCCACATGATTTGCACTCCTAATACCCCCACATGATTTGCACTCCTAATACCCCCCACATGATTTGAACTC
>CM031623.1:498608-502190 GCA_018398815.1 Conus ventricosus | reverse complement strand
CCCCCCACATGATTTGAACTCCAAATACCCCCCACATGATTTGACCCCCTAATACCCCCAACCACATGATTTGATCTTGTTAGTTATTTTTGTTTGTTTTTTCTTTTTTTCTGCAGCGTATCAACCGTCGTTTGACATTAAAGGAGAAGCGGGGCATTATGATACCCCTGTCTTCACACCCTATCATTTGAAACTCGATGAAGTAAAAAAAGAATCAAAAGCCTAAACAAACAAACAAACAAAAAAACATCAGCCGGTACCCATACGTTGAAAGCCAGTTACGTAGATATACGTATGCATCTGCGCCACAAACGGTAATGGAGACAGATGTAGAAACCCCACCTTACCTTCTTCTTCTTTTTTTAAAGTCATAATGGTAAAGGGATATGGAGGAGGGTGGGGGAGGACTTTTTAAGACTTCGATGCAAAATCGTATAAAAGACAAACACGTGTCATTTACCTGACTAGTAAGGACCATGTCATAGACAAAAGAGTGTCCCCCACCCATACCCCCTTCTCCTAAATCCTCGCCCCCCCCCCCCCCCCCCCCCCACATCACCCCCCCCCCCTTCCCCAACAGATCAGCACCAAGGGTCACACTAGGTAATAGTGTACACGAGAGAGCTGAACATAGCATGATGGAAAAGGGGAAATAACTCTTGATCCGCGTCTGCTGAACACAGCATGATGGAAAAGGGGAAACGACTGTGGGCACAGCCCTGTGAGGTGAGAACACATCACCTCTGTCAACACTCTGTGTATCCGCAACCTGCTGACAGCGCTCGTAAACTATACCCCCACCTCCCCACTCCCTGTAACCTCCCCCCCCCGCCTCTCTCTCTGTAACATACACATGCTCTCTCTCTCTCTCTCCTCTCTCTCTCTCTCTCTCTCATCTCTCTCTCTCTCTCTCCCCCTCTCTCTTCTCTCTCTCTCTCTCTCTCTCTCTCTCTCTCTATATAAAATATATATATATATAGATGAATATAACCAAAGAGCCTAAAATGATTTTAAAAGTGCTCGACCCCTTGGGGAGCAACATTTGTCAATGATGTTAAAAAGGAAGGTTAAAACTCTACAAATTTGTTTCGAGCTTGCTGCGCTGTCATCAGGATGTTTTTTGGTTTGCCCACCGCCGATGTTATATAGCGTGTGGGTTCCCGTTTGCGGTTGTTTGCACGTGCGGGTTGGCTGCACGGTTTTTGGGGGCTTTTAGGTTTTTGTTTTGGTGTGTTCACTAACAACGATTTCCATTTATGCCTGCAGTTGTTTACTATTTCTTTTTTGGTGTTTAAAGTTGCTAAGTGTGGTTTGCATAGTATTAACCATTTTTCAGTTAAACATAGGTTGCACCTTTTTGAAACATTGCTGTATGGTGATGCTCTTTTTATGATTTTCCAGGATATATTGTAGCTTGTTTTTGCATCTTTAAGTTTCCAGATATATTTGCTCAGTTCTGTTTGGTTTTTATATTTTTCTTTATTGAATGACTGTTTGTGGTTTGCATATCTGGTTTTGAAGTGGTTTTCAGTGATCCCTATGTATGTTTCTTTTTCATTTTCTGATGTTACAGTAGCCTGGTATACAATGTTTTTGTGGAGACATTTATTGTTTAGTGGGCACTGCTCCTTTCTCGTGCAATTGCAAGATTTCCTTTCTTCACCCTTCTTTGCTGTGTTGATTTTCATTTTGTTGGATGCGTCAATCAGGTTTTTGAGGTTGGGCATACATGATACGATAGTTTTGACAGTGTTTTGTTAAATATTTTGGACAGTTTGTGCTCTTTTGGAAATGAAGTTGCTAGGATTTTGAAGAATTCTTTCCCTATGTTTGTTTTGAGTTTCCCGTCGTATGGGGGGTTATACCATATGATTTTTCTTTTCCTTTTTTTTCTTGCTTTTATTTGTGTTGTTGTCCGGGTTGTATTGTAGTTTGTAATTGTATCCACTTGTTTGTAGTGCCTCCTGGTATTCCACTGTTTGCATTGTTGAACACTCTCTCATTGCATGACAGGTTTGATAGTCTCTTGTTTATGCCATGGGGTATGGTCTTTAATACAGATGGTGGATGGTTTACTTTTGGTGTGTACATAAAGAGGTGTATCGTTGGGTTTCTTGTATGGTTTATATATATGGTTGTTGAGATCCAGTGTTATGTCTAAGTAGTTCACTACCTTTTTGTTTGCTTCAATGTGATCTTTAAGTTGTGGTTTTGGAAGATTTTGCATAGTTCTTTCTTCTTGTTTTCGATGGTTCTTGGGTTGTTTGTTATGCAGCAAGGCCATCGTCTCTGTACAGTCCGACTTGTTTTCCGAGTTTTTTCTTGATGTTGGACAGCATGAATAGTCCGACCAGTTCACATGTTTCTGCACCATCATATGAACCCATGGTTACGTCAAATGTTGAGTTTCTGTTGGTTTTCCTGATCCAGGTTTCATTTCATTACTACACAGCAGAAATGAAACCTGGATCAGGAAAACCAACAGAAACTCAACATTTGACGTAACCATGGGTTCATATGATGGTGCAGAAACATGTGAACTGGTCGGACTATTCATGCTGTCCAACATCAAGAAAAAACTCGGAAAACAAGTCGGACTGTACAGAGACGATGGCCTTGCTGCACTAACAAACAACCCAAGAACCATCGAAAACAAGAAAAAGAACTATGCAAAATCTTCCAAAACCACAACTTAAAGATCACCATTGAAGCAAACAAAAAGGTAGTGAACTACTTAGACATAACACTGGGTCTCAACAACCATATATATAAACCATACAAGAAACCCAACGATACACCTCTTTATGTACACACCAAAAGTAACCATCCACCATCTGTATTAAAGACCATACCCCATGGCATAAACAAGAGACTATCAAACCTGTCATGCAATGAGAGAGTGTTCAACAATGCAGCAGTGGAATACCAGGAGGCACTACAAACAAGTGGATACAATTACAAACTACAATACAACCCGGACAACAACACAAATAAAAGCAAGAAAAATAGGAAAAAAAAAAATCATATGGTATAACCCCCAACGACGGAAACTCAAAACAAACATAGGGGAAAAAATTCTTCAAAATCCTAGCAACTTCATTTCCAAAAGAGCACAAACTGTCCAAAATATTAACAAAAACACTGTCAAACTATCGTACTCATGTATGCCCAACCTCAAAAACCTGATTGACGCATCCAACAAAATGAAATCAACACAGCAAAGAAGGGTGAAGAAAGGAAATCTTGCAATTGCACGAGAAAGGAGCAGTGCCCACTAAACAATAAATGTCTCCACAAAAACATTGTATACCAGGCTACTGTAACATCAGAAAATGAAAAAGAAACATACATAGGGATCACTGAAAACCACTTCAAAACCAGATATGCAAACCACAAACAGTCATTCAATAAAGAAAAATATAAAAACCAAACAGAACTGAGCAAATATATCTGGAAACTTAAAGATGCAAAAACAAGCTACAATATATCCTGGAAAATCATAAAAAGAGCATCACCATACAGCAATGTTTCAAAAAGGTGCAACCTATGTTTAACTGAAAAATGGTTAATACTATGCAAACC
>CM031623.1:486108-491108 GCA_018398815.1 Conus ventricosus | reverse complement strand
ATGTCCACATATTGTGAGATATTCTGCGAGTGTCTTCCTCAACTTCTTCACCAACACTGCAGGTGTCAATGTCTCTCGGACCTGGTTGACGCCGAGATATGCTATGAAAGGAAGCGTGGAGTACACTTCGGTTCTGCAGTCTCAGAGCAGAATGAAGACCCGTAGCATTATTTTCGCAATAAGCAGGAAAATAATATTGTGTTACATCTGCGCAATCACCTTCTCTTTTGATCACAGTCACTAAATCAGATAACCAGTGTGTTCTTTTTTTTTTTTTTTTTTTTTTGGGGGGGTTAGCATGAAGTAGATTAGCAGATCTGTGCGAAGCCACTTGTTCATAAAGACAGGCCACAAGCCTCCTCTGCACAAATGACGTCACCACTGTAGAGGTCTTCCACGTATTGTGGTGTTCTATGACGTCACACTGTAGAGTCTTCCACGTATTGTGGTCATTCCTCGCCTTGTAATACCACTGTCAGCTGACCACCCTGTTTCATAAACTTCGTTTTGTAACGGGAAAATTTCGGTTCTCATTAAATTATATGATTTTTAACACACTTCTCTACACCACATTGGATTGTATAATTCTAAACACCCTTCTCTACACCACATTGGATTGTATAATTCTAAACACCCTTCTCTGCACCATATTGGATTGTATAATTCTAAACACCCTTCTCTGCACGCCATTGGGTGTATAATTCTAAAACCCTTCTCTGCACCACATTGGATTGTATAATTCTAACACCTCTCTGCACCACATTGGAGTGTATAATTCTAAACACCCTTCTCTGCCCACATTGGATTGTATAATTCTAAACACCCTTCTCTGCACCACATTGGATTGTATAATTCTAAACACCTTCTCTGCCCCACATTGGATTGTATAATTCTAAACACCCTTCTCTGCACAGGTTTTAATCACGCCCAAATGTGTATAGGTTTTCCTCATGTGGTCTTTACTTGTTTTTATAATAATTTATCGTGAACTGGCACCTTTTTTCATGACTCGAAAGTTTTGCTTCTCACATTATAATAGAACTTTAAACGTTCTTCCATCCGAAATGTATATACAGCACGTGGCTTTGAAGTCGTTTCAGCTGCTTGCAATTTTTTTCCCTTCCGATTTGCGAGGGTACCCTCCTGGAGCAATGCTGGAATGTCTAAATATTGGGAACACGTTAATTCTTGTCCGCCTTAGCCCGTGGACGAAAAGAAAGCATGAAGATGAGGGTGATAAGAGGACGCTTACGTTCAGAATGAACCAAGGAGTTGAAGTCATTCCCATTGATGTCTTGTTCGACCTAAATCCATGATCAACTAATGAGACATCTTCTTTCTCTCTATGTACGCAGTGATACTCCGCGGTCACTCCTGTATAGACAGCAAGGATTAATCCCAAGAGCACGAGTCCGACGCTCTACCACGGAACTATTCCAAGCAGCATAAATCCCTTGGCATCTTAATGGAGATACACACAGTATACAAATTCTGTGGTGTTCTCACTTACAAGGATTTCAAACAACCCAACAGCATACTAAAGCTACCTGCGAAGGCATAAAGTAAAATACAAGAGAACAGCTTAAAGCATACTTGTTTAATAAAAATAGAATTATATTATGAAGGATAATAAGTATTGGTGGAAATCTTTGACCGTATGCTTGAGGATCCATTTCAGGATACACGAGAGATCAAACGGTATCAACACTGCGGTCAGAAGGTATCAACACAGCGGTCAGAAGGTATCAACACAGCGGTCAGAAGGCATCAACACAGCGGTCAGAAGGTATAACCACAGTGGTCAGAAGGTATCACCACAGCGGTCAAAAGGTATCAACACAGCGGTCAAAAGGTATCACCACAGCGTCAGAACACAGCGGTCAGAAGGTATCACCACAGCGGTCAGAACACAGCGGTCAGAAGGTATCACCACAGCGGTCAGAACACAGCGGTCAGAAGGTATCAACACAGCGGTCAGAAGGTATCAACACAGCGGTCAAAAGGTATCACCACAGCGGTCAAGCACAGCGGTCAGAACACAGCGGTCAGAAGGTATCAACACAGCAGTCAGAACACAGCGGTCAGAAGGTATCAACACAGTGGTCAGAAGGTATCAACACAGCGGTCAGAACACAGCGGTCAGAACACAGCGGTCAAAGGTATCAACACAGCGGTCAGACACAGCGGTCGAACACAGCGGTCAGAAGGTATCAACACAGCGGTCAGAAGTTATCAACACAGTGGTCAGAAGGTATCAACACAGCGGTCAGAAGGTATCCATACACAGCGGTCAGAAGGTATCAACACAATCGGTCAGAAGGTATCAACACAGTGGTCAGAACACAGCGGTCAGAAGGTATCAACACAGTGGTCAGAAGGTATCAACAAGCGGTCAGAACACAGCAGTCAGAAGGTATAACACAGTGGTCAGAGGTATCAACACAGCGGTCAGAACACAGTGGTCAGAAGGTATCAACACAGTGGTCAGAAGGTATCAACACAGTGGTCAGAACACAGCGGTCAGAAGGTATCAACACAGTGGTCAGAAGGTATCAACACAGCGGTCAGAACACAGCGGTCAGAACACAGCGGTCAGAAGGTATCAACACAGTGGTCAGAAGGTATCAACACAGCGGTCAGAAGGTATTAACACAGTGTCAGAAGGTATCAACACAGCGGTCAGAACACAGCGGTCAGAACACAGCGGTCAGAACACAGCGGTCAGAACACAGCGGTCAGAACACAGCGGTCAGAAGGTATCAACACAGTGGTCAGAAGGTATCAACACAGTGGTCAGAAGGTATCAACACAGCGGTCAGCTCACTGTTAGTAACCCAGCCATGGTCAGTCACGAAGGTGCTTACAGCGGCTAAGTATTGTGTCACTTTATTTGAATCTTCTTAGAGATGCAATTTCCCTTTATTTCATCTACTTAGAGATGCAATTTCCCACAGATTTTTTTTTAAATTTTACCTACCTAAAACCCACAATACTGATGGGTACCATGCCTCCCGAACACGCATATGAGGTATGTACGATTTCTCCCCCTTAAATCAATGATGTAAATCTCAGTCATAAATATCGCCATTTTTTACGAGGCGTTCACAGGTGAAGTGTCTGCGAGGTGAAAAATCCACGTCGCCAACACCTGACTTCATGTGGCCCACCCAAACACCTGACTTCATGTGGCCCACCCAAACACCTGACTTCATGTGACCCAGCTCCATTCTGTCACAAACACCTGACTTCGTATGGCCCACCCAAACACCTGACTTCATGTGGCCCACCCAAACACCTGACTTCATGTGGCGCAGCTCCATTCTGTCACAAACACCTGACTTCATGTGGCCCACCCAAACACCTGACTTCGTGTGACCCAGCTCCATTCTGTCACAAACACCTGACTTCATGTGGCCCACCCAAACACCTGACTTCATGTGACCCAGCTCCATTCTGTCACAAACACCTGACTTCATGTGGCCCACCCAAACACCTGACTTCATGTGGCGCAGCTCCACTCTGTCAAAAAACACCTGACTTCATGTGGCCCACCCAAAACCTGAATTCATGTGGCCCAGCTCCATTCTGTCACAAACACCTGACTTCATGTGGCCCACCCAAACACCTGACTTCATGTGGCCCACCCAAACACCTGACTTCATGTGGCGCACCCAAACACCTGACTTCATGTGGCCCACCCAAACACCTGACTTCATGTGACCCAGCTCCATTCTGTCACAAACACTGACTTCATGTGGCCCACCCAAACACCTGACTTCATGTGGCCCACCCAAACACCTGACTTCATGTGACCCAGCTCCATTCTGTCACAAACACCTGACTTCATGTGGGCCACCCAAACACCTGACTTCATGTGGCCCACCCAAACACCTGACTTCATGTGACCCACCCAACACCTGACTTCATGTGGCCCACCCAAACACCTGACTTCATGTGGCCCAGCTCCATTCTGTCACAAACACCTGACTTCATGTGGCCCACCCAAACACTGACTTCATGTGGCCCACCCAAACACCTGACTTCATGTGGCCCACCAAACACCTGACTTCATGTGACCCACCCAAACACCTGACTTCATGTGGTCCACCCAAACACCTGACTTCATGTGGCCCAGCTCCATTCTGTCACAAAACACCTGACTTCATGTGGCCCACCCAAACACCTGATTTCATGTTGCCCACCCAACACCTGACTTCATGTGGCCCACCCAAACACCTGACTTCATGTGGCCCACCCAAACACCTGACTTCATTTGGCCCACCCAAACACCTGACTTCATGTGGCCCACCCAAACACCTGACTTCATGTGACCCAGCTCTATTCTGTCACAAAAACCTGACTTCATGTGGCCCACCCAAACACCTGACTTCATGTGGCCCAGCTCTATTCTGTCACCAAATACCTGACTTCATGTGGCCCACACAAATACCTGACTTCATGTGGCCAGCTCTATTCTGTCACCAAACACCTGACGTCATGTGGCCCACCCAAATACCTGACGTCATGTGGCCCAGCTCCATTCTCTGCTCTCGTGGTCTGAGGTCAGTACAACGACACAGAACTTGCTTAAACATTGAGGAACTGTAGTTCAGACAAAAGACCCAGATACTAGCAGTACTACTAAGAAAAAAACAACAAACTAACCAGAGCTCAGTGGTGTCTAAACAAATCTTACTATTTAAACTCATTGTCGGGGTCTTCTGCGTTTTGTTTGAAAAAGGTTTTGAATAACCGAACTTTTTCAATTTACACAGTGTTGGATTTTTTCCCTTTTTCTATTTAGTATTCAATAAACTAATTATCGGGAATAACGCTGATTCAACTAAAGTGAAATCTTAGAAAGAGAGGGGTTAGTTACCGCCAAGGACATAGACAAACAAAGTACAGGACGAATACTTCAATGAAGGATGAGAAGCGTTCACAAAGTACAGGACAGAATACTTCAAATGAAGGATGAGAAGCGTTCACAAGTACACACA
>CM031623.1:476108-478608 GCA_018398815.1 Conus ventricosus | reverse complement strand
AACGCCGCCACCGTCTTTGTCTTCAACTTCCTTCCTATCTGTTCTGTACACTTTGTACGTGTCCGAAATGTCTCGGAGTTCAGTATCTTTGGTTCCAGCCAGGTTTCTGTGCCGATTAGCTCATCTGGTTGAGTGGAAGCTGGAAGATGTACCAGTTGTGGGACTTTCTCTATGCATGACTGGAAGTTAACGTTGAGGATTCTCAGGGGGCAATTTGTTCTTGTTCCAAGGTTGCTTGATCGTATTGGTGTGGAGGTGTGGAGGGTTTGAGTTCTTCTTTGCATTCAGGGATGGAGAGGGTGCTGGTGAAGACAGATGGGTCCTGTCCAATATCATGTAGGTCGAAGTGTGGTTCCACGATTTCTATTAGCACTGACGACGCACTGCCAGGGACGCTCGGTATCGTGGAGGTTGTGGTATATACTGGGGCCTCTAAACTGGCACTCACGGTGAAACCACATGCCACAGGAATCCCACGCGAGGCTTTGTGTGTCCCATGGGACCGGGAGGTCACAGACACCGCATTGAGCCTGGCAGTCATCTAGGAGGGTAGAGTGGGCCACATTTAGTGTCACAGACACCGCATTGAGCTTGGCAGTCATCTGGGAGGGTAGAGTGGCCACATTTAGTGTCACAGACACCGCATTGAGCCTGAGAGTCATCTGGGAGGGTAGAGTGGCCACATTTAGTGTCACAGACACCGCATTGAGCCGGCAGTCATCTGGAGAGTAGAGTGGCCACATTTAGTGTCACAGACACCGCATTGAGCCTGGCAGTCAACTGGGAGGGTAAGTGGCCACATTTAGTGTCACAGACACCGCATTGAGCCTGGCAGTCATCTGGGAGGGTAGAGTGGCCACATTTAGTGTCACAGACACCGCATTGAGCCTGGCAGTCATCTGGGAGGGTAGAGTGGCCACATTAGTGTCACAGACACCGCATTGAGCCTGAGAGTCATCTGGGAGGGTAGAGTGGCCACATTTAGTGTCACAGACACCGCATTGAGCCTGAGAGTCATCTGGGAGGGTTGAGTGGCCACATTTAGTGTCACAGACACCGCATTGAGCCTGAGAGTCATCTGGGAGGGTAGAGTGGCCACATTTAGTGTCACAGACACCGCATTGAGCCTGAGATCATCTGGGAGGTAGAGTGGCCACATTTAGTGTCACAGACACCGCATTGAGCCTGAGAGTCATCTGGGAGGGTAGAGTGGCCACATTTAGTGTCACAGACACCGCATGAGCCTGAGAGTCATCTGGAGGGTAGAGTGGCCACATTTAGTGTCACAGACACCGCATTGAGCCTGGCAGTCAACTGGGAGGGTAGAGTGGCCACATTTAGTGTCACAGACACCGCATTGAGCCTGGCAGTCAACTGGGAGGGTAGAGTGGCCACATTTAGTGTCACAGACACCGCATTGAGCCTGAGAGTCATCTGGGAGGGTAGAGTGGCCACATGTATTGATGCAGCCCGCGCAGTGCCGTGATTTATTGCTGTCGTTTAAGCTGCGGTATTTGTTGATACCCATACTTTGACAGGAGGAATGGTACCATCGTTGGCAAGTGTCGCAGGCGATCCGGATGTCTACAACAGGACATTTGCAGGTGCCACACGGTGCTGCTGGTGGGTCTGTGTTTTCTTCTCTCTGAGCTTCGTCAGGAATAGAGGCATGTTCATACATACTGCTGGTGGTCTGTGTTTTCTTCTCTCTGAGCTTCGTCAGGAATAGAGGCATTTTCATACATACTGCTGGTGGGTCTGTGTTTTCTTCTCTCTGAGGTTCATCAGGAATAGCGGCATGTTCATACATACTGCTGGTGGGTCTATGTGTTCTCTCAGAGCTTCGTCAGGAATAGTGGCATGTTCATACATACTGCTGGTGGGTCTGTGTGTTCTTCTCTCAGAGGTTCGTCGGGAATAGTGGCATGTTCATACATACTGCTGGTGGGTCCGTGCTTTCTTCTCTCTGAGGTTCGTCAGGAATAGTGGCATGCCACACGGTGCTACAGTTTTATCCAAACCCTTCGAAAGACAACAACATGTATCTCAGGTCATGAAGAAAAACAAACTATTTCACCACTTCCAGTCTAGATTTCGATCTAATCATTTTTGTCACACAGCATTATCTTCAATTTGTGACTCAGGATTTTAAAAAGGAACCAGTCACAAATGACGGGAATTGTCTTTCTTGATTTTAAAAAGGCCTTTGATCTTATTGACCACTCCGTTCTCTTACAGAAACTGTCTTCTACTTGAACCATTCCTTGACAGCCTCATCATTCGAATCATACTTCAATGGCAGGACTCAGTATGTGCTGCTTAATGGCAAAACCTCCTCTACAGACTTCATCAGACTGGAATCCAACAAGGTTCAGTGCTAGACCCTCTCCTGGTCTGCATCTTCATCAATGATTTACCATAATCCATACTAGAACGGTAAAAAAAAAAAAACACAACTGATTTATTTGCTGATGACTTTTCACTCCAAACAAATGGTAGT
>CM031623.1:473813-476008 GCA_018398815.1 Conus ventricosus | reverse complement strand
GATCTACCAACAATAGAAACATCTCTCTGCTTATAACCACTTGCCGAAAGTATCAACCGGCCTTTCGTTACCTACCACGTCAGTTGAATGATATTCTATCGAACAGGTAGATGAGCATCGTAATTTAAGGGTAACGACAGATAAATAATCAAAATGGCAACCTCATCTCAATAATTTATGCAAGATCATCTAAAAAAACAACAGCAACAAAAGCAAACAAACAAACAAACAAACAAACAAAAACACACACAAAACACATTTCTCGTTATCTCAACAGAAGTGATATGTCAACGCTGCTCCGCTTAAACTTTTCTTCGACGCACACGTGATGTTACATATCAATTATGGTTCAACGACGCACACGTGATGTTACATATCAATTATGGTTCAACGACGCACACGTGATGTTACATATCAATTATGGTTCAACGACGCACACGTGATGTTACATATCAATTATGGTTCAACGACGCCCACGTGATGTTACATATCAATTATGGTTCAACGACGCACACGTGATGTTACATATCAATTATGGTTCAACGACGCACACGTGATGTTACATATCAATTATGGTTCAACGACGCACACGTGATGTTACATATCAATTATGGTTCAACGACGCACACGTGATGTTACATATCAATTATGGTTCAACGACGCACACGTGATGTTACATATCAATTATGGTTCAACGACGCACACGTGATGTTACATATCAATTATGGTTCAACGACGCACACGTGATGTTACATATCAATTATGGTTCAACGACGCACACGTGATGTTACCTATCAATTATGGTTCAACGACGCACACGTGATGTTACATATCAATTATGGTTCAACGACGCACACGTGATGTTACATATCAATTATGGTTCAACGACGCACACGTGATGTTACATATCAATTATGGTTCAACGATATGGGATGGGAGCAGTGCTGTCCACAAAAACAGAGACTACGTTACCTCCATAGACGTGCAGCAATGCTGCTACTCCTTCCTACCGTTCCCCTAGCCACATGAAAAACTAAAAGCACGGAACATACTTCCTCTGAATACTACTCCTTCCTACCGTTCCCCTAGCCACATGAAAAACTAAAAGCACGGAACATACTTCCTCTGAATACTACTCCTTCCTACCGTTCCCGTAGCCACTGAAAAACTAAAAGCACGGAACATACTTCCTCTGACTACTACTCCTTCCTACCGTTCCCCTAGCCACATGAAAAACTAAAAGCACGGAACATACTTCCTCTGAATACTACTCCTTCCTACCGTTCCCCTAGCCACATGAAAAACTAAAAGCACGGAACATACTTCCTCTGACTACTACTCCTTCCTACCGTTCCCCTAGCCACATGAAAAACTAAAAGCACAGAACATACTTCCTCTGAGTAAACAACCTCAACTAAAAAAAAGGGTATCAATTATGTTTGATTTTTTTGACAGATACTACGCTATATCATACTAATGCTCCTTTTACAAGATTGAACAACTGTTCTTGCTCGAACAAATTCCTTCTCCCCTTCGCATATACTGAAAAAAATATATATAAATAAAAGGAAAGAAAGAAAGCAAGAAAACCCTAACTTATCCTGGACACTATGTCTGGAACTCATTTTCGCCGAGTCTGGAAAATTTGGCAACAGTTACTGCCCTCATGCCCGGCACTAACTGTCACCAGCGACTAAATTTCTACCAAGGCGACAATGTTTGCCATACCAAACGTTGAAAAGTGATGGGGCAAAAGTGCATTAATTTTAAATTGATGCTTATTACAGGCCTAGGTGTAGACCGTGGAAGCCGTGTTGCTGCGCAGACAAAACTGAACGCGTTATCTGTGAGGGTCTATGTATGTCTTTACTGACTAAAGCCGTGAAGAACACTGAACGCATTTCCGCTTTGATCGCATGATTCAGAGTGGAAAGGTCACAGCGGTCAGCTAATGGCCAAAGGAAAGACAACCTCAGCGGAAATTTGAATCTAGTCTCCAGATTCAAGAGAGAGAGAGAGAGAGAGAGAGAGGGAGAGAGAGTGCCTTGCATGGCCTGTGTGTGTTCGCGCATTGGTGAATTTTCAGAAGTGCCGAATTAGCCGTGTGCGGTGTGCGTGTGTACTAGTGCGTTCGTCTGCCTGTCTTGACTTTCACTGACGTTTTGGGACTGAAGGTTGGTGAGTGTTTATGGCGA
>CM031623.1:461313-466313 GCA_018398815.1 Conus ventricosus | reverse complement strand
CCTCACTATCCTCAGACACAGCACGAATAGACCTCACTATCCTCAGCACAGCACGAATAAGACCTCACTATTAGGCAGTTGCGTTCCTTTACATACACACACAGTTACACACACACCACACTCACACACACACACACACACACACACACACACCACACACACACACACACACAGACACACACACACACACATAATATGTATAGATATATATATAGAGAAAGAGAGTGCGAGCGATATATATATTATATATATATATATATATATATATAATATATAATATATATATATATAATATATATATATATATATATGAGTGTGTGTGTGTGTGTGTGTGTGTGTGTGTGTGTGTGTGGTGTGTGTGTGTGTGTGTGTGTGCGCGTGAATATTCATGCTCAATATTCTTATGCATCAAAGAGGAATGATTTTTAGTGCAGCTTGGCCGAGACAGAAAATGTCAGTGTTGAGAGAGAGAGCGAGAGAGAGAGAGAGGAGAGAGAGAGAGAAGAGGGAGAGAGAGAGAGAGAGAGGAGAGAGAGAGAGAGAGTGGCATTGGTAGTGGGAGTTGCATACGTTAGAAAAATGAAGATAATTTAAACAAGAACAAACGTACAGAGAAAGAAAGAAACAAAAATCTTTGAACGATATCTTGCTCCACACACGTATATTGCTTACAGAGGCTGCGTTATGTCACAGAAACTTGCATCTGATGCACCGATTTTTTCAAGGAGCGTGAAACCTCTCACAAAAGGCATTGGACGCTTGGAGGCAAAACGGACGTTGTACGTAGTATACAAATAGGTAATAGACCAATTATAGGTAAAAGGCCAATTCACCAGGATACCTTACCCAACGCACACGGCCGAACTGTGTGAAGAAGGCCGAAGTGGTCAGATGATAAAACAACACCTAGGAGAGAGTTCGGACCTGCCCAGTGGCGAAAGGGGAAGGGATGTAACCACTACGACCTCGGCGTTCCAAGTGAGCGCTAAATGCTCAGTCAGCTGATGTTCTTGTGTGTAAACAGTCAAGTGAAGAGCAGGAGTCTTGGATTCATTCGGATGGTATTGCCGTGGGTCACTGTGTTGGTTCTATTGTCAGGCTGGCTGAATGCGTGTGGAGGTTGTAGTAGCCCTCCTTAAGATAATACTATGTTAAGTAACCACCGAAGTCGGCGGGAATTTTCGATGTCCATCTGGGGCTAAGTGTGTGTTTGCTATCAATTAGTAGGGTGTGTGTAAATGCTGATGTGTGGGAGAATGTAGCGATATGGAGAATTCAGGGTACTTGGAACTAGGGGTTTGAGAAGCAGCGTGGACAAAGGCATGGCCCGAAAGGAATCCTTTGTTCCCTCCCTATATAAACTGAGGGAGAACAACGTGAGGGGAGAACAACACCAGGAGAGGAGAGAGAGAAGGCAGAGGAGAGAGAGAGAGAGAGGAGAGGAGTGAGCAGGACAGAGAAAGGGTCGAGAGAAACGTGGTCTGGGAGATAGAAGAGACAGCAAGGTCTTAGAGTTAAAGACAAGCTGGAAGAGAAGGAAACCAAGTTTGAAGCCCAGAGTGGGTGAAGACAGACAAACTGAAATTGACCCAGAGGTGGGTGAAGAGAGAACGAAGAAGAAGAGTTCTACGTCGAGATCCCAGAGACGACCACGAAGACCCAGTCCTGAAGCCTGGAGCCAGTCAACCCAAGGGCATCACCATCAGCAGTGCTGAAGAGACGTGAAGAGACTTGTTCAAGAACTGTGGTGTGGTGTGAAAGCGTGGTTGTGTGTGTGAAAACCTGGCCAGGTAAGAAGTCATTTATTTATAACCCGGATTAGGAAGTATTGATCTTTTATGTGTTGATTTGTGCATTGATCTTTTAATGTGTTGATTTATTCATTGTGTGTAATTTGATTGTTCATGATTAATTATAAGTAGCATAGAAATTGTATTTCTTGTTCTCAGTCGTGTTCGGAAAGAAACGAATGCGTGACATCCCATTCCCAGAGAGAGGTGAATGTTTGGTGGGTGCATGAGTGTGCATATGCGTGTATGAGTGCAAAGATAACCTGGTGTGTTAAAGCCTGACTAATAATACATCAACTAGTGCACTTAAGCAATACCATCACGATTTTCCCCCGTCCTGGACAGATTAGCGTGTCCGTTCACCATTAACAGTAGAAAATTACTTTTATATTAAAAGTACTGTAAACGGCAACAAGAATCGCGTCGGGAAAGTAAGTAAAAATGGATTGTAGTGATTCGGAAGGGATGGGGGAGGGGGGCGGAGGGGGGGGGGGGGGGGGGGGGGGGTTGCGGGTTCGAATCTCGGTACAAGGGGATTTTTCCTTCAGAGGTTACATTGATCTTGAGTCAGTTTCTCAGCAAGTCTTTGGAATGAGACAGTGTGATCACACACACAAAAGTTCCGTATGTGAACGCACACATAACATCTTGTGCACAAGAAAAAAACAAAACAAAAAAAAAACCAACCATCATCAGCTTTCTAACACGGAGGCCAGTCTGACCTTCTGTGTGCATGGCACTTATAAAAACAATGCGTCTCCTTGAAAATTGGTGGTAAGGGGCGACAAATTGCGAGACCAGATATCCACTGAATTCCAGAGAAACAGATGATCAACGACAACAGCAGCTCTTCAGTCGGCTCTCCCCTGGTAATCAGCCCAACATGTAAACGACAGCGTGGACTTGTAAAGAGTGGAGAGTTTGGTCTGTAGCGGAGAAGGACGCTGACGGTATTTTGTCTAATAATGCTGAGGAGAATCGCCCAATGTGCTTAAAGGAAGAGAAGCGATGACTCATCCGCAGCCAGTCAACTGACGCAAGTTACTTCCCTTTAGCTTTCGCCTGGTGTTTTTTCTTTTCTCTAGTTATGTATTTGTCTATTTCTATATCTATTATTTATCGATTGCTTTGTTTGCCTGCTCATTTTCTTTATCATTTATTTATTTATTTATGTATGTATTCATTTATTTATTTATTTATGTATGTATTCATTATTTGTTTATCTATTATCTATTGGTTTATTTATCTATTGGTTTCTTTACTATGTACATAGTTATCTATATTTTTAATTTATTTATTTATTTTGGTGGTGTTTTTCTTTACTATGTACATAGTTATCTATATTTTTATTTATTTTTTATTTTGGTGTGTTTTCTTTACTTCTTAAAACCGTCAGGCAGCCAGATTGATTGAAGATATTTCTTTCTTTTCTTTTTTTTTATTCAGATGAGTTCATATAGTACAGCATAGTGGAAAATAGAAAGAAAAAAGAACCAAATCCAAACAAATGGTGGATAAAGAAGAAAAGCTACGTATCAAAAAATAACGATAATACCCTTCTACATTTTGAAGACAAAAGGTACAACCTCTTTAAGTGGTAGAGAGAGAGGAGGAGAGAGAGAGAGAGAGAAGGGGAGAGAGAGAGAGAGAGAGAGCACATGAGACAAGCCGAGTGTATTATGAAATTTACACATTTGGGGGGGGGGGGGGGGGGGGGTTTTTTCTAAAGTCCTGTATAATGTCCAATGGGGCTGTTTTATGCGATTTTAAAAGTTCTAGGGTGCTATAATCATACTTATACTAGTATAACGTACAATGCATAATCCTTTCCCTATTCATTCGAGTCTGCTAGCATCGGCTTATTTTGGCGCCCTTAGGAAAGAAAATTTGTTTATAATTTTTTCGAGCAAGTATTCTACAGTTGTATACCTGTATTTAAGTTTATTGCGAAATACTTTCAGTCTCGGTGTCTTGTTTACTCTAGGCTGATATAAATAGTGTTTAGCAAATAATACAATAAGTAAAATACAGTATTTTTTAAAAGTCAAAACCAACAATGGCTAATGGTACAGTTATCTGCAAATTAAATGCACTCATACATATTTCATCATCAAATCCCCAGGTTTCCCAAAAAACGTTGTATGACCGTACAATACCAAAACATATGCGTGGTACTGCCCTTAACAGAGGTACAGAAATACAAACATCACGTTCAATATACCCATTTTTTTCAGCACACATGAGTGCCAAGACATCTGTTTTTGTGTGATAGAAGATATTTAGAATACGGTAAATCAGCTTCTTTGCAGAGTAGAGCACACGTGATCAACTTTCTAGCAAAGCTTCAAGAGAAATACGGGCGTTTGCAACAAAACACAGACCAAAGCTAGCCCCGAGCACAGGGGAAAAGCAGGTTGGTGTGAACACTGACAAGTGTCAGCACTGCAATCGTCATTGTTTTTGTCGCTTCTGTCGCCATTGAGATCAAACTAGGAGGGGTCGTCATAACAGACTGGGCGGGGAAGATACAGCCCCACTTGCCTTTTGCCTCCGGTGTTCCTCACCCTCTCTGTCCTGTTGCCTGCATCGACATTTTCTCCTCAACACCGCGCTGTGAGTGGGGGGGGGGGGGGGGGGGGGGGGGGGGGGGAAGGGGAATGAACGGACATTGTTGTCAACCGAAGGATCACGACAGTCTGATTATCCGTGCCTTCCATTTTGTAGGAAGACAATGCCAAAATCACACAGTGCGGCATTCAGCGCTCTCTCTACGTTGGATGGAAGACCCTCACCTGATGAAGACAATGCATAAACAACAGTGCGGCGTTCAGCGCTTTTCTACGTTGGATGGAAGACCCTCACCTGATGAAGACAATGCCCTATCACATAAGTGCGGTGTTTTAGCGCTCTTTCTACGTTGGATGGGAGACCCTCACCTGATGAAGACAATGCCATATCACACCGCGCGGCGTTCAGCGCTCTTTCTACGTTGGATGGAAGACCCTCAATGACATTTTACACGCTTTCTTGTGATGACGATCAAACGTTTATCGGAGTTTTGAAAAATTCGTCTTGTGGGCGCACGCACGCACGCACGCACATGCACCCACGCACGCACACACACACACACACCACCCCCACACACACACACACACACACACACACACACACACACACACACCCACACCCTCAACTGACATTTTACACGCT
>CM031623.1:452553-457813 GCA_018398815.1 Conus ventricosus | reverse complement strand
CCACAAAAACCCCGGTTCGCACGGGGTGGGTCCACCTACCTATCCTGGGGTTACCAATAAGGGGAACAACGAACATCGTACCCCCCGGATTCACCCACACTGTATGCGTATCCTCGCACTTCCAACAACCCCTCAATATTTATTGATCATATACCCACTCACCGGTAGCCCAAAACCCTTCACCAAACACAAGTGCCCCGCCCAATGCCACTGGAAAACTGCTGAATTTCCCCCCCCCCCCCCCCCCCCTACGGGTGACCCCCTCCCAGGGTACCCGGTACGCTCCCACCAACCACCCCTTACATTTTAGAAAACGAACCACCGGGAAAAACACCCCCCCCACCCCTTCTAGCTTTTCCTTACTTTTCCCGAACCACAAGTCCCGCTTTTCCCCCAAAGTCACGGTCGCTAAGCCGGGCGGACCCCCCCTACCCACACCTATTCACACTAGAGGACAACACAGCACCTTTCACAGCTTTTTTAATCACGGCGCACCTCTTTATTTACCACCCCAAAAACCTTGGCGCCCCCACTCACTCCATCTAAAACCACACCCGGGATCCCACTCTTCACTGCCCAAACCCCCCCTCCGACCCGGGGAACCCAAACCTATGTACAGCACGTTGCGGGGATATCGCTGCGACCCAGGGCGCAGGATAGCCCCACACGTGGGGCTAACTACTAAAGGGAAGGGGTAACCCCAAGGGATTTGACTTAACCCATACCCCCCACACCTCTCCCCGGCCCACCCTTCTTTTTGACCCGGGCCCTCCGCCTGGTACTGCTCCCTAAGGGGGAACAAATTCCTCATGGGGCACTACTCCCAAAGGAGGGGAGTTGTAACAACCCCTTAACCCCCTTCCCTAAACTACAAAACCCCCGTACCCCACCTATAAGACAACCATCCGGGCCCCGGGGCTCAGTCCCCGCGTGTGCGTGGCCCCTCCGGGTGCACTCCTGGGAAAACCTGCCCGGTGCTACCGTGGCCCCGCAGCTGTCCTCCCTCCCCGAAGACTCCCACCCCGCGCGACCCTGGGTCCTCGCAGACTGACTCCTCCTCCGCGAAAACTCCACACCCCGGCGCTGACCGTGGCTCCTCGCAGACTGACTCCTCTCCCGCGCTGGGCACGACACCAACGCACACCAGACGCCCTCTCGACGAGTCCGGGGCTCGAGGGACTCCTCCTCCTCCTCTGAAGGCCCCGCCGGACCCTGAGGGTGAAAAAAGCCTGGTGCAGCACCCCCTACAGGACGCCTGCTCAAGGAAGAGGCACAGGTGCCGGACAACTCCCGGAAGAGCACCAGTAGCAGGAGGAGAGCTGCCTCACAGACGGCCGACGGCCTGGATGGTCTTCCTCTCCCGGGGAAAAAGCAGCAGGCAACGGGACACCGCCGCTCACCTGCCGGCACGCGGCAGCAGACTGCGGTGGTCTGGCCCCAGCCTCAGGACGGAAACAGGATACCACCTGCTGACACAAACTGTAGGCCACTACTGTAATATTGCTACTACCCGAGTCATCAAGGCCTATAAACTACCTAGTAAACTTTAACTCTCCATCTCCCTTGCCTACCTCCCACTCGGGAATGAGAGTGACCACTTGAATTTCGAATACACCCCCATAACCCGTTACTTTGGGGTTATCAAATCCATTCCTGCCAACTTTTATAACAGCAGTAAAACAATATTCTCTCTGAGCCGATCTACACTATTACATATGAAATTATGACTCGCACACAATTCTCGGAGAAAAAATCCCAATCTAAGCACTCCAATACGGACTCCATGGGCCCCCTTAGGAAATACTAAACAAAATAGGAAATGGGCAATCTCACAAGGAAATGTTTCCACACAGTAATCAGTAGCAATACACATCTAAAAAAAAAACAACAGAACAAAAGAACTTATTAATTTCTAACGGTTCCCAGTTCTAGCATATTCATACAAAAGAATCGGCTCGCAGCCACAATCCTTCACATTCTCTTCCTCTTTGCACCGTCAATTATAATCCTATATCAAAACATGATTTGTTCATCAAAGTTTCCATCCAGCACCCCACTCTCATGTCATCTATTGTCAGATAACCCAGTGGTTAATCCTTGTTATGCCAACACAACCATACTTCATACAATATTACATGCGGCACATACTCCATTTTTATCCTATCAACTGCTGAACTACCCGCCTTAAACTTTACCTCACCCTTCTTCCCGACTACCAAAATTCATAATGGGACTGTCTCCCTACAACCTAAGATATCTTTCTCCAACCCTATTTTGTCACAAACACATACATCCCTGCATGTGTGACGACGGTCACTTACAAAAAAAAAAAACCACACACATAACCACTTCTAACCATATGTACTCGCTGTCCTGTACTAAACACGTACGTCACAGATACAGTCTGCACGCGCACGACACCCGCGTCGAGAACCATGACTCGTAACGAAAGTGAAAAGACACCAATATGAATTGAATAGTCACGACCGTACTCCAGTATAAACCATTCGACTACCAATTAGCCTTGGCCCCACTGCACAGTTAAACCAAATTCCAATGCTGTGCAGGTCAACTCCGAAATCGTTAACTCAATTTCAACGAACTACTACTATTTACAACTGAAATTGAGCCCATCCTTAACGATTCACGCAGACACATCTGCACCTGACTCATACTATGACCCTCAACAAAATTGAAACCTCGTATTCTTCCTTACTGACCCCCTGAAATTAACATGAACTAATCACAACCAATATCTACATCACCGTCCATAAACGGTTATTATATCTAACCCACACTGTCTAGCCAAACTGTCACATGACAATCGAACTCAGGAACCACTATGTACACTACTTACAGAATATACAGAAAAAAGGTAACACCAAACCGGCTGACAAAGTTTCAACCCAAAAGAACCAAGACGACATCATACCAGACACCAGTATACGCAACAACCATTAATACAACTAAAATAACATGAGACAACTACAGTACAACTCGCCATAATACAACAAAACATGACGAATGACACCACCATAAACCCTAAACAATCACCAACCTGGACGACAGGGACGTCACCACCAGTTTGCAATGGCTGAAGTGGCTGAAACGAAGACAACACGGACTCGGCACAGGCCAAGGGCACACAGACCCGACGAGGCCTGGCACTGACTATGACTCGAAGTCACTCAGCTCGACTAACGGCGCTGCTCCGACGACACCAGGGACCGAAGTGAAGCTACCCAACGCATTCCGACCCGGTCGGAACCCAAGCGAACTCTACTCAACACAAAACAGCGATTGGTCAGAGCAGCGTATCCCTCCGCAGAGCTGACACGCCGGACCAACGGATAGTTGTTGCTCGTGCAACAACACGCAATTTACCACAACAACTCACAGACTTGACAACACCAACAACAGCCGATATCCTGCCCCGCCTTCTCTAGTGTAGGACCCCAAGTAACAAAAGGGGAAACAATCGGGAATGAAACCAACCTCCCCCTTCCATCCTTCAACAAGTCAAGATTTGGAACTCAAGAATATGTGTATCTTATTCCCCAGCCCCAACCTAGCCTAACCTTCCACCGTAACCAAAACCCCAATCTTACACACGCACACTCGCACACACACATACACATATGCACACGCGCACACGCTCTCTATTTCTGAACTACCCTTACTCCAAACACTTTGGACGCTGGTTTTCTACTGCCGATCGGTGACAGGCGGGATGACCATGCTGATGGCACTCTATCGCTCTTTATTGGGGGATTTGAATTTTAGTTAGTGGGTTTACAAGTCTGACTTGGAAGCCATATGATCCATCTACTGCAATAGTTAGATCGCTGAAGTCTAAAGATTTAGGATTATAAAACGCCCCCACATTGTAAGTGGCACTTTCATTATATTTTAAAAAATTCCATTTTTTAAATTAATTTTTTTTACTTGACTTGACTTGATCCCTTAGGGCGTCGGTCCGTGGGGGCACCCCCGAAGCAGTGACAACCATCCTTCTCCATTCCTCTCTGTTCTCTGCCCTCCGTAATGTAAATTTTTCTGTCCACTCGTGATGTTTCCTCCCATCTTTTCCTTTGTCGACCTTTCGCCTTTGTCCTGGTACTGTGCCCTGCAGATTGTCTTGGAAGGCCTGTTGATCGTATGATGGGGTCCATACCATTTCAATTTGCATCTTTTTACTGAGGTTAGGAGATCGACATATGGACCAATTTCATTCTCGGGTGCGCTTTTTTTAAATTCCCACATTGCTGATGTGATCTCTGTATGAGATGCCAAGGGGTGTCTGAAAACCCCCTCATTTCCATTGTTTGGATCTTTTTCTCAAGGTCTGATTTCAACGTCCATGACTCACAAGCATATAAGAATATCGCCATGACTAAGGATCGCATCAGTCTAATCTTTGAGCTGATGGAGATGTTTTTGTTTCTCCAAAGAGGCGTTTGCTTAGATAGCGTGGCTGTGGTCTGAGCGACTCTTGAGATGATTTCAGGTCTTGATACTTCATCTGAGATTGTTGCCCCCAAGTACTTAAATGTGTTGACTGGCTCAAGCTTTCTGCTGTTGAGGGTTATGTCTTGGGTAAAGCCGATTGGGTTTTTTAGTCATGACCTTTGTCTTTTCCGCACTTATTTCCAAACCATAATCAGCCGAGGTGTTGTTGAGTCTGTTGATCAGGTGCACTAGCTCTTGTTCGTTTCCAGCTAGTCCATCTATGTCGTCGGCAAAACGGAGGTTGGTGATGGTTCTCCCTCCAATATTTACGGTTCCTTCATGGTCTTCTAGCGCATCGGTCATAATTCTTTCAAGGAAGACATTGAAAAGTGTGGGGGAGAGTAGACAGCCCTGTCGCACTCCACGGTAGTTCGGAACCACTCGCCTATGTTGTTACCGAAGAAAACGGCACTGGTGGCTTTATTGTAGAGGCTTTCAATAATTCTGATGAGGTTGGCATTGATGTTGAAGAGTTTCATTGTTGCCCATAATGCTTCGTGCCACACTCGGTCGAAGGCCTTAATTTTTTAAATAGTTATAAAAAGGATGTACATCTATATAACCAAGCAAAACGAGCGTGTGTTCTTAACATACCCAATTGACAATAGCGCAGGAGTTGTAGGATTGCTCTTAAAGAAATTGGCTTTAAAGTTATGTGGGTTAACATATCTGAAGGGGCTCAAAATAACTGGATTAATGTTAATGACGAACAAGGCAATCAAGTAAACCATATAACTATACCCGATGGTTA
>CM031623.1:442553-447553 GCA_018398815.1 Conus ventricosus | reverse complement strand
CTCTAGTCTTTTTTTTTTCTGTCTCTCTGTCTCTCTCCTCTCTCCCCCCCTCTCCCTGTGGTGTGTGTGTGTGTAAGTAAGTAAAGTAAAAGTCAAAATTTATTTAGAGTGGAAAAAATGAATAAGCAGCATATTGTTTTTTTAACCCCAAAGCCATCTTGAAAAAGAAAATTTTTAAAAACCCAAAAAAAAAAAAACATACATCGTGTACAATGCTTTCATCAAAAGAAAAGTAACATCCGTCCTCCCCCCCTTTCTCCCCTTTTCTCATCTTTCCATTCACAAAAAAGGTATCAATGTTTTTGCCGCCTTTAGGGTTACTTTCCGAAGTGTGTTCTTTACCAGTGTTTTCTTTTTGCCGGGTGGACATTTTCGTTGATTATGTGGTTAACGATTCATGAGTAATCTTTAAAATTTTTCTTAAAGGTTTTTTTTCTTATTTTTAACGGTTTTGTGAGTTTTTCCACGTTTCCCGGTTTTTAAAAAACTGGTTTTGTATAAATTTTTTGCGGGTTAGGAATGGACAATAATTGATTATGTCTAGAAAATTGACTCTAATGTTTCTGTAATCTTTTGGGGGGGTGTTGTGTGGGGGGAGTGGGGAGTGTGTGTGTGTGTGTGTGTGGTGTGTGTGTTGGTGTGTGTGTGTTGTGTGTTGTGGTGTGTGTGTGTGTGTGTCAATAAATTACCAAATAGCTTGGTGCTTGCGTCTACTCGTTTTTAGTCGTCTGTCTGTTTGTTTTTTGTTGCGTTTTTGTTGTATTGCACATGCACGGGGTGTCTGCACGTAGGCGCATGCATGTGTGCGCAAGTATGTGCGTGCGCACGCGCGCGTGTGTTTTGGTGTGTGGTGTTGTGTGCGTGCGTGCATGCGTTGTGTTGTGTTTGGTGGTGTGTGTGTGTTTTGTGTGTGGGTTTGTGTGTTGTGGCATAAAACATTTTGTAGCATGTATTTGTGTGGTGTGTGTGTGTGTGTGTGTGTGTGTGTGGTGGGGTGGTGTTGTGTGTTGTGTGTGGTGGTGTGCGGGGTTTGCGTGGGTATGTGTGTGTTGGTGTGTGTGTTTTGTGTTGTGTGTGTGTGGTGTTTGTGTGTGTGTGTGTTTGTGCATGCATGCTTGACCCCATATGTCATGTGTGTGTGTGTTGTGTGTGTGTGGTTGTGTGTGTGTGTGGTGTGGGGGCGCGCGCGCGCACGGGGGGCGCCGGTGGTTAGCAGTACCATGGGCCACGCATTTTACACAAACACACACACCACACAAAACCCCACACACCAACCAACCCCCCCCCCCCAAACTCACAAGGATTCATTAGCTGGCAAAGGTAAAAAACGTCGATATTAAATGGGTCCATGAGCATAAAGGGCCATGTCAGTCATACAACAGGACGCTTAGGGTTTGCACGCGTGCGGCGGTAGTGTTCAGTGGGCTGACCTTTAAAGGGGCCCCCCTCCCCCCCACCCCCCCCCCACCCCCCTCCAGACCTATGCTGTTGGGATCAGGAAGATAAATGAAACTGGTGCAGCAGAAAAGAAAAACATGAAAAAAGAGGTGGCGGAAACAAAGATTGTAAAACTGGATGTGACGTGTGACAGAGACTGCACTCTCGCATCAAACTTACACCCACAGGTAACTGCTTGCGCTGAGCGGCAACAAGTCAGATAGCTAATTTAGTTGGATTATTCTTCATGTCAGTACACCCGACGGGACCTACAGTAGCATTGTTTTTTTTTTAACTTAGTTAAATAAAGTTTTTGACTTGGCAGGGGTAACACAAAACCCTGAATATGACTTTTTGAACAAAAGTGGACGAGTCCTGAGCCCAAAATTTTTGTTGCCATTGCCAAGGCCAAAAAAAGGCTAGATATTGAAAAATCTTTTCCTTTTATTTTGTTCTAACGTGGAGGTTTGGAAGCATGCCTTGTGCTAACCGCCTTGAGGGGCGCAGGCAGGGCGGGAAGACAAAGACAGGGGTTTGGTGATCGATGGTGAGGAGGATATACTTCCATGTGAACTTGTTGATCCCCCTTTGTGACCAGCCAACCCTGAGGAGGAAAACGTGATTTTAAACTTGTAAACCCTTTTTGAGCTTTTTTCAAGGGGAAAGGGTTTACAGGGAAGAATCTGTTGTAAACAGTTCTGTGAAAAGGTGCAATTTTCTTACTGATGGCGGGCACATACTGCGACACCGGCCTCACTCCTTGTGTTGAACAGCCCTTGGTCTGGTTTAAAGCAGGTCGGCCAAAATTCGCTTAAAATTTTCTTGACCCATTTTGAACAGGTTTAAAGTTTTTGTTCAATTGTATCCATTTCAGAACCCAAATTTTAAAAATAATAGGTCGTTGCGCTAAAAATGTCCAAAAAGATTGAAAATTAAGTAGTATGTTTATTTGGATGCTATTACTACAATTGTGCTTTAAACACGTCAATGTGGGTTCCCATGTGAGCAAACATCAGCGCATTTAAAAACAAAATTTTATTGATTTTTTTTGGCACTACTAGAGTAATAGATTTTTTACCCCCACCCCTTTTTCGAGTAGAAAAGGGGTGATTTTTTCCAGGGCCCCGTGCTCCCAAAAGCTCAAAAAAATGTTTGTTGACATCCCATGTGACGGCATATGTAAATTTCAGAAAAAAACCAAAGGGAAAACCCCCCCCCCCCCGCCCGGGGGCAGGGGGATTATGGTCACCTGAAGTACTATAAAAAGTATTTTTTGTTTTTTTGTCTTTTAAGTCCCTTCAGTCCAGTAAAAGAAAGCGCCCCCTCCCCTTTTTCCCTTTTCCCCCTTCTCTTACACACACACACCACACCACACCCCACCAACAAACACACACACACGCACGCACGCACGCACCACACACACCACACACACACAACCAACACCCACACCACACACACGCAGCCGCCGCACGACGCACGCCGCACGCACCACAACACACCAACACAACCCCAAACAGAGAGAGAGAGAGAAGGGGGGTGAGAGAAGAGAGGGGAGAAAGAAAAGAGAGAGAGGAAGAGAGAGAGTCTTCAACAAACCAGGAAGCCCCGTTCAAAGAAGCTGACACGGCAAGGGCAGTAATCAGGGAAGTTAATGTCGCAAAAGGCAATGTCATCCCACTCCATCACGTGGCACCCTTAGCCGGGGTCGTGAGTGAGGCAAAAGCTGGTGGGGTGGGTTTCCCCCAGTAGGACCTCCGCGTGGCTCAGGAGGTTACACTATGGTATAACCCCGGCCCATTAGCGCTCTCGTGTGTTTGTGACCACTATAGCTACATCTTTGGTGGCCACTATAGCTACATCTTTTCTCACCCGGAAACTGCTCTGTATTTTTTAAAAATGGTTTCCCTATAGCACATGTGGCAGAAGACATCAGTTCGTCGCAATAAAAAATTAGCGTAAATACTACTAATGTTTTATTCTTTTTGAGTGTTTTTTTGTCACAGTAGCTAAAAAATGTAACATTTTTTTACAAAAAACTTTTTAAAAGCCTGCGTTTAGGGGGATAAATATGTTTGGGTTTGCAAAAAAACGGTATGTGACCTTTCCTTTTCTTTTTTCTATTCTTTTCTCTCCCCCCCCCCCCCCCCCCCCCCCCCCCCCCCCCCCCCCCCCCCCCCCCCCCCCCCCCCCCCCCCCCCCCCCCCCCCCCCCCCCCCCCCCCCCCCCCCCCCCCCCCCCCCCCCCCCCCCCCCCCCCCCCCCCCCCCCCCCCCCCCCCCCCCCCTCTCCCCCACCTATTTCCCAATGCTCCCCCCCTTCTGTCAAAAATCCTTTCAGCCCTAGAAAACTTTTGCTTTTGTCAAGAGTTGATGTTATTATTATATTTTTTGTTTTTTAATTTTTGTTTGTTTGTTGTTGTTGTCTTTTCTACCAGCATCAAAAACCCTGGTTTTAGGGGGTTTCCTTTAGTTATTCCTGTTTGAATGACTCTAAAAATAGATTTTTGGCTGTTGTGTATGGGAATTACTAAAGAAAGATAGTATAGTCTTTACTTATTGGTGCATGTGAATTCATTTAATGATTAAATTCATTGTTTTGAAAATGTTTCAAAAAAAGAAAAAAGCCTTCGTTGCAAGGGGGGAAAAAAAAAAAAAAAAAGAAGAAAAAAAAGACATAAACGAGAAAAAGGGGGGAGGAGGAGAAAGAGAAGGGGAGGAAGGGAGAGAGAGAGAGAGGAGGTGTGTGTGTGTGTGTGTGTGTGTGGTGTGTGGTTGGTGTGTGTGTGTGTGTGTGTGTGTTTTTGGGGGGGGGTAAAAGTTTGGGTATGGGTTTGTTGGGCATAGATGTTAAATTTTTTACATGTGCATAAACTATTTGGGAAGGTGTCTATGATTTTGTTTTTGAGGCTGTTTTACCCCCAGATTTATTTTTATGTTCAATTGTTTTGTATTTGGTTTTCGTGCCGAAAAAGCGTTTTTTCTTGAAAATGGGGATAAATAAAAAGTTGAAAAAGGAAAAAAAAAAAAAAAAAAGAAAAAAAAAATTGCTCTGTAGCATTATGCATGAACGCAATAGAAATACAATTGGAATTTTCTACTCAGACGCGGCGCGCGCACACACAACAACCACACACACACACACACCAAAACACGCACGCACCAGCGCACGCAGACGCACCAGCACGCCGCACCCCAAACACACCACACACACACACACACACCCCCCCCACCCCCCCACCACACCCACTAAGGCCCCTAATAATGATATCTAGAAAAACAATCCAAAACACGTAGTGCACAAACACACACACACCCCACACCCAAACACACACACAACACACACACAACCCACCACAACGGCAGGCGCACACGCACACCCAACGCAAACACACACAACACACACAACAAAAACACACACACACACACACACACCACACACACCCCCCCCACCCCCAAAAAACAAACAGGCAGCACAACACCCACAACCCCACCACACCACCACACCAACACACACAAAAACACAAGAGGAAGAGAAAGGGGAGAGGAGGCGCTTATTTTGCTGAAC
>CM031623.1:435053-437553 GCA_018398815.1 Conus ventricosus | reverse complement strand
AATAGTATTAACATTAAAAGCATTACAAAATGCATTGTTTTGTTTGTCTCCAAACGTTTCAAATGTATGGTCTGATTTTAATGTTTTGTTTAAAAAAGAAAAAAGAAAAGGTCATTTCAAATTTCACCAGAGAAAGCAAACCGTTATTTCAAACCGAAACCCCATATGTTTTGATATCGGTGATGACCTTAAATGAAAATGGAAAGTGACCATTTTTCTTTGCAGAACATGGATGTGTATGTCATTAACCATGCACTTCAGACAGCTGAAGGCAGTTTAAGACTCAATTGAAAAACAGATGTCTGTGATATCCTCACCACCAAGGGCTTGAAAACAGGATCGAAAACTTCGCACAGATTAAACATGGGAGTGGGAAAGCAAAGACAGGAAGGAAAAACATTATGGGATATTTCATCCTTTGCTACCACCCTGTGGGGCCCTAGAAAAAGCCAAGTGCCCAGAATTCAGAACAACCCATACATCTTGTTCAGAGCAGATTGGATTTTCGACCGCTGTTGCAGACTCATCAGTGGAACCAAGATAAGGATGTCCTCGGCTTCCAATGGATGTGTGTGCCCTCTCTTCATCTGTGGAAATCTCACCATTAAGCACGACCCCCCCCCCCCAAAAAAAAAGGGGGGGGGGGGGGAATCCAACAGCATCTCATAGCATCCAGTGAGGGGTTAAAAAAAGCACAGCAAAAAGAATGTTCTGTAAGGAAATGTTATTGAAAGGAAAAGTAGACAAGTTAGATTAGCCAACAAAGGAAAAAAAGGGGCGCGCGCGCGTGTGCGTGCGTGCGTGCGTGTGTGTGTGTTCGGTGGGGGTGTGGGGGGGGGCAGGGCGTGTGAGTGGGAGGTGTTGAGTAGCGGGGGCTAGAAAAGCAACACCAAAAAACATGACATGTAAGGAATCGTATTGAAAGGGAAAGTAGACAACAAAAAATAAATAAATAAATAAATAAATAAATAAATAAATAAATAAATAAATTCAAACAATTTTTCTAAGTAAAAAAACAAAACAGCCCCTCCCCCAGGTCACACACTAAAAAAAAAAAAAAAAAAACAAGATGCAAAGCATATAAACGTACTCCCAGTTTATCCTGAATACGTGTGAGATATTCCATAAAGAGGAAAAACCGTCTTGGACTGGTGTAACCGTTAGTAATGGCTATTCTGGTAAATATCGGCCATAATCTGTGACCTATAATGAACATACACTACAAATATTCAGAAAGATCGGCCGAGAACTTTCTGAGATTTTCCATAAAGAAGAAAACCATTATGGGCCGTTAGCAACGGCTATAACGGTAAACTTAAACATCGGGCATCATCCGTGACCCATAATGAACATACCTACACATTTTCAGAAATATTGGCCACGTACTTTCAGAGATATTCCATAAAGAAGAAAACCGTCACAGGCCGTTACAGCCGTTAGTAACGGCTATAACGGTAAACTAAAACATCGGGCATTATCCTGACCCATAATGAGCATACCTACAATTTTTCAGAAAGATTGGCCAAGTACTTTCTGGGATATTCCATGAAGGAGAAAAACCGTTACAAGCCGTTAGAGCCGTTAGTAACGGCTATAACGGTAAACTAAAACATCAGGCATTATTCGTGACCCACAATAACATACCTACAAATTTTCAGAAAGATCGGCCAAGCACTTTTTGAGATATTCTTTAAAGAAGAAAAACCGTTACAGGCCGTTACAGCCGTTAGTAACGGTTATAACGGTAAACTAAAACATCGGGCATCATCCGTGACCCATAATGAACATACCTACACATTTCAGAAAGATCGGCCAAGTTCTTTCTGAGATATTCCATTAAGAAGAAAAACCGTTACAGGCCGTTACAGCCGCTAGTAACGGCTATAAACGGTAAACTAAAACATCGGGCATCATCCGTGACCCATCATGAACATACCTACACATTTTCAGAAAGATCGGCCCAGTAGTTGTGTCTGGAGCGAGTGGAACACATTTTGACCACGGACACACAGACACACAGACAGCATTTCTTCGTTCCCATTCTAAAGCACTCCCTGTTCTTTAAGAACTGGGAGTACAAAAACGGGAGAGGGGTAGAGGAGAGGCGTGTGGGGTGGAGGTGTTGTGTGCGGAGGGAGTTACATCCTAGAAACCTTCATTGGGGACTAGACGGCCTTGACCTAGTTGCTGTGCACCAGTGAGTAGCCTTCGTACGCATGACTGCACAGTGCAGCTCATCATTCCCATGAACAATCGGCCCTGGCATTGCAGACAAGCCAGCTAGCTGGCAGCCATTTCCTCGCTGGAAAGGGGAGAACCAACGTCGGATTGGGTAGAATGTGAGCGATGGATGTAGGATTGAGTGAGATGGATGGGCAAGAGCAAGGAGACTTTTGTTCATTTCGTGATAAACATGGTAACCCCCCCCCCCCCCCCCCCACACACACTGTCTGTTTGTCTGATTCTCTCTCTCCCTCCCTCTCTTCTTCTTCTTCTTCTT
>CM031623.1:425860-434053 GCA_018398815.1 Conus ventricosus | reverse complement strand
AAAAACCCCCTTAACTTTGCCTCCCACTTGCAAGTTAAACGGGGTAAGCATGTAGTCCCCCCATTTTAGAGAAAAAGTCGTGTACAAATTTATTCTTTTCTTTTTAGTTGAAACCCAGATTCCCATATTACATCATGGGGTTTAATAATCAATAAACGGTCAATGCACTTTTACGGGCGCTCCATTTGAAGAAACTTGGATTTTGGGAAAAAGCAGGGTGCTAAAAATTTTTTTCATGAATTTTTTGGGGGAAATAATATCATGTCTAATTCACTAAACTACGTTTAATTGTTTTTTTCAATATCAAATATTTCTTCCATCGATATGTTTTCCGTCTTAATTTTTACTTTGGTCGTTTTTTTTAAAGCCAAAATATTTACGTAAATCAAAAAAAAATAATTTATAAAAAGTAAAAAAAACATTTTTTATTCTTCGCCCAAGCGTTGAAACACTTCAAGACACTAACCCTTGCAATAACACCCGCCAATATTTTAGCTTTTTTTTTTAACACTACAGTCAATGTTCACCCCTTTAATTCTTCTTTAAAATATTCACTATTATTTTTATTAAATGTTTACATCATTTAAAAACCAAATTAACTAAAATCAATTTTTAAACATTTTCATGTTTCGTCAAATAGTTTCATTACATTCTTTAAACAATTCACTAAGTTCGCAGCCATTTTTTTTATAAAATAAATAAAAAAAAGTAAATTTTAGCTCTTTTCATAGTCTTTTCTAACGAAAAACCTGATTTCATTAAAGCGAATAGCTACTCCTTTCGGGGGTATAAAACAGTCAGATTAACTCTTCACCCATATTATCAACTAAAAGAGCAAACAACTTTAAATTTGGGTTTTTGGCCAAAATTTCTGGTATTTTTCTGGGAAGCTTCCATAAATCTTCTCGAATGTCTTTAAATTAAAAAGATCAAATTAATTCTTCAAACCTGTTTTTAACTGATCTTTTCACCCTCCCCCTCCCATCCAACCGTAAAGTATATTAATAAGCCTCTGTACCCAATTCGGCCTTTATTTTTTAAAAAACCCCCAAAATAAATAACAATTAAAAAAAATTAATCATTTCTCTTTTTTGTGCTATAGGGATGATCTGGACGCACACACACACACACACACACACACACCCCAAAACACACACACACACACACACACCCACACACACACACACACACACACACAACACACACATCACAGAATCTTCACACAAAAACAGGGGGTGTTGCAGGAGAATGTGAACAGGGAGGGGGTTGCAGGGGAATGTGAAAAGGGAGGTGCTTGCAGGGAATGTGAACAGGAGGGTTTTTTTTTTTTTTTTCACGCTTACGTGGCGTAAATTCGAGACAGCCACCAAAATCACTTATTAGAGTCCTGAATCAATAATCACAAGATCTCTCAAAGTTCTCTCAGCGGCCGTCTGAGACAGCCCTTTAAGCAGGTGAAGCAAAACAGCGAAGAAGGACGTTGAAGCAGGTGACGTAAAAACTATTTTTAGATACCGTTCGGATCCGAAGGGTTTTTACCAGTCCGCCAAAGCAGCAGGTGAAGCAAGACAGCAAAAAAGGGGCGTTGAACAGGTGACGAAAAGAACTAATTTTAGATACCGTTGGGAAATCCGAACGGTTTTTTACCAGTCTGACAAACCCTTGAAAAGCAACCCAAACTTCAAATGCCAGAACTTTCTAAATTCTTCATTCTCAGACATGTAGGTTAGAAAGTTTGGCGTTTGTTCCGTAAATCATCAAAACCTCTTCCCATTTATGATAGCTTCTTGTTGCTCCCACATTAAAAGGAGACTCTTCGGGCAATGTAAAATTTTCGAGTTCTTAACTCAAACCAGTTGTAGGCGCCAAGCATTCTACAATTTGTCGTCTAATTCTTGCGTATTCTGAGAATCATTCGAACGAGAGAATTTGCCACTTTCCATTTTTGAGAGATATCAGATATTAAATATTAACAAAACACACAGCAGAAATATGTCCACACACACAGTTTGTCCATTTGTGGTTTTTTGTGAAGAAGGCCGGGCCCCAAACGAATCAGCCATTTTTTCAGAGAGAGAGAAAAACACAGCATAAAAACAGCACCTTGGCCGTCCACTGCATAAATAACCGCACGGGTCGGTCCCCACAGAATGATGTCATCCTCTGTTTTGGCTGAACAAAGCACACCGTGGTGGGCTCAGCCACATCGCGTGATGCGAGCCACGCCAAACAAGACCCGTGCTCGACGATCAATTATTAATTCGAGTCGTTCTAAGGTCGTCAACCATATAGGGTTTTTTAGTTCATTTTATATGCCCTTGAGAGAATGTAAATATGTTTGTTCACGATCACCCATATTATTCAGCACGTAAGGCCCCCAATTAAAGTACTGATTTTGTCAATATTTGGCGGTTTTGAGGCGTTAATTTTTTGAAACAGGTTTAAATTGGCCAAAAAATGATATGTGATGGACGTGATTGTATGTGAAAAGGGGGTTTTCGTGCAAAAAAAAGATGGGGTGGTCTTGAACGAAAATTTTACCTTCCTTGGCTGGCGCTAAGCCGCACTGCGTGATATGGCATTGTCTTCATACAAAATCAAAGGCACGGAAAATTTAGACTGTCGTCATCCTTCGGTTGACAACAAGTCCGTTCATTCCGCTGCCACGGTCCCCCCCCCCCCCCCCCCCCCCCACCCCTCCACCCCCCCCCCTCCAGCCTCACAGCGCGGTGTTGAGGAGAAAATGTCCGTCGCAGGTCAACCCGGGACAGGAGGAGGTTGAGGAACGCCGGAAGCAAAAGGCAAGTGGGGCTGGATCTTCCCCGCCCGGTCTGTTATGACCGACCCCCCTAGTTTGATTCTCCAATGGCGACAGAAGCGACAACAACAATGAAGATTCCAGTGCTGACAAATTGTCAGTGTTCACAGCAACTCGCTTCCTCTGTGCTCGGCGCTAGCTTTTGGGCTGTGTTTGTTGCAAACGCCGTAGTTTCTCTTGAAGCTTTGCTAGAAAGTTGATCACTGTGCTCTACCTCGCAGGGAAGCTGATTTAACCCTATTCTAAATATCTTCTATCACAACACACAGATGTCTTGGCACTCATGTGGTGCTGAAAAAAATGGGTATATGAACAGTGATGTTTGTACTTTCTGTATCTCTGTTAAGGACAGTATTACACATATGTTTTGGTATTGTACGGTCATACAACGTTTTTGGGAAACGCTGGTGGATTTGATGAATGAAATATGTATGTGTGAATTTAATTTGCAGATAACTGTACCATTAGCCATTGTTGATTTGACGTTTAAAAAAATACTGTATTTTTCTTTATTGTATTATTTGCTAAACACTGTTTATATCAGCCTAGAGTAGAACAAGAACACCGAGACGCAAGTATTTCGTAATAAGCTTAAATTCAGGTATACAACTGTAGAATACATTGCTCGAAAAAAATGTATCATATAACGATTTTCTTTCATAATGGCACCCATATAAACCGATGCTAGCAGACTCAGAATGAATTATGAATGATTATGACATTGTACGTTATACTAGTATAAGTATGATTATAGCACCCTAGAACTGTTACATCGCATAAAACAGCCCCATTGGGCATTATACAGGACTTTAGAACCCCCCCCCCCCCAAATGTGTAAAATTTCATAATACACTCGGCTTGCCTCATGTGTTCTCTCTCTCCTCTCTCTCTCTCTCTCTCTCTCTCTCTCTCTCTCTCTTTCTCTCTCTCTCTCTCTCTCTTCTCTCTCTCTCTCTCTCTCTCTCTCTCTCTCTACCACGTAAAGAGGTTGTAACCTTTTGTCTTCAAAATGTAGAATGGTATTATCGTTATGTTTGATACGTAGCTTTCTTCTTTATCCACCATTTGTTTGGATTTGGTTCTTTTTTTCTTCTATTTTCCACTATGCTGTACTATATGAACTCATCTGAATAAAAAAAAAAAGAAAAGAAATAAATATCTTCAATCAATCTGGCTGCCTGACGGTTTTAAGAAGTAAAGAAAAACACCACCAAAATAAATAAATAAATAAAAATATAGATTACTATGTACATAGTAAAGAAAAACACCACCAAAATAAATAAATAAATAAAAATATAGATTACTATGTACATAGTAAAAGAAAAACACCACCAAAATAAATAAATAAATAAAAATATAGATTACTATGTACATAGTAAAGAAAAACACCACCAAAATAAATAAATAAATAAAAATATAGATTACTATGTACATAGTAAAGAAAAACACCACCAAATAAATAAATAAATAAAAATATAGATTACTATGTACATAGTAAAGAAAAACCCACCAAAATAAATAAATAATAAAAAATATAGATTACTATGTACATAGTAAAGAAAAACACCACCAAAATAATAAATAAATAAAAATATAGATTACTATGTACATAGTAAAGAAAAACACCACCAAAATAAATAAATAAATAAAAATATAGATTACTATGTACATAGTAAAGAAAAACACCACCAAAATAAATAAATAAATAAAAATATAGATTACTATGTACATAGTAAAGAAAAACACCACCAAAATAAATAAATAAATAAAAATATAGATTACTATGTACATAGTAAAGAAAAACACCACCAAAATAAAATAAATAAATAAAAATATAGATTACTATGTACATAGTAAAGAAAAACACCACCAAAATAAATAAATAAATAAAAATATAGATTACTATGTACATAGTAAAGAAAAACACCACCAAAATAAATAAATAAATAAAAATATAGATTACTATGTACATAGTAAAGAAAAACACCACCAAAATAAATAAATAAATAAAAATATAGATTACTATGTACATAGTAAAGAAAAACACCACCAAAATAAATAAATAAATAAAATATAGATTACTATGTACATAGTAAAGAAAAACACCACCAAAATAAATAAATAAATAAAAATATAGATTACTATGTACATAGTAAAGAAAAACACCACCAAAATAAATAAATAAATAAAAATATAGATTACTATGTACATAGTAAAGAAAAACACCACCAAAATAAATAAATAAATAAAAAATATAGATTACTATGTACATAGTAAAGAAAAACACCACCAAAATAAATAAATAAATAAAAATATAGATTACTATGTACATAGTAAAGAAAAACACCACCAAAATAAATAAATAAATAAAAATATAGATTACTATGTACATAGTAAAGAAAAACACCACCAAAATAAATAAATAAATAAAAATAAGATTACTATGTACATAGTAAAGAAAAACACCACCAAAATAAATAAATAAATAAAAATATAGATTACTATGTACATAGTAAAGAAAAACACCACCAAAATAAATAAATAAATAAAAATATAGATTACTATGTACATAGTAAAGAAAAACACCACCAAAATAAATAAATAAATAAAAATATAGATTACTATGTACATAGTAAAGAAAAACACCACCAAAATAAATAAATAAATAAAAATATAGATTACTATGTACATAGTAAAAGAAAAACACCACCAAAATAAATAAATAAATAAAAATATAGATTACTATGTACATAGTAAAGAAAAACACCACCAAAATAAATAAATAAATAAAAATATAGATTACTATGTACATAGTAAAGAAAAACACCACCAAAATAATAAATAAATAAAAATATAGATTACTATGTACATAGTAAAGAAAAACACCACCAAAATAAATAATAAATAAAAATATAGATTACTATGTACATAGTAAAGAAAAACACCACCAAAATAAATAAATAAATAAAAATATAGATTACTATGTACATAGTAAAAGAAAAACACCACCAAAATAAATAAATAAAATAAAAATATAGATTACTATGTACATAGTAAAGAAAAACACCACCAAAATAAATAAATAAATAAAAATATAGATTACTATGTACATAGTAAAGAAAAACACCACCAAAATAAATAAATAAATAAAAATATAGATTACTATGTACATAGTAAAGAAAAACACCACCAAAATAAATAAATAAATAAAAATATAGATTACTATGTACATAGTAAAGAAAAAACACCACCAAAATAAATAAATAAATAAAAATATAGATTACTATGTACATAGTAAAGAAAAACACCACCAAAATAAATAAATAAATAAAAATATAGATTACTATGTACATAGTAAAGAAAAACACCACCAAAATAAATAAATAAATAAAAATATAGATTACTATGTACATAGTAAAGAAAAACACCACCAAAATAAATAAATAAATAAAAATATAGATTACTATGTACAAAGTAAAGAAAAACACCACCAAAATAAATAAATAAATAAAAATATAGATTACTATGTACATAGTAAAGAAAAACACCACCAAAATAAATAAATAAATAAAAATATAGATTACTATGTACATAGTAAAGAAAAACACCACCAAAATAAATAAATAAATAAAAATATAGATTACTATGTACATAGTAAAGAAAAACAACCACCAAAATAAATAAATAAATAAAAATATAGATTACTATGTACATAGTAAAGAAAAACACCACCAAAATAAATAAATAAATAAAAATATAGATTACTATGTACATAGTAAAGAAAAACACCACCAAAATAAATAAATAAATAAAAATATAGATTACTATGTACATAGTAAAGAAAAACACCACCAAAATAAATAAATAAATAAAAATATAGATTACTATGTACATAGTAAAGAAAAACACCACCAAAATAAATAAATAAATAAAAATATAGATTACTATGTACATAGTAAAGAAAAACACCACCAAAATAAATAAATAAATAAAAATATAGATTACTATGTACATAGTAAAGAAAAACACCACCAAAATAAATAAATAAATAAAAATATAGATTACTATGTACATAGTAAAGAAAAACACCACCAAAATAAATAAATAAATAAAAATATAGATTACTATGTACATAGTAAAGAAAAACACCACCAAAATAAATAAATAAATAAAAATATAGATTACTATGTACATAGTAAAGAAAAACACCACCAAAATAAATAAATAAATAAAAATATAGATTACTATGTACATAGTAAAGAAAAACACCACCAAAATAAATAAAATAAATAAAAATATAGATTACTATGTACATAGTAAAGAAAAACACCACCAAAATAAATAAATAAATAAAAATATAGATTACTATGTACATAGTAAAGAAAAACACCACCAAAATAAATAAATAAATAAAAATATAGATTACTATTACATAGTAAAGAAAAACACCACCAAAATAAATAAATAAATAAAAATATAGATTACTATGTACATAGTAAAGAAAAACACCACCAAAATAAATAAATAAATAAAAATATAGATTACTATGTACATAGTAAAGAAAAACACCACCAAAATAAATAAATAAATAAAAATATAGATTACTATGTACATAGTAAAGAAAAACACCACCAAAATAAATAAATAAATAAAAATATAGATTACTATGTACATAGTAAAGAAAAACACCACCAAAATAAATAAATAAATAAAAATATAGATTACTATGTACATAGTAAAGAAAAACACCACCAAAATAAATAAATAAATAAAAATATAGATTACTATGTACATAGTAAAGAAAAACACCACCAAATAAATAAATAAATAAAAATATAGATTACTATGTACATAGTAAAGAAAAACACCACCAAAATAAATAAATAAATAAAAATATAGATTACTATGTACATAGTAAAGAAAAACACCACCAAAATAAATAAATAAATAAAAATATAGATTACTATGTACATAGTAAAGAAAAACACCACCAAAATAAATAAATAAATAAAAATATAGATTACTATGTACATAGTAAAGAAAAACACCACCAAAATAAATAAATAAATAAAAATATAGATTACTATGTACATAGTAAAGAAAAACACCACCAAAATAAATAAAATAAATAAAAATATAGATTACTATGTACATAGTAAAGAAAAACAACCACCAAAATAAATAAATAAATAAAAATATAGATTACTATGTACATAGTAAAGAAAAAACACCACCAAAATAAATAAATAAATAAAAATATAGATTACTATGTACATAGTAAAGAAAAACACCACCAAAATAAATAAATAAATAAAAATATAGATTACTATGTACATAGTAAAGAAAACACCACCAAAATAAATAAATAAATAAAA
>CM031623.1:415661-423260 GCA_018398815.1 Conus ventricosus | reverse complement strand
ATGATGATGGGATGATGATGGTGAATGTGATCTATACAAAACAAAGTGACTCAACACACACAAAAAGCAATGTATAAACCGCCGTCTTCCACAAACTTTCCGGTGTTTGAATCAGTTGGAAAAACCCGCTTTATATGTTGGCTAGCACGCACACACACACACACACACACACACACACACCACACACACCACACACACACCACACACACACACACACACACACACCACACACCAAATGCGCGCGCGCGGCGCGGCGCACGGGATACACACACACACATGAGAGAGAGAGTGATGGTGGAGTAGGGAGGAGGGGATGAGAGACAGAGAGCGAGGAGAGAGGGGGAGAGAAAGAGAGAGGGGGAGAGAGAGAGAGAGAGAGAATGAGAGAGAGTGACGAAGACGAGAGAGAGAGAGAGAGAGAGAGAGGGCGGAAGAAGAGAGAGAGAGAGAGAGAGTGAGAGAAGAAGGGGGGAAGGGAAGAGAGAGGAGAGAGAGAGAGTGAGATGGAGAGAGAGAGAGAGAGAGAGAGAGAGAGACTCGAAAAGACTCAAGACTCAGACTCTCAAAAATTGTTTACTCAAGGATAGGAGTTTTTAGGCAGTGCCTATTCTTCCATCTGTCCTTGCTATTCTACAAACATTCAACTAAACAGATCTGCACATATTAATAGTGAACAGGAAACACTAAAGAACTATAGCAAACATTATATATAATATTAACAATAAACAATAGTAGTAATAAGGAATACTTAATTATTAAAAAAAAAATCCCATTACAAAATTACACAAACAAAGTCAGACACGTAACGCGCTCGCGCGCTCACATGCATGCACAGGCCCACACATACACGCACGCATGCGATACCCACATCCACAACCACACCACACAAACACACACTCACACTCCAAGCACACACACTCACACACACACACACAACACAACACACACTCACAACATGTTCCATTAGACTAATATAGATGCAAGCATAAAAGTAGGGCGTTGAGACTATGATCAAAAGGTTTAGATTTATTGTTAAGTAAATGTTAAGTACTGCTGATTGAAGATGACGGCAGCGATTTGACATGTTTTTGGGCAGACCGGAGGAAGAGAGTTCCACAACAGATGACCAAAAATGCCAAAACTAGGATTTGAAACAAATCAATTGCGGACACATGGTAAAATGCAATTATTTGAATCATAATCGCGTTGTTGCCATTGGATAACTCGCAAGATATGTTGGCGCCATGTTTGCTTGGGACTTTAAACATTAGGTTACTGCTGATTATAGGTCAGCTTGGCTCTGCAGTGGGTAACATCAGTAGCTTTTGCGAATTTGCCCTGTGTTGATAGAGGACTTGTCGAAGAATCAGCTTTAATTCCCCGTCTATGCATAGAGTTGATCTTTTTTATGTGATTTTCACGGGGGGCACCACTCCAGACATTGGAGCCATAGTTGATGTGAGGGAGAAAGGCAATGGGCTTCAAAAAAATTAATTTCCGGTTATGTGGTTCAATAATAACTGAGTTTATTGAGGTAAAAACAAAATTAGGCGAGCCAATGTTTGCAAACATGATTTAAATGTGATTTCCATTTAATGTTCTCACAATGATCACGCCTAAGACACGGTGTTCGGTAACCGCTCGATCACGGTTTCACTCATTTTTGGCTCAACCATAAGATGCTGTCGTTGATGTTTCTGTCGCGATGCTAGGACCATATATTTTGTTTTGTGCGGATTAAGTGGCCATTCGGTTATGGTTGCCACCATTCTAAGACATCGTAATACTTTTGTTGTAACGATTATTTGTACAGACATGATGTTTGTATCATAGCAGTGAAGAGACTATTCATCAGCGAACAGAATCACAGCTACTTCATTGTGAGATATGTGCATCGGTAGGTCATTTATAAATAATACAGAAGAGAAGAGAGTCCAAGGACAGAGCCTTGTGGAACGCCACAGTCACTATTCCTTCAGAGGAATAAGTCCGTTTAGTTAAAACACGCTGGTCCTGCTTTCAAGATATGACTGAAAAGAAGGTGACTACTGCCGGATTTGAACATATGCCGTCATTTTTTTAAATTAATAAGTTGTGGTCTACAAAGATCAAACGCTTTCTTCTTAAATCGGGAAAACAGTTCCAGTGAGTTTTCTTTCGTTTATGGCTGATAGCCATGTATCACAGAGGCGTTGTTTCAGGCGTGTGGAGAGTGATTTCGTCGAATGCCTGACTGAAATGGGTGGAACAGGTTTGTGATGTTCCATTTGTTTAGTTAGGGTGTTTGTGAACATGCATCTCTAGGGTTACGTACAAACGGAATAAAAAGAGTAATTGGTCTACTAAATTGTTTAAATCAGTGAGATCTCTTGATTTGGGTATGGGAACACTTGTGCTGCCTTTAGACACGTGGGAAGACATTCTTCAAATACACAATATTATAAACTTACGTAAGGGTAGCAACAATGTAGGGAGGAGCAAAGCTTGCGTATAGAAGCATTTAAGTTATCTGGACCCATGCTTTTTATTTTAAGTTTGAAATTGAAGGAACCAACTTCATAATTAGCAGAAGGGGATGATAATTGAATCTCTTCGTATTTAATCGTTTTTGACAAAACGATTGAAAGAAAACAGCTGGAGTTTCATATAGATTAAAAAATGTGAATGGCAGCCGTTGTATGATTCAGTCGATCTGAGTAAATGATTGTTGAAAGTGTTAGCCGACCACATAGTCGCAGTCAAGTATTATCTGATTTTCTTTCTCGACTTGTCAGTTATTTCATTAACAGCACGCCATAATGATGCTGTATCCTGTTTGCGTTTATCAATTTCCTAAAATGCTCAGATTTTTGATTTTACTAACTAGATCTGATATCTGTTTCTTGCTGTTTAATATTCAATCTACTTTTTATTGGTTTTAAGTGCATCCCTTAGTGCCATTTCTATAATAATGTCTTTTGTCAGCCGCGGGGAAGTCACTCTGTGTTTTACCCTTTTTTCTTCTAAAGTGGGGCCTGTTGTATCAACGATTGAGAGAAGATATTATACCCTAGTATTATACGCTTTCATTTGGATCTGTGTAATTGATACACTGTAGAAAGGAGCCTAAGCTTAAGTCGAGGAAAAATTCATCACTCCTTACTGAAATTTTTGACAGCAGCGATTTGATTGGTTGTGTGTGGCCCTATTCTGTTGCTGTTGGAAGTTTACAAGACCAAGTGCCAAATGCTGACAGTGGTTCGCTTATGCTTTTGTTGCCCACTGTTTATGTTTGATACCATGGCTTTTGTTGTTTGTGTAGATATGATCCAGCCACTGTAAGAGATGTCTTTTGCGATTCTAGTTGGGATTACGATAAGGGCTGATGCAAGCCAAAGAGGGTGGTTGGTGCATCCCAGGCAGGCCTGCGTTTAACAGATCAAGTTAAATCACGAGAAGAATGACATTTGGATAGGCTTCTTATATACATCATTCCATCATGTGTACAAAGTTGTCATACCAACAGAAGAAAAAGAAACCCCGAAGGTTGTGGGGAGGACCAGAGAAGCACTGTTTCACCTGACTTTTAGAGCAGCCCTGTACCCACCTTGGAGAGCTGCGTCTGTGTTGACGATGGGTACAGGCCACGCGCAGGACACTCCAATAAGATATTCATGGGACCATAACTGCTCCTGAACAGAGGTAAATTAGGACTAACAGGATGCAGCTCATAACAGCCTTAAAGTAGCATCCCCATGGGGTGTACCAGCCCGATTTCTCATGACTGGCAGAGCCACCTGGCGAAAAAAACACCCACCCCTCAGCTGCCGTGCACACCCCACAGACCCAACCACCCCTGCCACGGACAGATGAAGACGGTGCCACACCAGACAACAGCCAAGCTTTCGCAATACGGTCTTATGTGCCCTCAAAAGAGAATCCAAAGCTAAAATCACCAAGAAGAATGACATTTGGATAGCTCTTATATACATCATCCATCATGTATACAAAGTTGTCATACCAAAGAAAGTGGCAGCGGGATTCCTGTACACATATCCAACTAGAAGAGGGGCTGCAGTTGGAGGGTTTGACCTGCAGCCACATACATTCAACATTATCAGGCTCAAGGTCACGCCGCCTTTTTGTACAGTGAGCGATGCTTTGATGAATATATATTCCAAGTCCTGTTTCACAGACTGATGTGCATCGCGTCGGACAAAGTTATAGTTAGTTATGGATAAAGCTGTATCAGTGAAACGGGAGTCAAGGCGAGTTTCACTACGACCAAGCAGATGAATAGAAGGGGATTCGTTTAGAAGAAAACAGACCTCATGAATCTTATTTGGCAGATGTAAACATTTAGGTGACCAATGCGTAATCCAGTATCATTATTAATTACATTACAATGGTCCATTGTATTAATTCTAGAGCAAAGTCCTGAGCAATAAACCAAATAGATATACTGTTACAACAACAATTAAAATATAGAACAGCAATTATAAATATCCAAGAAACACACAAAATCAGAAAGCAGGGCATGAAGTTCAGTCCAAAGGACCAATTCAAGTATGTGTACTGGTGTGATGATTATAGGAGACGACGATTTTGCACGTAACTGTCGTTAAGATTTGTATAGTCAAGGAACACGATAAAAGCACATAAAAGAGAGGAATAATGGGGCTGGTTTACACACCGTAACAACTTTAGGAAACTAGAAGCGAATGAGAAGACAATAAAATCTTCACAGATATGCCCGTAAGCTCCTCGGTCAGATGGTATACTTATAGAAACACTTTTCTGAAATGAAAAGATACACACAAAGGAAATACGTCTAAAGCAAAATTACGATGAAGGGTACAGAAGAGAGTAAAGATAAAAAAGTAAAATGAAACTTAAGACAAAGCAAAGAACCAAAACCAAATGAAAACAAGTAGGGAAGAAAAAAAAACACTGCATACAAATACACAGTCACGTATAGTCGCAGAGACAGAGAGAGAGAGAGAGAGAGAGAGAGAGAGAAGAGAGAGGAGAGAGGATGAAGAGGGAGAGAGAGAGAGGAGAGAGGAGAGAGAGAGAGAGAGAGAAACCTAAATTTCTACAATTCCAGCACAGAAGAATAGGAATCGACATCAACAGCACGAATACATTACTTATTAAAAAAACACAAACAAAAAGCAAAGCAAAACAAAACAAAAAACAAACAAACAAAAAATCAACGGTTGACTTGTAGTTGCCACGCTCAGCTCGAAACTATAACATAAGATCGCTTCTTGAAGTCTACCCAACATGAGATAATCCTCGGTTTTGTTCAACACTACACACATACATAAACGCGCGCACGCAAGCACATGCAAACAAATCTTAGTTCTCAGTCAATAGCTTATAATATGTCATTTGTTTGCAAAATCAACATAGTTTTTAACTATTGTTTTTCGGGCTATCCTATCTTGTTTGTTATTCCATACGAAGTGAAAGCATTGCTTTGAAGTTTATCCATAAGCTGTTTGGTGGGTTTGGTAGCAAGATCCAAAGATATATCAATTTTGAGAGAATCGGTGATTTTGAAACATCTACTCTGTCAAGAGGCGTAGTAACTCTCTTACTCCAGGCGTTGAATGATGATTTTATTTCAAGAAATTTGTCATTGTAAATCAGTCCTATGCAGTGTGATAGTTCTGGGGTGACCCATATTCCAAGGACCTTAAACTGGTTTGGATTCCAGTCTATTTTTAGGTTTTTTATGTTTATATTTTCCATGATCATAATAGCTAATACTTCTGCGGAAAATATGAATAAATAGGGAGATATATGGTCACCTTGTCGACAGCCTCTTTGTATTTCAAACCATGCTGAGGTCTGACTGTTTACTATTACATAGGATTTAATTCCCTCATAAAAGGTCGTGATCCAGCGTCATATGTCTCCACCATGAGCAAATTATTTCAATACCTTAAGCATAAATTGCCAGTTCAAGGAATCGAACGCCTTTTCAAAATCTATGAGGATCAGCATGCCATGGAGTTTCTTTGTTTTAAGTAATTTCTTAAATCCTGGATTAATCTGATGTTGTCCCCTACATATATCTATTAGCCTTGAACCCCATTTGATCTTCAGTGATTAATTAGGGAAGAACAGTTTTATTATGATTAGCTATGCAAGAAGACCCTATCGTATCAATAAACTTGAGCAAAGACATTGGTCTCCAGTTTTTTATGAATCCCTTAGGTTTGTTTCTTTGGGGATGCATGCATTCCTTCTTTTAACGTTTCGGATAATTCCTCTTTTTCAAATGAGTGGTTCAAAGCTAAAAAAAAATCTGTTTTCAGAATACTTAAATAAATTCCTATGTGAATCCGTCTGAGCCAGGACTTTTTCCGTTCTGCATGTTTTTACGAGCATGTCCTGCTTCCTCGACTGTTATTTTTCCCTGGAGTAATTTTTGTTCTTCCTCTGTTAATTTTGGCATTTCTTTAATTAATGCTGTAATCTCACATTCTTCTATTTTTCTCTCTGTGAACAGGTTTTCATAAAATGCTTCCACTTCCATCAGGATTTCATACTGTCATCAGTTATTAGTTTAAACATGTATTCACTAACGAAGTGTCTCTTTTCTAGATTACAGAATAAAAATAGTTATCTGATCACCCTCGGCCACCCATCTTGCTTTTGATCTTACTAAAATCCCTTGCATTTGTTCATCTCTCGACTTAGATAATTCTCTCCTTAAGAAATTTGATTTCTGCATATCGTCCTCATTTTTATTTTCCTTTTCTTCTACTTCTGCTATTTGGAGCTCTAAACTGCACCCTGTTTCTTCTCTTTTATTTGTGTGTTTGTTTGTTTGTTTTTTCATTGTTGCATATGCTGTCGTTTTTACTCTCACTTTCATTATCAAGAAATCTAAGCAAACGTTGACAGGTACCGTTAGCTGTACACGAGCTTTAGACAGATCCTTGAGTTGTGCTCTGTCATAATGAGCTGCAGCATATTCTTCAGTAACGTTATCAATTACCTCATTGATTTTATCTAAAAATTTACGATCTCGGAGCACAGAATTGTTAATTTTCCATTAAAGATTTATGAATGGTTTCTTGACCCAATTCTAAGTTTAAGCTAACCATGGAGTGACCCGATCAATATCCATAGTGGATGTTTGGATCTTCCACATAAAAAATCAGATATTCAGAAATATAAAAACAAAATGGTGATCTACTGTGTTGAAGAGGGCTCATCTTTCGCCATGTATATCTTCCGCTATCAGGGTTACACTGTCTCCATATATCTAATAATTGCAGTTCATCGATCATGTTCAGAAGTACATCCTGAGCTTTGGGATTGTTATTATGTTTATAGTTATCATATTCGATAACGCAAGGTCCAGAACTACATCCTGAGTTTTGGGATTGTTATTATGTTTATAGATATCATAATCAATGGATGGATCTAACACAAGGTTCAGAACTATATCCTGAGTTTTAGGATTGTTATTATGTTTATAGTTATCATAATCAAAGGATGGATCTAACACAAGGTTCAGAACTATATCCTGAGTTTTGGGATTGTTATTATGTTTATAGTTATCATAATCAATGGAAGGATCCAACACAAGGTCCAGTCTCC
>CM031623.1:393161-410661 GCA_018398815.1 Conus ventricosus | reverse complement strand
GAAGTATTCAAATCGTGCCTTTGTCCAAACACCTTGGTGAGTACGGGGGCATCAGTAAGGTTTTTTATGTATGTGTGTGTGTGTGTGTGTGTGTGTGTGTGTGTGTGTGTGTGTGTGTGTGTGTGTGTGTGTGTGTGTGTGTGTGTGTTCTGTGCGTTGGCGTGCGTGCGTGCGTGCACGCGTGCGCCTGTGTGTGTGTGTGTGTGTGTGTGTGTGTGTGTGTGTGTGTGTGTGTGTGTGTGTGTGTGTGTGTGTGTGTGTGTGTGTGTGTGTGTGTGATAAACTTCTTTTTCATCAATGAAACAAGACAACTTGTACTACAGATCGTGTTTAGTGGCTTGGCATGCCAGCTACTACGTGATTTGTTTACTTTGATAAGCAAATGATGTTAAACAGAGCAGAAGCATACACGCCTTTTCAACACCTGCTACATCTGGACCATGTTCAGTGTCTGGTAATAACTGATTGAGAGCAAAGGCTTTTCATCCGACTCATTTTCCATGTTCTGCAACAGAGTGTTTGTTGCTATCTGCTGTCAACGTCCATTTCTTGGCCTGAATACACATGCTTCTTTCATTCAATGACCTTTAAGGACACTTGCAGATAGATCTGAATCATCTACGAATGTCAGAAAAACATCCCTTCAGTACATACATTCTTCTTCTTCTTCTTCTTCTTTTTCTTCTTCTTCTTTGTCGTCGTCGTCGTCGTCGTCGTCCCCATCGTTGTTTTCTTTTTCTTTTTCGTCTTTGTTTTCTTCTTCTTATTGAAAATTCACATCTTCGGGTGCTTGCTCCTATGTGATCATTAAAAAAAAAAAATGTTGTGTTCTTGGGGGAAAAATGCCTATCATTTTGGCAGACATAGCAGACTAGCTATTAGGAGAGAGAGAGAGTGTGTCATGTGACGTAGCCTCACATCAAGGCATGTGACGCTCCATCACATGTAGTTTAGTGATATGAATCATTTCCCCGTGCCACAACTAACTCAAATAATTATGAGTTCACTCATTAAAAGAAACCAGGGTGGTCATTGGGTGAAAGTGACCACTGAGAGATAGTTTAATAAGGGCTGGTAAGGTGCTGGTCATGTGTTTTGAACACTGAGTATGCACTCACTAGGAGGAGGGAGGAAAGAATCAGTTTTAGCCCAGCAGATGGCCTAGAGACTCGAACCTGTCAGGACGCTGGTCAAGAGGTCCTCACCACTGACCATTCATTACAAGGTGAGCCATAGAGAGTTGAGGAAAGCTACAGGGGAAAACCTAAAGAAAAGAGAAAGAAAGAATTCATATGTTGAATTAGGAAGCAGGTTACTTACACGAACCTTATTCGTGTATCAGCCCTTCACCCTTCACTCTTCACCCCGTCAGGTGGAGTCGGATCTCATCATCTCCCCAGTGACAGGAGAATTCAAGGGTCGACACGATTTCTGAGAGAGACAGGGAATCATGACAGTATGGGGTGAGTCTAATATCTGATGCAGGAATGGCATCATGATTGCAGGAATTATTTATTCTCCTGGTCTGGATCTTGGGCCAGAGTTATGTGAAGGCCATGACTTTATAGAATATTGAATTTATTGATCTGAAGTGACAGTGTGACAGTGGTGACCCCGACGTGATTCGAACACGCAACCTTCTGATCTTGAGTCAGATTATGTTTTGTCCCCTTTCCCAGGACTGATAGCCCTAACCTCTTCCTGCTCTGATTTAGCAGGGAGGGAGGGGGGCATGGCGTTGGGGAGTCGGTAGTCCTTCCCTTCTCATAAATATCTATTTCTTTCCCTTTCCTATCGTTTCATTTTGATTTTAACCCCTTACCCTCTGAGTGTGGGATCGACTTCACCTCCATCATGCAACTAGTGTCGGTGGTGGAGTTGATTACCGCTCAGCCCAAATAGACATTTTTATCTTTTGATTATCTGTTGGTTTTGTTTTTTGTGTTGTGAGATTTTCTTTGTGTTTGGGTGAATGTGCATTTATTGATTGATCGTTTATAATTTTGTATTATTACTGTAGTGTTGTGCATATTGTACATGAACTAGCGTTTGAAGAAAAAAAGAGGGAAGCTGAAGAAAAAAGACTACAGAGGGAAGCTGAAGATAAAGAACGTCAATTTAAGTTGAGGCAGTTAGAATTAGAGACCGATGCTGAAATTAAAAGATTACAGGCATCGAGGGAAACTCCACCAGCTCCACCAGTCGGTTCCGCAAGCGCGTCTCAACCAAAATCAGCATATATTCCAAAGTTACCGCCTTTAGAGGAAAAAACGGATGACATCGATAGTTTTCTTTTCTGATTTGAAAGTCACGCAACGTCTTGTGGTTGTCCAAAGGAAAAGTGGACATTGTATATTGCGTCTTTGTTTAAGGGTAGCGTTTTGGCGCTGTACCACACACTCGAGGCGAAACAAAATTTAACTTGGAATCAATTGAAAGAAGAACTCCTCAAGAAATTTCAATGTTCTGCCGATCGTTTTCGCGAACGTTTCCGTTCTGTGCGCCCTGACAAAGGAGAATCGTTTCATTCGTTTCTAATTCGTATGAGTCATTGTTTAGATCGATGGATCGATTTATCAAAAACGAACAAAACTTTTCAATCACTGTGAGATCTCCATAGAGAACAACTTTTCCAGAGCGTGGGCAAAGATCTGGCCACTTTCCTTAAAGAAAGGCGATTTGAAAGCGTTGAGGAAATGTGTCAGATGGCTGATCAGTATTTATCGCTCACCCGGATAAGGGCGTGGCTAGGAAAGGAGAATTTTCCATCTTTGAGTCTCATGCGTCATGTACAATCCCATGGGGGACAGGGAAATTACAGGAAAGGAAATCGTGGGTCATTTCTGGGTCCTCAAGGATATACTTATCCTAGGAACGGACAGGGATCTTTCCGCGGTTCGAGTGATTTTCGTCAGTACCAGTACTCACCGCCGGAAAACCCCGTTTATCCTCAGTAAACGTTCCGAGGCCGTGGACAACGACCACCGCGTAGACCTTTTGGGCCAGTTTGTGGACAGATCCGAAGTTCACTAAGTAACACCTATCAGTCGGCTGCCGATTAGACAATGCGATGTTTCTTTTGTGATGGCAAGTTCCATTTGAAAAAGAAATGCCCTTTCAAACCAAATGATTCAAAATCCGCATTAGTCTCCACTGATTGTGAAGAAGGCCTTGTTTTGGCACCACATCAATCGGTTGGTGGACTGGTGTTAGAAAACGGAGCCATCAACGGATTGCAGGCTTTGGTTTTGCGAGACACTGGGTGCACCACCGCTGGTGTAAGAAAATCTTTCATGCTTCAAAACCAGTATCTCAACACTGTCCAAAAGTGTAGGTCGTTTGGAGGCAAGATTGAAACGTTTCCACTGGCAAAAATTTCGGTCGATACACCGTACTACTCCGGATTTCTCACCGCCTGTGTTATCGATAACCCAGTCTGCGACTTGATCTTGGGTAATTTGCCACGTGTCGCCACAGTACATGGTGGTGCTGGAGGATCGTTCGTTCCTTGTCTTGTAAGTACCAGATCAGACATCATAGAGCAGGGAAAGGCTACAAAGCTGCTAAAAGACTCAAAACTGGATGAACTCCAAATTACCCCAGATGATCTAAAAGAAATGCAGGGAAAAGACGAGACACTGACGACAGTACTTTCTGCTGCTAAACAGACTGTCACTGACAAACCAATAGGCAAACAGTCAGCTGATAGAAAAACAGATGTGTACAAGGTCTTTGCGGATAGAAAAGCAAAGGCACGTTCCTTCAGTGTAGGGATAAAGTCCTTGTACTACTCACTGATGAACATAACAAACATCGTGTTATGTGGAAGGGTCATTTTCAGGTGGTCGAAAGACTTTCTGCAGTTAATTATTAGATCAAAATGGCAAACACTGAGAAGGTATTCCACGTGAACATGTTGAAGAAGTATGTTGAACGTACAAATGTTGCCGTCAACCAGTCAGTTGAATGGATATGTCCTATGTCAAAAACTGATGTCAACATGACAGATATTATCAGTGATGATTTTTGTACCCAATGTAACGTACAGGGACAGATCAAAGGTTGTGAAAACAGCAAATGTAGGAGTGTTAACATCTACCAGTGCAGATGATGTTGTACCCCTTCCTACTCTGTCTATCAAAGGTGAAACCTATGATGATGTGGTTCTGTCGAATGATTTGTCTGCAAGTCAGACAGAACAGCTCAAAGAAATTTTGAAAGACTTTCAGGACGTGTTGACAGATACCCCAGGTACAGTGACAGGTATCGAACCCCATAGTATTCGGTTAACTACTGACACACCAGTGCGAACCAGACCATACCCCCTCCCATTTGCAAAAAAAGAGGTTGTCAAGAGAGAAATTAAAGTAATGCTGGATTTAAAGGTCATAGAACCTTCTACATCTCCTTACAGCTCACCAGTTGTATTGGTGGACAAACCGGATGGCTCGGTGCGGTTCTGCATCGATTGCAGAAATTAAACAAAATCACTGTGTTCGATGCCGAGCCCATCCCAGACATTGAAGAACTTCTGTGTCAGCTCTCGGAAGGAAATTATTTTGTGAAAGTAGACTTAACTAAAGGATACTGGCAGATTCCAATGGCTGAAGCTGACAAGGAAAAGACAGCATTTCAAACACCTTTTGGTCTTTTCCAATGGACTAAAATGCCATTCGGCTTGCAATATGCCCCAGCTTCTTTTGCCAGAATGATGCGAGCCCTGAAACTCCATGAATGTGGTGCAGTCAGTTTTTTGACGACATTTGGTTGGCTGCAGTCATGGAGTGACCTCCTTTCTAACTTACGAGCTGTTTTTTTCCAGACTCAGAAGTTTTGGTCTAACTGCGAGACCGTCCAAAATTCGTGCCGGTTTTCAAACTCTCGAGTTTTCGGGTCACACTATTTCAGTGGGAAAAATGATGCCAGAAGGAAAGAAAGTGGAAAAGATTTTATCCTTACACAAACCCACTACAAAGAAACAGATCAGGTCACTCATCGGATTGTTGTCATACTTCTTCTTCTGTGTACGCAGGCTGATACTCCAGCGGACACTCCCTGTATAGACAGGCAAGGATTAATCCCATCTGCCCAACAAAGGGAGTGGAGTTTTGTGTGTATGACCGTTTTGTATCCCGCCATTAAGGCAGCCATACTCCAACTTCGGGGAAATTGTCATACTATAGACGATATGTACCCCACTTTGCGTCCCTGACGGCCCTTCGACTGAATTGACAAAATGGACGAAGAACAAAAGTATTGTGTGGTCTGATGAGTGCCAGAAGGCTTTGGAGTGTGTTCAGAACACCCTCAACTCATTTCCTGTTCTTTTGTTACCCTCCCTCTCAGAAGACTTGTTCAAATCGTCAAAGACGAAGAACAGCAGATTATTAAGGTGGTCTTTGGCATTGCAGGAATTCCAATTTACTATTGAACCAGTGCCTGGAACACAAAATGTCATGGCAGATTTATTGTCATGTGTATGAATATTCATGGACGAATGTAACTGTCTTCAAGGGAAAGACTATTCCTGCTTTTTTTTGTCTTTCTTTATGATTACGGTGTGCTCACATTTGACAGTGCATTGTATGTTACTGACTATTTAAATCAAGTGGTATTTATGCTTAATTTGCTTGTTGAAGTGACTATATGTTTTACAAGCAAAAACTACTTGATGTCGATGTATTACACATCTATTCTTTGCTTTACTCTTTAGTAAACAATGAAAAAATCATCATGTGCTATTTATGTCCAACTTGCTTGTGAAGGTAAATATATATGTGTGTGTCACGAGCAAATCTCTTTAGAAATGTATATACACATGTTTTGATTGTCTTGTGACACAAACCTATTGTTTTCATTAGTCCATTGTCAACAATGGAAAATATGTTTCACTTTTCAATGGACTATAACATTACATGTGGATAAAAAAACTATGCTATGCTTATTTTGTTTACATGTCTCTTGAGAAACATTTACACCTGAGAATATTCTCATTTTCATGCGGGTTTTGAAACATATGCTGTGAGACAAAGATCAAGGGAAAAAATGTGCTTCACGTCGTAACATATAAACACAGTTTGTACTTTGAATTGACAATATCCCTAATTGTTTTGTCCATGTAATTTGTGAAATGTGATTTGTGACATGTGGTGATGAATTATGAATTTTTGTTATAGAAAGACTGACTTTTTGAAACACGGTATTTATGGTGGATCATGATAATTGATCTAGTAAATCATGTGTGATGGATACACATTTTGAGATTCATGGCTGAAGATGTGTTTTAAGTGAAGTTGTATATCCTTTAAAAAACATTTTCTGGAGAAAAGTTTTTCACCCCAGGATGGAGGGTGTCATGTGACGTAGCCTCACATCAAGGCATGTGACGCTCCATCACATGTAGTTTAGTGATATGAATCATTTCCACATGCCACAATTAAAGAGGAAGAATATTCATGTGGCTTGACTAGTGTAGCGGGTGTCCCCAAATAATTGTGAGTTCACTCATTAAAAGAAACACGGGTGGTCATTGGGTGAAAGTGACCAATGAGAGATAGTTTTAATAAGGGCTGGTAAGGTGCTGGTCATGTGTTTTGAACACTGAGTATGCACTCACTAGGAGGAGGGAGGAAAGAATCAGTTTTAGCCAAGCAGATGGCCTAGAGACTCGAACCTGTCAGGACGTTGGTCAAGAGGTCCTCACCACTGACCAGTCATTACCAGGTGAGCCATAGATAGTTGGGGAAAGCTACAGGGGAAAACCTAAAGAAAAGAGAAAGAAAGAATTCATATGTTGACTTGGGAAGCAGGTTACTTACACGAACCTTATTCGTGTTTCAGCCCTTCACCCTTCACTCTTCGCCCCGTCAGGTGGTTAACGATGGCCATGGTGTGGGTAACACACTGGTAGTTCAGCCCCAGCCATTAAAGACTCCAGGAGAGGAGTCGGATCTCATCATCTCCCCAGTAACAGGAGAATTCAAGGGTCGACACGATTTCTGAGAGAGACAGGGAATCATGACAGTATGGGTGAGTCTAATATCTGATGCAGGAATGGCATCATGATTGCAGGAATTATTTATTCTCCTGGTGTGGATCTTGGGCCAGTGTTATGTGAATGCCATGACTTTATAGAATATTGAATTTATTGATTTGAATTTGAAACCTGATTTATCTCTCAGTGTGAAGAGAAAGAAAGATGCATGTATATAATCTGTTTCATAAATTGTTCATTGTGATTTAGTAAAGTGTTTCCCCGAAGGAGGGGGGGTGGAGACAAAACATTCGGTAGTGCGCCTTTTGGTTGATTGGAGGGATTGCGTGTGCGTATGGAGTAAATGCTGTCATGAATGCCTGTGGGCAAAAGTGACAGTGTGACAGAGAGAGAGAGAGAGAGAGAGAGAGAGAGAGAGAGAGAGAGAAGAGAGAGAGAGAGAGAGAGAGAGAGAGAGAGAGAGAGAGAGAGAGAGAGAGAGAGAGAGAGAGAGAATAGTCAAGGCAAGAAGAAGAGGATAAAAAAGAATGAGAAGAGTTGAACTCTCAACTATTGATAGACTCATATTTCATTGATCCTAGAGACGAGCACCCATTACGTTGGAACTATTACTTGGATGTAGCCCCTTGCAGCCCCTGTGCTGCTTTGGAATGTCTGCTCTTGAGAGAAATGAATTTGGACATTGGATGCGATGATTGTCCTCACAGAAGGAATATGTTGTTTTGGGTGTTTGGGTGACTGGATAGAAAGAGGAATTTTTTCCCCATTGGAAAACTTAAAGCGAATGGGGGTCTGTGAACCCAGAATGGTTTGTCGTTTATGTAATGCAAACTGGTCATCTGTACGACCTGAAAAGGAAGTTTGTGAAAGGGGCAAATTAATTGAGGTCATTGTGACTTAGACTTTGCGAGAACAGTATCACCACTTTGTATGAAAGCGACGTCTTGTTGAATATTGTATTGGAAAAAGGAACAAAAGGAGAAAATATTAAACTCCACCTAGCAAAAGGAAGCGAGGCACACATAGAATCTAAAATTGTATTCTTGTTTGTTACATTGAAAGAGGGGAGTCAGATGTGTGGTTGTGTGTGGGGCGCATGATTGTCTCTGTGTGCATAGGCACCGATGTGTGACAGTTTGTTATTCTTATTTCTACATTTCCATATGTCCATCTTCCTCTTATTCCAAGATAACCAACTTTTCAAAAAACATGGTGTTCGTCTTATCTATATTTACTTGTAGCAGTAATCTGTCAGCTTCTTTTTACAGGTTGTTCAGTTGATTCTTCAAACTTTTAATAGTATCCGATAGCAAAATCACATCACCTGCAAAAAGCAAAACAAAAACAAACAAAACCAGACTAAAGATCCTGGTACAATCTTGACTCTGTGCTTCCCTTCCCTGATTAATTCTATGGCAAATTCATTGACAAAAAAGTATAACATAATTAAACTGAGCACACGTCCTTCTTTTACCTTCTAGGACGGTAAAAGATCAGAATATCAATGTTCATCTCTCAAGCATGCACTGACTGAGTCGTAAACTCCTCGAAGTGCTTTATACAATTTTTCAATCAATCCCTCTTCTTTACATAAGCCATAACATGCGTCTCATGTGTTACATGCGTAACATTCGTTTCAGAAGATTCATGGTAGTACACATGTTTGGCTGAAACAGAATCTTATTCAAAATAGTAGCATAGGATTATATCCATCAAAAGAGCAACAACAAGCACATAGCTGATATCGCGCTCTGAAATATACATTACGTGACACTTTACATGGCAACTGACAGACAAATACAAAATCAATTGCAAAAACAAAAACACACACAAAAAAACAACATATTTTATCAACTTCATGTACCTAGTATCTGACACAGTGTTGTTGAGTTTCAGAAAAAAATATATAACAGAGAGAGTTTATCAGTATCGTTCATGGGGGTCTACATGATCACATTAAGAAACAAATCATGCGAATAGTGAAATTTCATCCGATTCACGCCGGACCACGCTAGAGCTTGTCACAGACAATGTGACTTTTACCTGTGCATTTCTGACACAGCCATGTACAAATATCTCTCAAATTTGACATAAAAAGAACAGTAAATTAGTGTTGATGTGAACATTCCCTCACTATTCATTCAAGTTGCTTTAATTTTTACAGGGAATTTCTACCACAATTAGTCAAATCAACCTGACAACTCTTCTTGAAGAGACCTTTCCCGCTCCAAATTGTAAAGAACATCATCGATAGTTTATGCATGCCGGAAAACACTTTCTGAGTTGCTGTTATGTACAGAAATCAAGTCATCTGTTACTACGATTTTCTTGCAAGAAGAAATTTCCAGCTTCATTTCGACAAAACTTCATGTTCAAGCAGACATGTTGTCAAATACACCAATTAACCTCTCTCAGATATATTATGTTGTATGTTACAAAAACCGATGGTGACAGACACAATGAAGTGCATGATGAAATTCTGTTGTCATATTCACCGCAATACAGCAGGGCGTTAGTGTGCAAACATGCTGACTGGTTGTCAGTTGAGACGGTTACCTTGAGCTGTACTTGATACTGCACCACGTGTATCATTGATCATCATTAACCATCACAAGCGCACTCATGATTGTCATATCACATCATTTTGTGTTAAGTTAAAATCTGTTGTTTGTTATTCATTTTTTTTAATGGGGCGTTGCCATTAAGTCATCAAGAGACTACACAAATAGCTAGCGTTCTTGCCCTCGAAAGTCCTGTGATGGTTATTGTCATCACCTGATTGAGCTGCACGTGATTTGTTTAAATCAGGATACTTACAACAGACTATGGTCTTCCGTCCTGACATAAACGGGACATCTTTGTGGCAGAGAGAGTGTCTTTAAGAATTCATGACAGCCAATCTGTTTTACTGAGCTTCCGTCACATGGACATTGACCTTGTTGAAAATCAAATGTATCTCCACGTGGTCACAAGGGAGGAGACAAAAATTCACTGGATTCGTTGTTCTACATTACCTCCCTTGCCAGACGTATTCAGGGAAGTGCAGGAGGTGATTGTGGGAAATAGGTTAACGGGAAAGAATACACATCATGCTTGTCCTTCCTTTGGCAAGGGATTTCGGATAATATACAGTTTGCTGAAGGTCAGATTTCTCTCTCCTCTCCTCACTCCACTCTCTCTCTCTCTCTCCTTCTCACTCTCTCTCTCTCTCTCTCTTCTCTCTCTCTCTCCTCTCTCCTCTCTCTCTCTCTCCTCTCTCTCTCTCTCTCTCTCCTCCCTCTCTCTCTCTCTCTCTCTCTCCTCTCTCTCTCTGCGCGTGCATGCGTTTCAGTGTAGTTTTAGAGTGTTTTTTTTTTAAATTTGAAATAGTTGCCCAGTTTCCAATTTGGCAAGTGATTATGGGCCCACGAAACGAGCAGTCCAAGAAAATATACCATTCACATGTCTGAAGGTTAGATATGTTATTAAACTTTCACGCTCTGGTATGAAATGTTTGTGTGTGAGCGTGTGTGTGTGTGTGTTGTGTGTGTGTGTGTGTGTGTGTGGCGTGTGCTGTGTGTGTGTGCGTGCATGCGTGAGTATGAACGCACTATGTGTGTGTGAGGTGGTGTGTGTGTGTGTGTGTGTGTGTGTGTGTGTGTGTGTGTGTGTGTGTGTGTGTGTGTGTGTGTGTGTGTGTGTGTGTGTGTGTGTGTGTGTGTGTGCATGCGCGTGCTTGAGTGTGAGTGTGTGTGTGTGTGTGTTGTGTGTGTGTGTGTGTGTGTGTGTGTGTGTGTGTGTTGTGTGTGTGTGTGTGTGGGTGTGTGTGTGTGTGTGTGTGTGTGTGTGTGTGTGGTGTGTGTGTGTGTGTGTTTGCGTTCCTGCATGATCGCGTGCATGCGTGCGTACGTGTTGAAAATTGTTAAATTCAGATATAGTAATCGCAACTCCGAAATGACATCAGAAGATAATATAGACAGATTTCAACGATTGTGCAAAGACTGTAATGCAGACGTTTTTGGCAATTCATTAAACAACTGAGTGCCTAAATATGTTATGCCACGAAAACACAAAATACTCACTTAGTTTTGCAAAACAATGTCTTTGCATCCTTTCTATAAAACTATGTCAAAAGGTAACTTTCACACACCGCATTTGAATACAGACCATTATAAACACAGCATATTAACTTCATTCGCGCGCATCTATTCCATTTATTGAAAGGAGAGACTGAGGAAACAAGAATTCACTATTTTAGTTCTCCCTTTACCAAACATAACAAAGAATATCACAATAACATATCATACATAATCCGCAGTTTTTGTCCAGTTTTCATGTTCATTTATTATGTAAAAATTTCCAAACACTTCCATCTACCACGTAAACATTCCAAACCCTTTCTTCTGTTTTTCGTATTTGTGCTGGATATTAGTGGATACAGAAATTATTTCTTTGTTAAGATCCAGTTGCTAGATGTATCCACTGGTTGGACGCTGAGGTTTTCTGGAAAGAAACCCCGAGACCTAATGTTAGCTTTGGAATATGTAATTCTGAATGTAGTTTACATCAGCCTGTGAATGTAGTTTACATCAGCCTGTGAATGTAGTTTACATCAGCCTGTGAATGTTGTTTACATCAGCCATGATAATGAGGATGTGGCTGGCGTGTCAACAAACCACAGCGCCAAAAACGGAGGGCGTGGGGGTTAATATTAAAATAAAAGAGTAGTTTGAATTGTACGATATGACAAACAAATTCCAGCATCAGCACCAACTCAGTATCACATTAATTTATGCAGCAGAGGTTGACATGGCAATCAAAGGGAGAGAAGAAACAACAATGGTGGGACAGAGAAGAAGTGTAGTTAATACGACTGATCGGCTTGTGTCGCTGCATGCTCAGATGAAAATGATTTAATTCAATAAAGCGAGGTCCCAAAATAAAAGAAAAATTAAAATTTTGAAATTTCTCTAAAATAACATAATGAGAAGTGAGATTTCCGAAAGGTAGTTTAGAAAACACTAATAAAATTTGGAAAACCGTGAATATAGAGCACTGTTTTTGAAAATGAATGCCAAAAGTGTGTTCTCTCAAAATCACACAAATAGCAATGTAAAGCAAACATTCAAGTAAGGCTGCAGCATTTCAAAGAAAAGGAGCATCAACACACACTGATAAAAAAAAAACTCCGTGTAAAATAGCGAATACGCCAAATGTAAATCAACTAGGAGCTTATTGTTGAGTAAGGAGGGAGAAATTTTAGTGAGAAGAAAGAGTACGAAGAGAAAGCAAACCCGTGGTAGTTCACTGACAGAATCTACTTCACGTGACACTGGGCACGGGGGCAATGTCCACAGATCAAATGCATGCCACAAATCAGAAATACACGATAAAAAATACGAGAAATTACAAAGACTAAGAATACTAACAAAAAAATGAAAATAAAAATAACAAGGTGACAATCGGGAGTCATATTCATCAAAGGTATCAAATCACCTTTTGTTCCCCAAATTTATAATAGGGATACAAAACCTAACCATTGTTTAGAATAACGTCCCCCAGGTGTAGCAATTCAAATTTACTGTACCAAAATTTTATAATTGCATTCAGGTTTTTTTTTTCTTTTTCTTTTTCAAATATTTCCATCAGGGCTACAAATTACTCTAAAGGTTCTAAACAACGGGGTCACCACAGTCACACACGGCACTTGCACACAGTCACTCACAATCACGGCATGTTCACTCCATTCGCACGCATCTACTTCATTCAGTCACAGGAGAGACTGAAGAAACTAAAGTTCATTTTGGTGCTCACTTTATCAAACACAACAAAAAAAGGCCACAATGACATTATCATCACATATAATACGCATTTTTGCCTACTTTTCATGTCCATCTATCATGTAAACATTTCCAATCGCTTTTCAATCATGTAAACATTCCCAATCCCTTCTCCATCTACTACATAGGCATTCCAAACTCCTTTCTTCTGTTGTTCTATTAGTGTTGGATAATGTTGAATATATAGAAATTATTTCTTTGTTTAGTTCCAGTTGCCAGAGGCAGGTTCGTTCCACTGGTTAGATGCTGAGGATTTCTGGGAAGAAAGCCCAAGTCCGGCCGTTAGCACTGGAACATGTTATTTTGATTGTTTTTCTTAAGACTTTATACACCAAATCGACGTTAGCATTGGAACATGTTCTTTGATTATTTGTCTTAAGACTTTATCCACCAAATCGACGTTAGCACTGGAAACATGTTATTTTGATTATTTGTCTTAAGCCTTTATACACCAAATCGACGTTAGCACTGGGAAAATGTTATTTTGATTGTTTTTCTTCAGACTTTATCCACCAAATCGACGTTAGCATTGGAACATGTTATTTTGATTATTTGTCTTAAGACTTTATACACCAAATCATGGTAGCACATCATGCTTACTGATTCGTAGCATTCTGTTTTCAGCATATTTCTACATACAGTTGGGGGATGCAAAGTGAAATGTTTACAAAAATACTTATCTTAAAACACGATTTTTGTAAAACTAATAATGATGTTTCACAAAATGCTTCTGGTTAGACAGTCTCATTCCATTTACTTCTTTTTTTAATCACATCAAACTTTTACATTCAACTTATGAATAATTTCGCTGTTCTCTTTATGTATGTATTATTCCCCATCTGGCAACTTACCCACACGAAATCAACATTACAACAAACATAATCCCTTGCAGTCTTCTGCCTGTGCTACATCGCCGACCATTCTCTGGTCACTGGGAAAATCGTGTTTATCGTTTTAATCCCAAAGGTTGAAAATATCTGTCTAACCTGATCCAAGTCAAGCGACCAATGCTTTTCTTGCAGCTCCTGATCTACCATTCAGATCAGGAACACACCCATCACACAAACAGTGAGCGTATTTCACTCATCACGTGACTCAGCGTCCAATCAACTACAAGAAAAGGTTAGGGATTCAAACACTGTTTATATATGGTCTAATATTATGTCAAAATCAAGCATTTTCGCTTTTCAGAATCGCCACTTGATTTCCTCAACACATAATGTATCTTGTTATTGCAGTAACAAAAAGTACTTTTGACATTGGCAAATTTTGTTTTTTATGAAATGCCATAACATTTGGGCTGTGCACAGCATGTATTTGACATGCACACAGACATGTGTGTTTCTTCACGAAGACATGTTTATTTTGAATGACACACGTAACAAAAAGGTTTTTTCCTCTTTATTGATTTTTGTTGCCTCCCCCCCCCCCCCCCATACCCTTCAAAGGATGAAAGGATTAAAATCAAATTGAAGTTCAAAGCGTGTGTGTGTTCTTGTTCCACACAGCGGTCGTCCATTCCCCAAAAGCTGCCTGGCAACCAGTGGAACTGTTCCACATCCACCTGGACTGACCTTGAACCCCATCTCTCCTGCAACTTGATTGTGGAATGTGATTCAGCCCAGGATGAGGCCCGCTGCTATCATGAGCCGTGTGCACGTGGTGGATTTGATGTGGAGGGTCGCTGTTATCTGCTGGGTCAGCCATCAGGGGCACTGACTTACCATCAGGCCAGGAGCAAGTGTGCAAGTCGTGGGGATACCTGGCCAGTTTCAATACCAAATCAGAGATGGATGCAGTGATGGACTTGGTGTGGTGGAACCGTCGAAGTCGTGACGTCATTGTTGGGCTGGCGTCGATCTCCCCCAGCTCTCAACTTATGTAAGATGTTCTGCATGTCTACATACCATGTTTCATCTGTTTGTTATATCCGGATACCACCCAACCACTCCACATCTCCATCTCCAGGTCACCCCCACCTTCCAATCTTTGCCCACCCTTCTAATTCTGCTGGTCAGTCAGTCAGTGATATGTCTGTCTGTCTGTTTGTCCATCCGCTTGTCTGTCTGTCTGTCTGCCTGTCTGTCTGATTGTCTGTCTGTCTGTCTCTCTCTCTCTTTCACTCCTCTCTCTCTCTCTTACACACACACACACACACACACACACACACACACACACACACACACACACACACACACACACACACACACACACACACACACACACACACACACACACATACATACATACACACACACACACACACACACACACACACACACACACACGCCCGCGCGCGTGCGCGCACAGGCGCGCGCGCGCGTGCACGCACGCAAGCACGCACGCGCACACACACGCACACACACACATGTAAGACATATCAACAAAATATCTCTTATATGGGTCACAGAGAGTAGATTACTGTTTTTTTTTCACTTTTTGCTTGCGTGTATCCGGTAACGGCTTTTACTTAATCGTCCTCAGGTCACACATGTGTTTATTCTTGCTGGTTATTCACCTGTATCGGATCCTACGATTCTCTAAGCTGTGCTTGATCTTACCATAATTCTGTTGTCCGGTTATTCACATGTGTCGGATCTACGATTCTCTAAGCTGTGCCTGATCATACCATAATTCTGTTGTGCTGGTTATTCCCCTGTGTCGGATCATACGATTCTCTAAGCTGTGCCTGATCATACCATAATTCTGATGTGTTAGTTCACTTCTGTGTCATGTCGTCAGTGCATGGTGTAATATCAACTGAGTGTGGTTCTGATTTTTGGCTTTCTGTGTCGATTCCCATTTATTCCAATACTGTCTTTTCATATTTTGTCCCTTGTCTGAGTCACTTGGTGTTCAATTGTGTCCACACACACTTTTATCTGCCCTTGTAAATTCACACGTCCTATGTAAGTGGTGTGATTTCTTTCGTTTCATTGAATTGTGTAAAGTGGCGTTGCTTTAGTGACTAGTGTCAGACCACACATTCAAAATCCATGACTGAAGGAAACGGACCTGCAATTTGGAGGGTGGTGATATGAACAATTATCTTTTTCCGATGAGTCCCATGTTATTCTTACTCTAGATATTATTCCCAAGACTAACCCACCTTATTCCCGGACATTATTCCCAAGACTAACCCACCTTACTCCCAGACATTATTCCCATGACTAACCCACCTTACTCCCGGACATTATTCCCAAGATTAACCCACCTACTCCCAGACATTATTCCCAAGACTAACCCACCTTACTCCCAGACATTATTCCCAAGACTAACCAACCCATTCGTTCTCGTTCCTATGCCAGTATTTGTCTCCCACCAGCTGACATGAACACAGATTTAAACACCCATGCACACACACACACACACACACACACACACACACACACACACACACACACACACACACACACACACACACCCCACACACACCACACACACACACACACACACACACACACACACACACACACACACACACACTCATGCAAGCACGCGGTGTGCACTCACCAATGTATGCACGCACGCAAGCAACGAGCGCCCCTACACACACACACACACACACACACACACACACACACACACACACACACACACACACACACACACACACACACACACACACACACACACACACACACACACACACACACACACACACGCACACACACACGCGCGCGCAAAACACTTGCAAACGCAGTGTTCGAGTAAGCAGAATCATGATTGGCGGGGGGGGGGGGGGGGGGGGGGGGGAACGTTGGAAGATCTTGTCTATTTCTCTGTGTGGCTGTGTCTGTGTTTCTCTGTCTGTCTGTCTGTCTGTCTCTCAATTTCTCTCTGTCTGTCTCTGTCTCTGTCTGTCTGCCTGTCTGTCTGTCTGTCTGTCTTCTCTCTCTCTCTCTCTCTCTCTCTCTCTCTCACTCTCTCTCTCTCTCTCTCTCTCTCTCTCTCTCTCTCTCTTCTCTCTCTCTCTGTGTCTGCCTCTCTCTCTATGTCCCTCTCTTTGCCTGTCCGTCTCTCTCTCTCTCTCTCTCCTCTCTCTCTCTCTCTCTCTCTCTCTCTCTCTCTCTCTCTCTCTCTCTCTCTCTCTCTCTCTCTCTCTCTCTCTCTCTTCTCCCCCCCCCTCTCTGAAGCAGCAGAAAGGAATGCAAAATTACTTCATATGACAGCTAACCATTTGAACAGATCACCTGCTTCAACGTGTGGTCACGCCTTGCACTCAAGCATGAAGACATGTAAACATGGACAGGCCAGGTCAGCATGTGTCTGAACCAACATTTCTTGATTATTATGTCGATGATCTGTAGAAAGACGTGCTGACATTTTGGTTTTCTGATTTCGCCATTATGTTTAACGGAGATGTCTCTTTTGATGTTAGCAGCATCTTCACGGTCACGTACGATTTTGTTCTTTTGCCAAAAAAAAAAAAAAAAAATGTCATCGCACGATAGACCTTTCTGGAGGTGTGCTGTGTCTTATCAGAGGAAAGCACTTTGCTCTTTTGTAAAAAGACATTTTCAATTGTGGAATGTGGTCGTTGTCCGGTTAGATAAATGTATGATCCCTCGTTTTCGGGCCAGAACACTTGTGTGAACGTTCTTTTACTTTCAAGGCTCTTCCTGCTGGAACAATCTCCCTTCTGCACTCCGAAACTCAAACAGTCTTTCTTCTTTCAAGTCCTCCC
>CM031623.1:388161-390661 GCA_018398815.1 Conus ventricosus | reverse complement strand
GAGAGAAGAGAGAGAGAGAGAGTTGCTCATAGCCCTGATTGGAAAGGGTCATACCAGGGCTGCCACCGTATTGAAGTCCACTCAAAAATCATTAAACAAAATTAATTCGCACACCCTCCTGAAAACATGTTCCAAAAACTCTTTCCTCCATAAAATCTCAGATCTGATCTGATGAAAAACGTTGTTCTTCAGAAACCCCAAAATGACATCAGACAGGACATCCCCGAACAAGGCGTTCATGGAGTCCGCTGCGAAGTGCCATGTCCCACATTACGCAAGTCCCAGCGCTCCAAAAGAGCACGCTTCACTGTAAGTGGCACACGACATGGAAGGTACCGCGGAGCCCCCTCACCCCTCACAAGACAACAACGGGTGCAGAAGGGCGGCCGCGAGCTACCGGCACAACAGCTTCCCCCCCCCCCCCCCCCCCCCCCCCCCCCCTCTCCCCTCCCCCCCCCCCCCCCCCCCACCCCCCCCCCCCCCCACCCCCCCCCCCCCCCCGTGCTCCTCGATCACATGACAACTGCCACTCCTTTGTTGGACATGTGCCACAGCCAGTTCAGTCCCTGCCAGGGCCCTGATGCAACCTGATGTCCCTCGCTCTTGGGCGCGCGCAACTCCCACTCGCTCTTTGTGCACTGTCGGCAAGCCAGTTAACCACTCGCCCTCCTCTTGCTGGCACCCAAGCAAACCACTGTCTTGCTCGCTGTCGGAATGCAGTTAACAATTCGCTATTAGGTTTGGGTTACTGTCGGCAAGCCATAAGCACAAGTCAGTCTGCCTCAGAGCTTCATGTTTTGGGAAACCTCGAGCAAACCATGTGCTGTCCTCTGATCAGAAAAAGGTGTGACGTTTGAACAACTTCGCGTATGAGGCCTGCTCCTGAGAGGTAACCATCTGGCTGGCCTCCAAAGCTGACAAGAGTCGACAAACTCAAGGAACTTTGTTTGTCTTAGAGACCATACAAGTGCCAGACGAAGGACTGTCAACTCGCATTTAATTCGCAAGTGCAGTGGAACGTGTGCTTCATGATGATCTCTAGAGAATGACTGCTATCACAAATTAACGCAGAGGAATGTGTGGGATACAGCAGGCAAACCTGGCAAAAAAAGTCACACAGACTCAAGGGCTATGTGTTTGTTTAGAGCAAATGGCCAGACAATACGTTCCCTAAATAGAGCGAATGGACTGGCTGAAATGCTGCTTTAATTCCCAGAGGCAAGGAACGGAACTGGGCTATCGATCGGAATTATTCTTAAGGAGATGGGGAACCTGGAGTGAGGTCACAATTACTTCCAAGGAGGAATGGACTGGGCTAATCATCAAATTGCTTCAAGAATAAACCCTGGGGTAAAAATCACGTCAACCAGGCTTGTGTGCGTAACTCAAATCCAACAACGTAAATAAGCACCTCACACGGCAGTGAAGTGCTGGTGGTTTGATAGAAATCCAAACTGTAAATAGCCACCGAAAGGGTGGCCTTGGATGCACACTGACTGAATGTGAGTGGGTCCCTGTTGGTGGATCGGGACCCAGAGCTTCAGGTAGGAAGTCCTGGTGGATCCACTGACCACATACCCACAGTCCTGCCCAAAGCAGATCAGAACCCGTAAAGATGGAGAAGCCCATCAGGCCCCAGTCCCGTGTGCCGCACAACTCAACAATGCTCAGTGCCACCAATGAGCCTCCAGGCATTGGAAGTGACTTTAAAGGTCGGTTTTGATTTAAAAATAAACTGTTGAAAAATACACCAGAAATGTGGCCTTGGTCACAGCTTTGAAATGGTATGTGGATCCATCCAGAAAAGAAGCAGGATGGCAAAGAACCGCGAAGCTGTGAAATACATACATTCCATTTGGGCGCTCAGAAAGCCAAACCGGCCTACAGGCACACTGTCGTGTCCATCTCACTCAATGTCTGGTCGACGCTAGACAAGTGGTCGCAAGCGCACAGCACACATTCCTCAGCCGATTGCAGACCGACCGTTTGCATTTGAACGAACAGAACAGGAAACGAATGCTCCTGGGGACACTTATCCCACATTGATGTCAGACAGCGTGGTTGCAACACGGCCGTAACCACGATTCACCAGAAGTGTTCAACAAGTAGGCACGAAACCAGGTTACAAAGGTCCCAGAGTTTCTTTATCAAGTGGCATGTAGACCTCGTCAATAAAGACAGTACCATGTGCTTATTAATGAAGGCTCTGCGGATGGCGGCTTCAGATGCAAGTCATGAAGGGTACATCCAAAAGCGTTACAGATTGGTGGCCTCCTATCTTCCTCTCTAAACTTCTGCGCCTATACTCTTCCAACAGCTTCGTCTTCTCTGACACTGCATTATGAGTCCGTTTTCGGGCCAGAACACTTGGTGAACGTTTTTTACTTTTCAGGCTCCCTTTCTGGACATCTCCTTCGCCTCGAATCAACAGTCTTCTTCTTTAGTCCTCCAAAAAACTTCTTCAAAACATAATTTTTGTCCTTCGTGGTGTGTGGTGGGG
>CM031623.1:348858-387161 GCA_018398815.1 Conus ventricosus | reverse complement strand
AAACCAATTGAAATGCATATTTGTCAGATATTGCCTTCAACGTTTTCATTCCTTGACCACAAACTTAGATAGTCGTCCATTTCAAAGCAGTCGGTTCACTTTTTTCTTTTTCTGTTCCTTCTAGGAAAGCAATACTTCTTTTCGGTTTCGGCAGCAACGAACATGCTTCACCTCGTTCTTTTTTCAACAAATACTCTGACATGAAAGTATGGTAAAACTTGTGGTGTTAATGGCAAGAGCCTGCTCTTTCAGTGAAAGGGGTAGCCATTTTTTAGAATAAGACACCAAGCACAGTACACAGCGAAGTAAAAGCGTCCTTGCAAGTCCGGAAGTCAGTAGAAAGATGATGAAACCGGTTGGAAACTAGTCATGTGAGCGCTTTAAACAGCGCCCTCAGGCGGCAGAGAAAAAGCTGATGTAATATCTTGCAATGCGCAAGCCCGGCGTGAGGGAGTGGGGTGAGGGGAGGAGCGGGGCAGCAGTATGATTTTTTGGCCTCTCAGTTTGTCGGCAGGTGTGAGGCGCGCGCGCGCGCGTGTATGAGTGTCTGTCTGTGCCCATGTGTGGTGTGTGTGTGTGTGTGTGTGTGTGTGTGTGTGTGTGTGTCTGTGTTTGTGAGTGGGTGCATTTTTGTGTGTTTGTGCATGTGTGTGTGTAGTTTGAAGTCTTACTTGTCAGAGAACGTAGATATACCAATCCTGGTTACTTTCGCCCGAACTGGGTGAGGGCGGAAGTGGCCCAGGATTGGTATATCTACGTTCTCTAGTCCGCTCCCCAACATCCTGTACCCCTAGGGGAAAAGTGCGACAGTCGATCGGGGTGGTTCGACCGTCGGGGGTGAGGGCGCAGATCCGACCTAGTCGATGCCTGCGTCCCTGACCCGGAGTTGTGGTCAGTGGGGAGACCCACCAAAGACTGCCCACAACTCCTCCACCGGAGTGATGACGCTCCTCGTGTCCGAGTGGTGGCTGCACTCGGACACGGTTGGGGAGAGCGTGATGGGACAGCGTGACGGTAGTGGGGGGCAAGCTAACGCCACGAGTCTCATCTGATCGAGTGACGGGCGGTGATTCCGGCCGCGAGTCGTCACCCGTGCCGGTTCGTGCCTCGGTAAGGTTCCCCGGGGGCCGAGGGTCGCGGGACGCAGCCTGATAGGAGAGAGTCTCCGTGTGCGACCGAAGGCGAACAGGCGATTTGGCCAGGGAGCGGGAAGATTTGAACGGGCAGATCCTTTAGGGGAGCCTTGTCTTTGGATTTGTACACAGGGTAGAAGAAAAAACAGTTGGCAATAACGGCCGATTGCCTGTTCGCTTCCGAACGCAACGATCGTGTGTCCGCCGACGGGCAGAGGAGGTATCGTAACGATGGTCGCGCGTCCCCTGCGCGGAACCCTCCTCCACATAGGCCGTACGCTCATCATAGGTGCGAGCGGATTGTCCCCTGGAATCGACACGCGGGTCCTCCGGGGCAAGAGAGCGACTCCCGAACAGAGGAGCGGCTCGACCCGTTAATGTCCTTCACCATGTTGGGCACTGGTGGCGAGACAATCACGGAACGCACGATCGCAAAGAGGAGACAAAGAGGTAGATCGAGGGATAGAAAAGAGCTCGAACCACCCCGAGAGGGGCACTGGGAGTGCGGTAAATGAAGATGAAATCGCGAGTGCCGAGAAGAAAGCACAAACGCGAGGAACATGTGATCGAATAAATAAAACCACAAAACAAGCAAAGAAGCAAACACAAGGCTATCTTAATATAGCAAAGACAAAAACACAGCAAGGAAAAGGCGAGACAGAGAAGACTGATCTTGCTTGGACGGCAGGCCAAAGAGTCTCGATCTACCTTGTAACAATGATACATGGGGGAGTAATAAATGTGCACACGTTGGTAGATCAAGAGATCGTAGAGACACCCGATCAAACAGTAGTAATGAAAAATGAGGAACCGATAATGTTACTAATGGGGTACTAATAAGTGTGCACAAGTTGGTAGATCAAGAGATCGCAAGACACTCTCTGTACCTGTAATAATGATAAATAAGGTACAGGAATATGAGCCCGGGGAAGCCGCATACAGCCAAACAAGTTGTGTGAGGTCAGGCAACATGGCGGAGACGGCAACCGGCGTGGCACAATCGAAGATGGCGGATCGATTGACCGGGAAGGAATCGATTGTCGAGAGTGACGCGCAAAGGCGCGCAAGAGTAAATACCCCTGGTGTAACCTTTAATAATGCTAAGGAGGTACTAATAAATGTGCACCAGTTAGAAGATGAGGGATCGTAAGGACCATCGATCTACCAGTGATAAATTTGGGTTTACAAATAAATGCGCACCAGTAGGCAGATCAAGAGATCGTACAGTCACTCGATGTACCTGTAGTAAGAATAACTAGAGTGCCATATTGGGTACAAATAAATGTGGCCTGGGAAATCCCCGTACCGGCAAGAAGGTGCGACCGAAAATGGGCACCATGCAGTGAGGCAATATGGAGAAGACGCTGACAGCAGTGGAAAATCCAAGATGGCGGGTAGATTGCCCGGGTGAGGGTACGGTCGTCGAAAGAGAAGCAATGGCGCGAGAGCAAAATAGACTAGCGCGCTGAAGATATATGAGGAGGCCGAAAGGCGACTCAGTGGGGAAAATCTGAGTAGAAGATCTCGGATAACCAATGCTTATTTACTGTCATAAATGAGAGACGGGAAAATTAGCCTCTAGCTTTGAAATTACTTCATCTTTACGTCACCCAGCCTTGACGTAAAACATTGTTTCATTTTTTACTTCACCCTGATTTGACGTCAGATTCAGGTGCAGAGCTTATCACAAGATAAACTTCTAGATGTTGGCAATGCGCTGCTGAGTTAGCCCCTAAACGTCATTGTAAGGAGAAGTCTCTTCTTCTTCATCTTCCTCTTCCTTAAAACATCAGCCATCATGTTTGATGGTATATGTGTGTACAAACCCGATCGACCGAACTCGACGAGCGATCGTAAGAAAGGCGATCAGGAGCAGTAGAACAATTAAAAATGGGAAGAGATCAGGGAGGACGCGTTAGAGGGGGTGAGAAAGGGCGGAATGGAGAACAATGGAGTGAAGAGAAATCGTGAGCAGTCACGCCGTAGAGCGTGAAAAAATGAAATAAAACGCCATCCATAAGCCTCACGCGGCAAATGGTACCCATGGTCTAACGTAAGTGACAATAGAAAAAGCAACGAACCAGCCGCCGTGGCGAAGTGGTTAGCGTCGCGGACTCCCGGCTGGGAGGTCGTGGGTTCGAATCCCATCAGAGTCATGTGGGTTTTTTCTGCCCCGACCGGCTCCTACCCAGAGTTGAGTTTGCTGCGGACTCAGTTGGGAAGACTGGGACCACACAGTCGAGTTTCAATCCACTTAATGGATGCGTTTCTGAGAGTGTTGCTCAAATTTCATGACCAACACTGCAGGTGCCTGTATCTCTCGGGTCTGGTTGACGCCAGGATATATTATGAAAGGAAGGGGTAGAGTACAGCCCTGTCATGTAGTCTCAGACCGAAATGGAAATCCGTAGCATCATCTTAATCATCCTCATTCCCATTGATCAGCAATTAAAAAAAATGTCTCAAATTCTGTGGCCCTTCATGCCCTGCTCTCATGGTGACCTCAGTTTCGATGTCCTCTCCGCGTCTGTGGCCTTGGTTTGCTTCCGTCGGGGTCACCGGTATCGGTGAGTCTATGGGGGCTGTCGTTGGACGGACGTGGTGGCGCCCTCCGGAGGGAGAGCTCACTCACGCCGGCTCCGCGACTAAGCAATTACTGTCGTCAGTAGGGGGCTTAGTAGGTGGTGTCCTGCGTATGTTAGATCAGAACAGGCGCCACTGAACACCACTGAAGTGACTCGGCAGCAGTGCAGTGTCTCCTCCGGTGGGTTGCCTCATGACGACTTGACATTGACTGCTCCCTGTGGATTGCTGGTGCCGGGGCTGCGCGGGGCCCGCCGGGCTATGGGTGTGACGGGGTGTCGGAATGAGCGGCGTGGGTGCACTGCCTGTGAGGTAACGCAGAGGTTGGGACAGCAAAAAAAAAAAAAAGAAAAAAAAAAAAGAAAAAGAAAAAGAAAAAGCAACGAAGGCAAGCACACAAGCAATCTCTACTAAGACAGAAGTATAGGCGAGACAGTGCAAAAAAACCTGTCCTTGTTAGGCAGGAGGCCGAGGGTTTGAATAGGAACAGGAAGTTTACACCGGCTTCTTCCCTGGCGGAAGTAGTGTGGGCGTCACGTGATGGTCTTATTACTGCACTAGCCACAAAAAATCTCAGCCTGGCAGAGCTGACTTACTGCCGTGAATGCTATGGTCTGACATGGTACATATAATGACGCCCAAAAAACATTTGGTAGTGCGCCTTTGGTTGATTGGAAAGCTTGCGTGTGCATATGGATAAATGCTGTCATGAATGCGTGTGTGCAAAGTGACAGTGTGAAAAAATCAGAGAGAGAGAGAGAGAAGGAGAGGAGAGAGAGAGAGAGAGAGAGAGAGAGAGAGAGAGAGAGAGAGAGAGAGCATCTTAGTACAAGTTGTGACCACACAATCAATAAGAATGACTTCTTCGTTTCATTCAGTTAAGAACATTATCACATGAGGCAAGTAAATCATCAAATAAAAAAAGTTTGTTTTTTTAATTGTTATTATAATCCCCCCCTCCCCCCCCCCCCCCTTTTTTCAGTTACAAGAATAGCTTAGTATGGGCAGATGGGACAGTCGCCCACGTTCTGAACTTACGTAAATATAAAACTATGATAATCATTTCCGAATGTGGTGGATTTGGAAGACTTTGTTACATTCCAGCATTCGGGTTTATTGGACTACGACATTTTTATTTTGGGACTGCGACTCGCGTGCAAAGTTTATTTTATATTTCCTGTGCCAAATAAACACTCAAGCCAACAAGACCGTGAGAGTAACACCTGCTTCACTGAAAACAAGTGCTACTTTTTCCAGTTCACGTTTTCTTTCCTGTCCATTGAAGCATACAACACATTCGTTTTTGGCCTGTGATCTTGACAGTGCCTGCTGGGGGAAGGACAGTGTGCAGTTTGGTGCACACAGTGAAAACTGGGATATCCCCTCTGCTTCTTCCTGTCCTGTTCCAGGGATGACGTTACTTCCTCCTTCTACGCATGTGCTGCAGGAAGTGGGCGCGTTCCGTACTCTTTCGTATGTGACACCCGGCAGAATTGCAATGACAACAGTGATGAGGCGTTCTGTACTTTTATTCCTTGTGTGGAACAGAATCTTTTCCAGTGTGGAAATAGTCAACAGGTATGTAGAATTGTAAAACTCTTGGAGGCCAACTAGTCTCATTTCTCATTAGGTACATATGTTATAATCCAGCATGAATGTCATCATTCCGCTTTCATACTGCATTTAAAACTAGAAGCAATAACACGTGACTTTGCATACTAGTACGCATAATTCTTGTCCATAAAAAGGGAAATGTATTTCCATTTGTATGAATACTACAAGACAATGTTTCGTTGAGATAAAATAAAGTAAATTTACCACAGAGTGGTTTCAATGATATGTGATGCTACAACTGGCACATTACAATGTAATGTTATTTAACATGTCTTCGGTAAGTGTTTCGATTCATATCGTTACAGTGCTGCACAGCTGCAGAGTGGTGTAACGGGCAAGTAGACTGTACTAACGAAGAAGATGAAAAACGATGTTCTCCCCTCAAAGTTTAATGACAGACAAATACAAAGATCACCCACCACCACTTCCATTTGTCATTGACTTTGTGGGAAATGGCGTCATTCATATCGCCCGCCTCACTAAAGGACAGGATGAACAGTCACCATTCCTCCAGGTGTGTCCAGAGACCCACTATCAGTGTGCGCATGACGGATTCTGCCTGCCCACATTCACCAGGTGTAATCTCTTTCATGATTGTCCGGACCACGAGGATGAGGTGGACTGTAACAGCTATGTCTGCCCTTCCCATTACAGATGTTTAAATTCCCAGGCTGTGTTCACCCAACCCAAGTGTGTGATGGCACTAAACACTGTCCTATGTCGGACGATGAGTTGCTTTGTGACCTGCAGTGCCCTGAAAATTGTATTTGCTATGGTCTGGCTTTCACCTGTTCTCGATCTATCCCTGCTCATAACTATCCTGAAGTGCGGTACTTGAATGCAAATGGCAGTGGACTAGCTATGTCTACACTCTCTTCCAATAAAATGCTGGTCTATCTTAATCTCGCTAATTGTCACCTGAAAAATGCTTCCCGTATGTTATTACCGAATTTGATCACCCTCGATCTTAGCTATAATAGACTTACCAATTTCCCGATGGATAATTTGCAGAGTGCTCAAAATCTGAAATCATTATTTTTATCCAATAATCCTTTAACAGATTTTCTCACAGTGAATGAAGCGAAGTGTCCTGAGATAAACATTCTGGATCTGTCGATGACGAACCTTTTCACACTGGATCAATATACAGTCAATCTGTTTCCTAAAGTCACCTTACTGAATCTGTCACAAAGTGTCACACGCTTTGTAGATGGGCTAGATTTCCAGCCAATGAAAAAACTCCAAGTGTTGGACTTGAACAGATGTCCTTTGTCGAGCTTTGATAAAACACTCTTCAGAAATCTTGAGCATCTGCATACTCTTTATGCTGATAACTATAAAATATGTTGTGCGGCAATGCTTTTGTTAAACTTCGAAAAATGTCATGCACCCGAAGACAACCTATCTTCTTGCCAGGATTTGTTGAAATCTAAATTCTACAGAATATGTTTGGCTGTTTTCAGCAGCCTAGCGTTGCTAGGTAATGGAGTGAGTTTTTGTGTTCCGCTTATCATCTCTGCAAAAAAGCTCATCAGGCTTTAACGTCTTTGTACTTCACCTGTGCCTCTCTGATTTTCTGATGGGTATTTATCTGGTGCTGGTGGGTATTGCAGACAGACTCTATAAAAATATTTATATTTGGGAGGATATGAATTGGAGACATAGTATACCATGTAAAGTGGCTGGATTTTTGTCCTTAGTATCTTCTGAAGTATCTTCTTTCATCATCTGCTTAATCACATTAGATCGATTTCTTGTTGTTCGATTTCCATTGAGTTTTTTACATTTCAGAGGATGGAATGCCCAGCTAACATCTTGCCTATGCTGGATTGTAGGTCTCTTTCTTGCTGTTATTCCACTGTTGCCTACCGTTGCTCACTGGGAGTTCTACAGTCAGACTGGAATCTGCATACCACTACCTGTCATTAGAAAAATGTTTGGGGGCCATGATTATTCCTTTGGAATTATGATCGTCTTGAATTTCATCATCTTTCAGATTGTTGCTTTTGGCCAGGCAATTATCTATTGGTCTATACGATCTAACACCCTTAAAGGAGACATGAGTAGTCAGCGCTCTCAGGATGCCAGCATAGCCCGCCGACTGTTCACTGTGGTCATATCAGACTTCCTCTGCTGGTTCCCCATTGGTTTACTTGGACTTCTCGCCTCACAGGGTATGTCTGTCTCAGGGGAGCTTAACGTTGTGATGGCCATCATTGTAATGCCATTTAACTCGGCTTCAAATCCATTTATTTACTCGATCAATATGCTGCTGGAAAAACGACAGAATAAGAAAGAAGTGAGACTTCTAAAACTGGTGGAATCTCATAAGTATTGATGGAACCTGTCAATGTTGTTTTTTTTGCTTAATGAGTGTTTGCGTTACAAACATGTGTATGGTTGCCCCCAAACATTATACAGTAGAAAGTTAGCTTTGTTTGTTTGTTTGCTTGTTTGCTTTTTTGCTTGTTTGTGTAATTTGTTTGTTTGAATGTTTGTTGTTCGATTGTGGTTGGTAAATATTGCTGCATGATGACTTAACATAATGAGGTAACGTTGCTATTTGAATTGTAGAATCTTACAGTAAACAGTGCCAATGCACTTTGTTGAATCCTGCAATAATGTTCTTTTTTATTTGAATATTTTGTGTTGCAACATTCCAGTAAACCATGATGGCACAGCATTCTGTAAGCTGTTGCTGATCTGTGAAGGAAGTCTTCATAGCCATTTTTAGGAAGCAGTACAGACTGCATCTCCCCTTTCCCAGCCTTCATTTTTCTTCTAATGTTGTTGCAAAACTGTGTAAACTAGTGGAGGATTGGCTCAGAAATAAATGCACGTCCAAAAAGTGATTAGCCATAGAAAATAGAAACCTAATAATAAAATAATGATAATAATGGTTTCTTATATAGCGCTTAATCAAACGAATTTCTCTAAGCGCTTTACAAAGTCATACTACATTCACCCTTCTCATATACAATAATACACCTTACACCCAGCTACAAATACTATTACTACAATAACTAACAAATCCTTATCCTACGAGTGTGACATTCACTTATTTTTCAAATATCACTACAAAAGCTTACTCCTATAACGTTCAACCATACAACAAATACAGACGGCTATGAGATAGGTTGTACCCCCCCCCCCCCCTCCTCACACACACACACACACACATACACACACACACAGCATTGACTAATTATGAGAAAACAGATGGGTTTTAAGTTTAGAATTGAAAGAAGAGATAGAATCTGAATGTTTGAGAGAGTCTGGCAGTCTGTTCCACGTCGTTGGAGCTTGAAAAGAGAAAGATCTTTCACCAGTAGTAGTCCTGAAGCGAGTCATTCGTAGAAGGCGGTCGTCAGCACAGGAGCGTAGTTGTCGAGAGGGGGTGTAGATTTTAAGGAGATCTGAGAGATAAGAAAGTCCATTTTCAAAGAGAGCAGAGAAAGTGAGAGTTGAGATTTTGTACGAGATACGTTTTGAGACAGATAGCAAGTGAAGAGAGTGAAGTAGAGGCGAAATGTGATCATATTTTCCTGCTCTACAGACAACTCGAGCTGCATGATTTTGGATTCGCTGTAATCTTTCTATCAGGTATTTTGGAAGGCCGGCCAAAAGTGAGTTACAGTATTCTATTCTAGATAAGACAAATGCACAAATGAGAGTTTTTGTAGCATCTGTAGAGAGAAGGTGATGTACGGAGCTGATTCTTCTTAGTTCTAAATAGGCAATATTGCAAATATTTGAAACCTGTTTCTCAAAGAAAAGGGAATGGTCAAGAATGACCCCTAAACTGCGGACAGAGGTGGAGACAGAGACAGTACAGTCATTGATAGTGACAGTTGAAGGCAGAGAAGGATGGTTAGGTTGTTTTGTCACGAACATGAGTTCCGTCTTGTCGTCGTTTAGTTGTAGTTTGTTGGTTGTCATCCAGTCCTTCAGGTCAGCAATGCAGCCCCGCATCCGAGAAATCAGTGAGTCAATTTCAGCAATGGGAGCCGACTGATGAAGTTGAGTATCGTCAGCAAAGCTCTCATGCGACATGGTGTGACCACTGATGACGTCAGACACAGGACTAGCATACAGCACAAAAAGGACTGGCCCCAGTACAGAACCCTGAGGCACACCGTACCTAAGAGAACTGTCTGAGTATATGCCCTGTACACACACTGTCTGACTCCGTCCAGTCAGGTAAGAAATAATCCAGTTCAGAGCTGTGTCTTTGAATCCAAAGAAAGTTGTAGCCGTGAGAACAAAATATTATGATCGATCGTGTCAAATGCTGCGGAGAGGTCTAACATCGCTAATAAGGAAACATTCCCATCATCAAGCCCACAGAGGAGGTCATTGACTATATGGAGGAGTGCTGTCTCACAACTATGGCCTTGTCTGTAAGCAGATTGATGAGGATTCAAAAGGTGAGATGTTCTAGAATTTGTTCCAAAACGATCTTCAATATTTTTGATAGAAATGACAAATTTGATACAGGCCGATAATTCTTTAAAACATTTTATCTAATGAAGGTTTCTTGATCAATGGACGTACCACTGCGGACCGGAAGATTTCAGGAACGTGACCAGAGGACAAAGAGGTATTGATAACATGGGTAAGATGGTGTAGGACGTCATCAATGCACTGAAAGTGCAAGCTAGTGGGAATGGCATCAAGTTCACATGATTTAGGGCTGCATCGCAAACAAAGGTTTTTGACATAGTCTTGACTAACAGGGCTAAAACAAGCCAGAGGAGGTCCACAGTAAACTTTGTCATTCAGAGAATGTACAGCTGCAGTAGAATCTAGCTTTTCACGGATAGTGTCAATTTTGCCATTGAAAAACTCTAAGAATTTCTGAGGGAGCACTGGAGTTTGGAAGATGGTGGAAGGGGGGAGTATCTGACTTTGCCTAGGAGACTATTTGTGACATTAAATAGTTGCTTGGCCGTATTACAGGCCAATATCTTTGAAGAATAGAACAAAGTTTTTGCTCGATGAACAATGTCAGTAACATGATGTCTCGCAGTTTGATAAATTTCCTTGTGCACAGTCAGTCCCGTGGCGCGCCATCGCCTCTCAGCCCCCCTCCTCTCCTGCTTGGCCTCTGACAACTCGGGGCCCACTGTGCTGTGCCATTGACACAGTGAGCGATCAGTGATCAAGCGCCTGCTCACTGGAGCATGCTTATCAAGCGTGGCATGGAGGGCAGAGGTCAGGTGACAGGCCGATGGCTCGCTCGGTATGGCCGTGGTTAGATCAGATTTGAAAGCCTCTATATCGATAGCAGAAATTTTCCTAACTTTCTTGTAAGTCTTTGGAACGGCGGGCCTAACGATATCTAATTCACACTTCACAGCATAATGATCCGATGCTAGGTCATTGTCAACGGTTGAGGATTTAAGAAGATGATCACTGTCTCTGTAGACTACCCAGTCTACTATGTTACCCTGTTTGTTCGTCATTTCATTCACGGACTGCTGGAGTCTGAAAGTATCTAAAATTTCTAACACCTCGGCGTGTATCCAACTGTGGGCTTATTGAAATGGAAGTTGAAGTCGCCGATCAATAGCAATGTTCCTGAAGGTCATTTACAAATTCAAGAAAGTCTGGAAGTTTGTTGATAAACATGCTGGGCGTAAATTTGTTCTTTTTGCTGGGTACTGGTCTGTAAATCCCAAAAATGTTAGTGATAGGAGCGCTAGGTAGGGACAGTTTCAGGTGTACCAGTCCAAGGTCCGATGCTGAAATTCAAAAGAGGAGTTAAAAGAGCAATAGGGGAGAAGCTTATCAGAGATGACAAAGGCGATTCCGCCCCCGCAGGTCGTGGTGGGGTGGGGGAAGGACTTGGTGGTATGGCCAGCTGGGGCCAGGTCACGTAGCTTTGGTTCATCGCCGCTTTCCTTGAACCACGTTTCCGTTACACAAAGAATGTCGATATCATTGGAGAGTATAAAGTCATTTACAGCAGATCGTTTCTTTTTACAGGTAATACCAAGTGACTGGGCATTGAAAACTGTCAGCGAAATGTTCATTGTTGTTTGTGTGCGAGGAGCCGTAGGCACTTGAATCAAGTTGCGAAAGTTTGCTGAGAGGGTGTGGGTGTGGCGAGAGTGGTGAGAGAGATGGGCAACGTTACCGACTGTAGGAATCGTCCTCCGTTTCCTCCTCCCTCCCCGTGCTGTGCGACAGTGAGGAAGGTCACAGCCGATCCTGAGACGCCGCAGTGTCAGGTTGAGCGAAGGGTCAAGGGGCGAAGGTCGCTCCCTGCCAGCCAGCAGCTGGTCCCGTGTGTAGGTCAGGCGAGTGGAGGGTAGTGGTGGGTGTGACAGTGGAGGGCCGTGACACGCCGTAACGGGTAGGGAGAGGTTGGGTGGTAGAGGCTGTGGTGAGTAAGCGCTGGCGTGAAGGTGACTCAGCAAGTGTCCCTGGCCGTGCGACACACAGGCTGAACACAATGGCGCCAGTCGAAAACACAGTGTGTTGGCAAGGTCGGCCAAGAAGAAAATCCAGATTTTCCTCAAGTCCATGGGGACCTGGGTCCTGAACTCATTTTTTACATTCTACCCTTCCATGTTTTAACGCCAGCATAGGAGATGCTCATAGTCTTCCCACTATGCTAATCGAACTGTCGGGGCTGGTAATACTTAGTGAAACGTAAAAGTTAATTAAAACTGCACTTACCATTACCGTGCCAAAATTACGGATGACAAGTATTCGATCGATATATCAATAAACAGAGCCACAGAGAGGCACCCTCATTGAGGTGTAAAACATCCACACGCTCTAAACGTTGAGCGGGAGGGTGGGGCAGGTGAGGAATTTCCATGGTGTACAAAAGCAATTCGAACGCTCTCTGCATAGACAGAACTGCGTTGAGCGAGTATATGCTTCGTTTACTAAATCTGCTTCAGGGTTTCAAATTAGCACTTCTGATTTGACGATCACATTTTGAACTCTCACGCCGCTTGATATAGAGCAGAAAAACAAATCAGACGTGAGGTCTCATGTTCTGTCAATCCTGTATGGACAGATATAATAATGATGATAATAATAATAACAATAATAATAATAATAATAATAATAATAATAATAATAATAATAATAATAATAATAATAATAATAATAATAATGAATACTTATATAGCGCCTATTCTCGGCTAATGACCAAGCTCTAAGTGCTTTACAATCAACACTCCTTTACACAATGGGCTGCCTACCTGGGTAGTGCCGACTGAAGAGCTGCCAGCTGGCGCTTCATTCAGTCGTTTCCTGTGTGATCCAGTCAATATCTTCCAATATCACTCAATCAATATCCTTGCTTTCTTCATTCTTTCCATTTCATACGTAGGGTGCATGCTATGTGTAACGTGTCATCGATACCAATGGCCAAACTGGCCTTCTCTTCCGAAAGTTGGTGATGGGATTTTATGTGTGTGCAAGATGTTATACGTGCGTTCACACACAGAACCTCGGTGTATAGTCTCATTCGAAGGACTGTATGGGAAATGGAGTCAGAACCAATGTTAACTCCGAGGGAAAAATCCCCCTGTACCGAAACGGCCCAGCGGAGATTCGAACCCGCGACCCCAGGATCATGAGTCCGGCGCTCTACCAGCTGAGCTATTCCAGCCCCGAATAACCATATAACCTTCCTATGGAATTAGTGTCTGCCTGAAGGTGGCAGAAGTCTGGCCATTTTCAAAAGTTTGATTGTTTTCAGAAATATGGCTGTTTCTTCTTTTTTGCCCCAAGGGCAAACACTTTTAATTATTCGTAAGGACATATACAAATGGAAAAGAGAACAGCACTAAAAACAACAAAAATTACAGTAGATCGTTTTTTCATTTATTTATTTATTTGTTTATTAAGGGCAGACACTTTTATTCAATTGTGAAGAAATTTACAAAGGGAAAACATGAACAGAGAACTGTACTAAAAACAACGAAATGGACAGTGGATCTTATATTACATAAACAAATTACAAAGCAGCAATGATTTTACAACATGAACACCCAATCGTATCTAACATGTACATAGTACAAAACAAGCACAAACATTGTGTCTACACTGTCAGTGTCGCACATTCTCCTCCGTACTGTTTTGGATCGATGTCCTTTTTTTTTCTTTCTTTTTTTTTTACCCGAAGAGTGTCTTTAAGCCGTCAGCTGACGCCGAAGTAAAAATGCTTTCCCAGTCCACTGACGTCATGCATTTTTCTTGAATTTTCATTCGTTACTATTTCTATCAACAGACTCAAATAGAGTGTGCGTAGAAAGCCTTATATGTCTGTAGTCTTAAAATAATATGTAAATGACCACACGCGAGGAGAGAACAGGGAAACCTTCATTCTGGCTCACTTTCGCCCTCAACCAGTTTTCGGGCGAAAGTGAGCCAGAATAAAGGTTTCCCTGTTCTCTGACAAGTAAGACTTCAAACTATGTTTTCCTAATCATTTTCGCGCAGACAGTCATTTTCAATACCATCATTTTTGCAGAGACAGTCACCAAACTAAAACTTGGCTGAGACACTGCGTTTCACAAAATACGTCGCGCACACACACACACACACACACACACACGCAATACACGCACGCACGTATGCACACACATACAAACACACACACATGCAGAGAGACAGACAGACAGACAGACAGACAGATATACAGACAGACAGACAGACAGACAGACAGGCAGACAGAGACAGACTCACAGAGAGAGAGGCACACACAGACGGACATACATGTTGTCAATTGCGCACACACACACACACACACACACACACACACACACACACACACACACACACACATACACTCACACCACACATGGGCACAGACAGACACTCATACACGCGCGCGCGCGCGCCTCACAACTGCTGGCAAACTGTGAGGCTAAAAAATCAATACTGCCGCCCCTCTCCTCCCCTTCCCCCCAATCCTCACGCCGGGCCTGTGCATTGCATATATTTCATTCATCTTTCACAGCGCTCTCATCTGGCTAGTGAACAACACCGGTTCATCATTCTTCTACTGACTGCCGGACTGGTCGGACGTTTTATTGCGCTTGTATTGGGCTTGGTGTGCTATTCTAGATTGGCGAGCTGCGGTTTACTGGGAACAGTATTGTGCTATTCAAGATCACCAAGTTTTACTTTACTGCGGTTAGAGTTAATTTTGTCAAAAAAAGAATCGGAGTGAAGCATGTTCGTTACGCTGAAACGAGAAAAAAGCAAGTATTGCTTTCCTAGAGGGTGGGAAAAAAGAAAAAAAGTTGAAACCCGACTGCTTTGGAAATGAACGTATCTTCAAGGTTGTTGGTTCAAGGAAATGAAAAATGACATTACCGACAAGATGAGGCCAATTATAATATGTCGTTTAATGTTGATGAGATGTTCTGTTTTGAAAAAGCGGCGATATGTTGATAAAACAAATAAAAGCAAAACAATTCATCACGCGTTGATCGTTGGGGCTTGGCTTGAGGAAGCTAAAGCATGTTTGAAAAGGAGGCGCAAAAAACGCATCAAACATGGCGTCATTTCTTGAGGCGCAAGTGTGGGCATGTCTGGATTTCATATGCCAGAAAACTTATTCAGATTTCAATATGTTTTTACAAACTATCCTTAAATTTTCATAGCTAGGAATCCAGTTATAAATGAATGTGTAGCAAACGCCAAACCAGTATTAGACATATGCAACTGGATAACGATTTTCGAATGTTCTGGCAAAAACAAACTAGATAGGGTTAGGCAGACCTTAGTACATCTACCAGTATGGAGCGAGGAGTAGTGTGTGGCCAGCACTATCTTCATATAAAATGCTCCAAATATACTGATGATGTATACTACTGGCGATTTGAGCCGCCTAAAAGCTTGGCACAGCAATTACTGCTGTAACTCTGCCAAAGCCATTGCAGGCCTGGTTGAGAAAAGAGGAGCACAGCAAACAAGGCACAAGTGTTCATATGTGATCACTTGACCTGCAAAGCCGCAGCTGCTGCTGCTAATGACGTCAGCACGGAGCACTGCAAAACTAGGCCAAGTGATCATTTATGATCACTGACCTGCAAAGCGCGGCAGCACCTGCAAAGCTCGCGGGCAAACTAGGCCATTTGGATCACATATGATCACTTGGCTGTTGATTGAGGTTGCGGGCAAGACACAGCTGTTTAGTCTCAAAGCAAGAAGTGGTCCTAGTAGTTTCACTTCTTTGGTTGGTTGTTAGGTGGGTTTGTGTGTTTTGTCCTACCCCAAGCATGCACCACCCCCACCCCCACCTGGACGTCTATTGTGTGTTGGTTTGTTGTTTGTTTGTGTTTGTTGTTTGTGTGTGTTTTGTCCTACCCCACGCATGCACACCCCCACCCCCACCCCCTCGCACGCACGTCCCCCACCCCCCCCCCACGCCATTGCACCACTCAAGTCATCCACAAGGTCTTTACTGAAGTTACCCCAAGTCACTTCTAAGTCATCCTCAAGTTCTTGACTTTAAGTCATTCTTCAAGTTGTCCTTTAGTCACCCCAAGTTACGTCATGTTCTTTATAAGTGTCTTGATTAAGTTCTTGATTAAGGTAAACTCAAGATCATACTAAGTCATCCTTTAAGTACATCCAAGTTCGCTTATATTATCAAAAAATTACAATCTATGGTTTTTATCTTTAATAGTAGATGTCTATTATAGTACACACACGCCTCAAAAACCGCGTCATCGTTGAGATGTCTTGCTCACTCTCTGCATAGAATCTTATGAAGTTTTTACAACCGGAAGAACCACATTGATTACAATTTGGTCTATGGAAATGTCTTTTATAGGCTCCAGGTCTTTATTTATTGACTTTATCATTTAATAATACGCCATGATCTATTTTTATTAAAAATTTAAAATTATTATTCCATTATTAATGGATCAAATGATTGCTTTGTTATTGGCGGTTTTGGCGTGCAGTTGTCTTTTTCTGTATTTAGCGGGGTCAGGTTGTTCTAACTTCTTTTGTTTCTCTGTTTGCCATTGAGTTATTATTTTATAGCCGTAATTAACGCCCCCAAACAGCAGCATGGCGCCAAAAATGGCAACCTTGTTTTAAGTTAATATTCCATGAAGAATTTGGGGCCTTGTTATCACATGGGTTTTTATTGCGCTTTTGGGGCATTGAATCACTTGTTCTGGCGTTGGCGCGGTGTTATGTTTTCATTATGGAGTTATAATTCTGTAACATTTTATTTTTTTGCTGTTCCACTCTGCTAATTTTCTTTCCTGCTTTAACACCGCCAGGATGCTTTTCACTGCGTCCCCACCTGATTCAGTGTTTTCGTGCTGTTTTTCTGGTTTGGTTACTTTCTCCACCTGATTCTGTGTTTTCTGATTCTGCTGATTTTCCAGCTCGCTTCATTTTGAAGGGAAACAAAAATCTTATCTGATTAAAAGTTCTTAATCCCATGATCGCTGGCGGTCAATAATGTTCAAATCTGTAATATAGATCACAGCTTGAGAACTCTAATGACTTTGTTAAAACTGGATCTTGCGTTATATCATACGTAAGGATCTTGTCGAATCAATGGGAAGCAAATCTATGACTAGTTTTGTGTACAACTAAGAACCGTTTTGCCCCACACTTTTCATCCATTCTAGACCACAGCTGCGCTTCTACTGTTATGATACTTTAAAATTGTCTTGCGTCGGGATCTGTTGAAATTTGTTCTATGCTGAATTCAGTTCCGAGGAACTGTTTTGTTTTTCCACATGCTGCCAAAGATCCAGCCTCTCCGTTTTGGGCATAATAGCTTGGTCATAGCGTGTTCATTCATAAGTTCAGGATGGTTTTTAGGCGCTTGTAGCTGTAGGAGATCATCGCTGTTACTTGTTTTTTAATAAATTATAATTATTTTATTTTATAATAATGAGCACCGAAAAAACTGTTGCTAACCTTGTATATCTTTCTGCTGTTATTGGAGGCCTAAGTGTAGGATTACTCCAATGCTTGGTTAAAAGCTTGTTAAGATTAAACCAGCCAGATCTTGGCAAATAGACTTTGAGGATTCAGCAAAGCTAATTGCTATCTTGCGCTTCGTTTGCCACGAAAGATTTTTAGTTAAGCAAGGAATAATTCCGGACAATATAAATATGTAAGAAAAAAAATACAATTTATAAAAATGGCTTCACTCGTAATGATGATAGGCGGCGCTGTGGTTAATGCGCTCGCTTTTAGTGGAAGTAATACGGCATTTAGTAAACTGCGAGATGAAGGCGAGAGAAAAAGACATAACAAAGCTGTGGCGCAACTATGCTGCAGCACAAGATCGCTATGAAAGCAGGAATTGAGCAGTTAGATTTTTATTTAATAACACACTGAAAAAACAGGGAACATGCAGCTTACACATTTAAAGATGTTGATCAAGCAATAAAAGAAATATTATCTTGTAACAGGCAAACCATTCGAGACATTACCCCCCCCACCAAAATTAGCGACTTTTATATCAATACAGAAAAACAAAAGATGCAAGAACTCCGCGTTTATTTCCTTAGGTATGACCGTTGTGTATTTTGTTTGCACATAAATGGCTGAATAAAAAATGAACAAATTTATTATTCGGCCCAACGGATATTGGACGGGGATCACAGCAATCAAAGCAAGCGATGCCAGCTGGAGTCAGTGAACAAACAGCAAAAGAATGGTTATCTTAAACAAGCGATTTGGCAAATTGAATTACCTGCGCCTAGGCGAAATACAGAGCACACTTTGTGAACACAATACGAAACGACACCCATCAAATGAGACCTTTTATCATTTTACCCTCTGATAGGATTAGCGAAACAAGATTTAAGTAGCTCTCACAGTCATGACATGGCTTCAAGATATCAAGATGCAGAACCATTAAACACAAAAGAGTGGCTTTGCTGTTGCTGTTGCCATACAGCCTGATATACCAGCGGGCACCGCTAACTTACCCTGCATGATTCAAGTCGAAGAAGGAAAAGAATTTAAAGGGCAGTGACCCATCAATTATTGTTGAAACATAGAGTTCCATTAAAAGAGGTTTACAGGCAGTTCACAGACTCACAGGCTTTAGTTGACAAACTTTTAACAAAAGTTAGCCGAAAGAACTTTTCTCCTACCAGTATCACAGAGAGCTGATTGACATCTCGAACACAGAAAATGGGATAGAAGACTGCCCTCAGTTTTTGCGGCGCAATGAATATTGAACGAATTTTAAAGGCCTAAACCAGTACTAGCAATCAAAAGAAAAAAACAATAAATGTTGCTGTAAGGAGAGTCTGCATCCGCGCAAACTTGTACCATTTTGGATTGAAAGTTAAGGTTACCTGTATTTACGGGGAAGCTGGAAAGGACATCTCGCACTCAGGGCAACGATCAGTTTGGAGTGTTGATCATATGAAATAAAAGAATTGTAAAAATGAATCCGCCCGTGTATTATTTACGGTGGAATCTGGCACAACAAAAGCAACCAGCCCCTCAAAGATCTTTTGTGAAGAAGAATGCTGATAATCCGCCATGGCACCGTTTCCTCCGCTTTAATTAATTTACGGTCCTCAGTGCCGATTGCATATGAAAACTTCGGGATTACAAAACCGTTGTGTGTTTGTTCCTTCTAATGTCTTCTTTGTTACAACAGTTGTGTTGATCTCATGTAGATAGATCGTAGTTTTACGTTGTCATGATTGAAAAGTTTATTGCCAAACAATGCCTTCTTTGTAATTGTCTTTGTATATGTTTGGACTGACAACGCTGCGAGAATTATTCCCTTTTGCTTTCTAATGATTTTCTCTGGCTCGATAAAATTACTGTACATTTTTGACCTTAAACCAAACATATCCTTAATACCTTTCCAGATAATTCATCCTTCATCTTTTCTAAAACCTTCTTGTTAGTAATTGAATGCCAAGGCGAATCATTTAGCAGGTAATCAGATGTATCATACAATCCCGGATGTCCTTTAGCTACTTCATTTCCATGTTTTATAGTGTATTCAGGAGGGAATAGCTTATAACAAAAACTGTCTGGTATCTGTGTAACGTACTCTGGACTCAGTTATACGAGGGCCTCTTTATAATAGTATGTCATTATATGATAACGCTTAACATCAAAAGCTTGATAATTCTAAAACAGTATAACCCAATAAAATCAGGGTTGTCCAATTTGACTTCTTTTTTTTCATCATTATGTCCCAAAAAGCTGATCATGAAATCGTCTAATTCCTGATAATTAGTTTTGAAGTCAGCTTAATTGCTTCATTCTCTTGGTGACCAATCTAACATCTTTAGGCTTGTGCGGATTCTCATAGTATTTCCCAAAACAGCTGTTGTTCATCAACTTGAAAAAGTCTTTTTTTCTGAAGCATCTGTGAAGTTGGTTTGAGATCAGTGTTCTCATGATGTTTGGTTTCATGAACTGTTCTTTGATCGAAAGCAATTATTGCGGATGAACAGCTGTTAACTTCAAAAAACCATGTCTTAATAAATTTGTAGAAGTCTGGACAGGACAGACATAATTTTTTTTTGCCGCGAAGATTAGGCACAAGTTTAGGGTGCTCTCTTGGATCCTTCTTTAGATCTTTCTGCTGCTAATGATAGTCATTATGCTAGGTCATGGAGTTCATGAGGATATTCTAAGTTAATTCTGAATGGAAGCCACGTGTGATCAGGCGTTAAACTGTTCAACCACTTTTTTGCCTTTTGTAATATTATTGTACCTGTTGTAACATCTGGAGTTACGTAATGGAAGTGATTGCGCCATAGCCCACCATACAGATTGTTTTGCATCTCAATACATGAGATTGTTAGGACCTTTTTACTCGGATCATAGTCGTCCATGTATTTGTTGTTTGCTTTACAGTAATGGGTGCGAGCGCCTACTAATTCCTCCATCGCAACCGTTTTCAAGCATCTGGATCATTGGTTTAAATCCGACAATAAATCATCTGTACTCAGTAACTTGAAGAAAGAGTCCCCGCTCATCCCGGGCGCAGAAACTATATGCGCAGGATCCAAAAACTGTATTGTTTCATGCAGGTCTTTTCTTAATTTCAAAGCCGTCCGCAACAACCATACATCTGCCATTAAATAGGAGTCATTGATAGTCTCCATCGTTTTACCATCTGAACTTTTGCCAAGGCTCTGAGCATGTGTAACGGTGTCGCTGATGTCCTTTCCTCTAAGACTAGAAAAGAACGCGCCTTTTAGGTGGAAGGGATCTTCATCAAACCTTTCCCAACTGTTCATGTACCTCCATTGGGTAAAACGCCCTTTCTAACAAGGTTGAGTCTAAATATTCTTCCGTTATGGTGCAGGACTTTAAGGACATAGCAGTGCCTATGATTGAGCCCTCATGTGTTGCTTAGAGTCAGTTAGAAAGACATGTTATTTAAGTAAAACACATGTTACTTTTTGTGGACTGTGCAATGCATGTACCCTGAAGGCGCTGGTTTCTGCTTGCATTATAGGTGAGAGTTCATAACCTCGCTAGATGTGAAATGAATACAGGCAGCAGCTTCCATGTCTTAGGATCAAACTTTAGTTGAGATTGCATTTGTTATGGCCGCTCCTCTGATACTTTCCGCTAATGTGTCATGGTCTCTTACTGTGGGTGTGTACACTCTTGGGCGTTAGCTCTAAACCGCAATCCAACAATGCGTGGCTGAGTTTTACTGTTGTTGGGTCTTCAGGCGCCATTTGATTTCAGATAAGTTTAGAGTATTAGATCAGGCGTAACCGCCACTTGCTGCATTGCGTTTTAAATGTTGCTGCAGATTACTGGTCCTCTAAATAATATGGGTATGAATAATCGCCCATCCGGACCTAACAATAATGAGGGCAAATGAAATACAACTCGGATGATTACTCATTAAGATGTTTTTCGAAGTTTTTGTGGCGCTGGCCCTTCTTAAGGAACAATAAGCGACTCGGAAGTCTGCGTAAACTACGTATGGGGGCTCGTTTGCAGCCGTTTCCAGTTTTTTTTATCTTAAAACTAAAACTTTAGATCCTGGCGGGGGCCGTAATTTGTTAGTTCTGTTATTACAGTCTACAGAAACGTTTCATTGTTTTATATGTTCACTCGCGGCTTGCTTTGCACAGATGGGGAATTTCTTGTTAAAACATTTTTCTGCAGAATTCTTGTTTGCCATGGATCTTTTGTGTATGCTTCATTAGTCTACTAATCGATTGCGTTTCAATGTGTATTGTGGTAGCCCGCTGGTGGAAGCATCAGTAGTAAGTCAACATGATTTTTTGTTTGGTTCGCCCTATTGTTGGACTGTTCTTGGACCCACTTTAATTGGCACCAAATTTGTTTCCTCATCCCATTGTGTTACATTAACAGTTATTGGTTTGTTTAGTTCTTCAAACTGCTCAATTTTTTTTTTTGGTCTACACAAACAGGAAAGGACACTCCACTAAAGTTAAGATCATTGATGTAAGGGTGATTGTTAGACACTTCTCTCGGAGTTTTTGCGTGATATATGCAGCCATTGCGAGAAACACACCACATAAAACATTTGTTGTCTGAATTCGTTTGTTTAGAACTGCTTTTTTTGCATACTATGCTGGAGGTAGTGGAATGTTAGCCTTGCCTACAATGGCGCATACTTAGACTGTTTTAATCTGAATCTCCTAAGACTGCGCCCTCTGACCAATGAGCTCTCATTTTAGCTTCTTCAGCGCAAGCGTTCAACTGTGCAAGAGTTTCGTCTGCCCACGGGAGTTAAGTCATTATGAGAAAGAATAGTCTGGTGTTTAGTCCGGACCCAGACTTCTAGATTTTCTTCAATTTATTGTTACATAGTCGATTAACACAGCTAACATTACTTTAAACTGGCGGGTCTAATTGTTAGTTTGCCTGGAACTGAGAAATAGCATGAACAACACTGCCTGTAACCGTTTGTGGTTCAATGACTTCTAAAATCCATATCATTCCGTGCTCTTGATAAACGCTCCTCTCTCAAGCATTCCTTCAAACAATTCGTCTTGCCCTTCATTATCGTAGCCATGTTGAGTTTTTTTCTAACTCAAAATATTTATTTAAATTAAAAAAAAAATTACTTAATCAGAATCAATCTCAACGGTCTTTTTGCGCTTGGGACCTCATAAACTAAGTATAAACGCCTTTGTCGTTGTTAATGTGATGCTGTTTAGACTGAGTTTAATGTCTCGTTTACTTTTTTTAAGGCTTCTTTTTTATCTGCTCCGGGGTCTGGCTGTTGAGAAAAACTTGTCTCGCCTTTTTTGAAGATCAAACTTTTTGTCTATAGTAGTCATCAAAATCGGCCTGGTAAATACGATTTTAAATTCTTCTTCGTGTTGTTTGAGTAAGCTAGCGCTTTATTTATTGTCAGTTTAAACGAGCTAAGTTAGCTGGTATTAGTTGAACATAGCTGTGTTGTTTTGGAGTTTATTTTTTATTTTTTTGCCAGCCGCACCTACAGCTAATGACACAGACCGTGAGCTAAAGACAATCCTCCTAGAGGTTAAAGCTGCGGGTTGGCCTATGGCCCGTTGCTATAGGGACCAACACTCGTTCCTTGCTGATAGGAGCACTTATAGTTCGATGCCCCAGTATTAACATAGTTACAGCATTAAAGGCTCGAATACCTTCGTTTGGTTTTGCTGTTTTTGAATGGTCTTGCTCTAGTACTTGCTGCATTAGCGTCGTAATGTTGTTAATCTAAAGGTTTTTATGTTAGGGGTTTCTACGATCACTTCTTTTGGCGGCCGCCGCTGTAGGCTCGTTTGGGATTAACCTGAACAGACATGCTTGTTATAAAATAAAAATAATTTTTAGGGTATATCTTTTAATCTGTTATTTACAATATTCAGTTGCGCATATATTTTAAAAATCAAATGTACATTAACGCGGTTTATCGGCTTCTTCTTCTTTATCAATTTGAATGTTTATTACGTCTCTCACAGCTCTCCCGCTTCCATGCAATGATTATCCTCTGTTGACCTTAGGTCAATCCATAAACCGTATTTCGTTGTTTAAATAATCATCAAGCCTAACATTGTGAGATGTAAATCTGTAGGACACAAAGGTCTGCTGTTTAGACTTCTACCCCCTCCCCCCCAAATACCAAATTTTCTTTATTTCGTCCAAAAATGCTGATATGGTCCTAAGCCCTCTAGCGTAGATTTGTTAGGGACTACCATCAATTGTACATTGCACTTTCGCTATTTTGATTTTTTTAAAAAAAACTTTTCACTTGCTCTTTTGAACGGTTCTTCATCTTCACACAGCAATAAATACTTTAAGCGATCTTTGCTGCGACATCTAAACTAAAATTCCATATAGTGTCTGCCTGCTTCTGGGGATTTGGTGTATTGATGAATCACTCTTTCGTAATATATTGTAATTTTGGACTGATATTGTTGCTCAATCAGCCTTGTATATTTAGGTTGCTACAACGTCAAAACTCTAACGAGATGTCCAGAAATGCTGTACATTGCTTCGGTGTCTGTTGATATGATAACACGTTTGTATTCCGTTAAAAGTTAGTTTCATATGCAGGCTGTCTTTCTAAATGCTCCTAGAATGTTATGGGCATGCGCTTTTTTAACAACTCAATAATCTAAAGGAATGGAAAAGCGATTTCATACGCAAACTTTCGGCTACATCTTTTTGCGTCTTTAGATTCTTCAGGCCTATTCTACGGTTTTAGTTGCTTCTTCATTTTCGATCCTTGTATAGCAAGATCAGCCCTTTCATTCCGGTTAGCATTGATCAGTATAGGTTAAAAATTGTTCTGCATTGTGTAAAGAATAATATTTCTTGCCCCCAAGTTTTATAGAAAATTTTCTTACCTAATTGCCGCCCCAAAATTCTGGACAACTGTTGGAATACGGTGGGTCCCTCACCTTGTACTTTGTGGGTCTGATGTTGAATCCGCGTACTATTTTGAAATTAAGACGCGCAGAGCCTGGCACTCAATCACTTCATCTGCGCCTAGGTCCGGAAATTTGACAGTAAGGGAATTTGATCTGCATCAATTGGAGATGGTGTATTTGGAACAGTAATATTCCGTTTATTCCCTTCACGCCAAAGGGTTCTTTCAGTTTCTATGCGGGTCAAGAATCGAGCCATATGCATGTAACATTTTTTTATAAAACAAAATAAAAAAAATTATTATTAAAGTAACATGGCAGGCATTGACGATTGAAGATTATGATGTTTTTGATAGTGTAGACGACATGAGTGATTCCCCTTGGGAGCGGCATCGCTCGGGGCTCTCATTTGCATGATTGAATTAGCAGAAATCGGGGTACATTACCAACAAGTCGGTTATAAATTAACGAAAGTAAGGTCAGATCATTATACCAAAGTTTAGGCCAAGAACCTCCCGAATTTATAGACCCTACTGATTTTGAAGTAAAAGATGACCATTTGTGTGAGGACGCGAACAGGACAAACTTGTTCAGTTACAACTAAAAAAGACCCATCAAAGTTTTTAGCGTGGGGTTTCAATTAGGAATAGACTCAGTGTGAAAGATCAAAATCGCCTTGGCCTTGTGAGGCCAAAATTAAGGCGGACGGCAGTTGCTAACTCAAAACACACTGCAAAAGACTACAACAGATAAACCCAAATGCAAAAACATCGAACTTAAGAATAATCAATCAGCAGGTGAATTAATAAATGTAATAGAAGCAGGAATCCAGTTTATCTAGAAGAAACAGCGTTAATGACTATACACGGAACTCGCCGCTTCCCATGCGAGAAATATCGGCCCTTGATGTTTACTTTATGAACCATCAAGGCGAAATTAACAAACAATTTAGCATAACTAGGTGAACTAGATGAAGCATATAAAAAAGAGGAAAAAGAAAAAATCGTTGAGGCTGAGACGCCAATAGGGCCTGAATTAAGAAGAATAACCAAAGACTAAAGCTCTTGAACAAGAGAGTTCAGCAAATCTAGTATGCTAATACTAACCGAGACCAATTACGAACTCAAATTGATGAATAGAATAAGAGAACTATCCGGAAAATTTTTATGAAGACAAACACTAGCAGGAAAGAGAAAGAATACGAAAACTCTGTTTGAGAGAAAGGGAGTTCACATTAGCAAGCGTTATAACGGCCTTAGGATTGCAATAAGTACAACTGTGATGGCTATTTCGGGCGGCGGTGGTCAACGTTCATTACTCCGCCGCCATCGCCTCACCTGATAACTCATGGGTAAAAAAAACAGCTTGATCATCTTTGCGGTTGATTAAAAAAATTGCCGGTAAAGCTATAGGACTCTTTACCGGGTATATTGGGAGTGATTGTCAGCTGGCTTTTGTCTACTGCATGCAAAAAGTAGTTGGCTTTATGGCCGAGCACTTTGGGGCATTAGTTCTCTTAATAGTTGGGTTAATTTTTAGTTAGATAAAGCCCAAGTAATCCTAGGCCTGTTTAATCCAAGAACAAACGCGCTGTCTTTCATATTCATGGTCATCGCGAACAGGGTCCGCGAGCTTTGCGAGTCTTCAATGGCCTTTGGGCTTTGGACTTCGGGAATTAGATGACTTATTCTTGGGTGGGCCATCTTGTTATTTTATGCTTAGCAATAATTACTGGATCAGAATTTATGTTGTTTTGTCAACCCTTCTGTTCATTTCCTGCAACGAGAATTTCATTGTGTAGTTTATTATGTTCCTACTGGGTCTGAGGTCAGAAGGTAGCTGTATGAACAGTGCCAAACAGCAAAGTCTACTTTCGATCTTGCGTATTGTAAAACCTTTTGGTACCTTTAATTACTTGAAGGCAAATCAACTGTAGATTTGCATATCTAAATTTGCTAAGTATGTTTTTGTGCATCAAAGCCAGTTAGAAGGATCAGTTAGCTCGATCTTGCTGTGCTCTGTGAACTAGGCAAACACCCACGTAAGTACGAATAGAGTCGTTTATTCGCTCTATTCCGCTTAGTTAGGCCCTTAGAAGTGTCTAAGATAAATGTTTGTCATGCTGTTTTATGCTCTTGCTCTATGGACCCTAGGTGAACAAGCTGTGCCTGAAGAGAAAGATGTGTAAGGAGGATTCCAGCCATAGTTTATACTTCTGGGCACGCCCAAAAATAAGGGGTGCTAGACCATGATTAAGGTCCAACTTTTTGTCTAAAGTTTTCTTGATGTTAATATTGAAATTCGGTACAGATCCTTTCAAAAGCTTCATGTCTAGTCGGTTAGCTGAATGGATTAACGGTTTGTCATTTGGTAATGGTGCTTGCCGTAGTTCAGTCAAAATACGTCTGAAGGTTGATGTAATAGAAATGAATCCTGTACTCTGTCCTAACCAAAGGATTAGGAGGTTTTAAGTGATCAGCATACGACCACTCACACCCAGTTGGAATTTTGCCCCCCGCACAAAACACAGCAAAGTTTAATGGTTTGATAAATCTTGATCGGATGACTAACACACTTTGCGATTGTAGTCTTTTTAAATAGGGGGGTTAGATATCTGTACATAATGGCGTATCACCGTACTTGAAAGGTGTCAGTCTGGGTCACAGAACTGTCGAGGGTGTCAGTGTTATATTTTTAAGATTGTAGATGTGGCCCCAACAGGAATTATTTTGCTTCAGTATATTTGAATGCACTCATTTTTAATTTTGTTTAAAATTGTTTTGTAACAATAAACAACTCAAGACCGCCCTTCGTTTTTGTACTTTGCTATGAATAAACAATTGTGGGGCCAAACGGTCGCGCTCCATGAAATATTTTACAAATTCGTTGGTTTAATATAACTAAAGCCAAGGGGAATTTTTTTAAATATGATTACAAAAATATGAAAAGGGCGAACAAACGACGTTAAACAGTCTAAACAATACCTGATGGTTATTACGGGTTTTGCTCACTAAAAGAAGAAATGAGTTAACTTAGACAGTACTCCTTTAAACTTAACAATGCAAATCTAAAAAACATTATTAACTATTCAAACCTGAAGAAGCTGAAAATACGAATTTTGATAGAGAAGCTAGGCTAAAATGCTAGGCTTTTACAACTAGCAATTACCCATCATTAGTTTTAGTGTTTCGCCAGAATGAAACGACGTTAGAGGGGGAAAGTCGGCTCAAATCTTGCATTACATTCATTACTCTATAACGTTCATTTGGAACGAGCTAAGCACTTGATATTGAAAATTATATGAAGGAGGCCCTCAACTGTTTTATTTGTAATAGCTCTTCCGTCAGGGAAAGCTGATATTGAGATTATGAAATTAGTACAAATCCCTAATTTACAGTTTTTTAAAAGAATAGTTTGTGGGAGGGTGGTCGGGTTATTTAATATAAAAATCAAAGACAAAACAGGGGAAGTGTAAAATGTGATACCTGCCACATTGTTTTGGAAATAAAATTATAAGTTGTACTAAAAAAAATGTGCGTGGGCCAGAAGAATCGGAGAGTACATTAGCGCCTGTTAAGGTGTATAACTTTATGAATTAAAAGACCTTGCAGACGTTGCGGACTTTGAACAGAACTGTGTGAGATAGGCCACTTTTGTATTGGTTTTGAGTCACTAAAGATGTTGATTATAAACGCAACGAGGTTAGCGGACAGTAAAAGTTTCATAAAACTAGAAACAGCTGCTGCAATCTAGAAGCAAATAATGTTGGTCAGTATGAATATAAAATCGTTCGAAAACCTGACTCAAATGGCACTTAGAACCAAATTTAGAATGGGCAATTAATATTTGAAATTCATAAGCCATTTACATATTTTAGCCGTTCTAAAAAAGTTTCAGAAATAGCATTCAACTCAGGCCCTTTACTTGTAAGGTCTTATGCCGGACGAAATAGTCGGAAAGAAATTGAAATAACGCCGCCGATGGGAAAAAGCAGTACCATCCTCCACAGAAGAGAAATCGTTTAGAAAGAGCTTCTACAAAATTTACAGTTCATTCGACAAATGAAATTAGGAGACACGTTCACAATGATATTGAAAATTTCTGTCTTAAAGATAAGGAGAGGGATAGGGGTTGTGGGCGGTAGTGACGTCCTTTCTAAAGGTTCTAATTAGCTGGCAAAACTTAGGACGTTGAAAAAACCTTAAAGTTACGTTAGTCATTCTTCCACCAATGGCGAGGTTATTAAGGTTCATAAAACAAGCAACAAAATCAATATTTGTCTAAATAGATACAATCTTACAGAACTGAATTGGATTAATCTTAACCAACATTTAGACCTCGTTAGGGTTTTATTTTACTGAACAAGTTTTGACAGTGAGTTATGATAAAAATAATAAGCTGGATTAGATTAAATTCTGCTATAAAAATATGGAGCAGTTTAAACTTTAAGACAAAAACTCCTCATTGCTCATTGATTTGTGGGCAAACTGGTTGTGGAAAAAACCAATATTTATCCTTTGCCTGTTACAAACAGTTTATCGTTATAATTTTAATCATATTGTGGTTTTCGACCAACACTTCAATGGAACAAAGCATATCACGATAGTAGAAGGTTTATATGGACAGATGTGACATTATTAGTTGATCCTGCAAATAAAACTGAGGAGTGTTTTGACAAACAGTTTTATAGACTGTTTGAAGGAACGCCTAACACTTATTTGATTTTGATGACTGTTCAGCTGAAAAGAGACCTCTTTAGTTAAAAAGAGAACACTTTGTCGAAAGCTAGGCTTCAGCGGGAGACATGCTGGGCGAAAGTGATGTGGATTTTATGCCCAAAAAAATATAACTCAGTTTTAAAAGACTTTCGAGAACAGTTAAAGCCCTGTAGTGTTATTTCACATGAAAGAAGGAGACTCATTGAAGAATGTTGCGCCGAAATGATGTTATGAAAATGATCAGAAAAAACCATAGATTAAACAAAAACTGAAATCTGAAAAGTTAGTAAATAGTATAAAAACGGATAACCCTACACGAATGTTGTTTGTAGATAATCGGTATTTTTTGGTTATTGAAGTCTTACGTGTCAGAGAACAGAGGAAACCTTTATTCTGGCTCACTTTCGCCGAAAATGGTTGAGGGCGAAAGTGAGCCAGAATGAAGGTTTCCCTGTTCTCTCGCGGGGAAAACCCATTTATTCTCATCACTGACTGGATGACCAGCCAGCACTTCGTCTTGCTTGCAAAGATGGCGGCGCAACCTTCGACAAGCGCAGCGACCAAATCAACGTACTTACACAGTGACCAGGCTCTGCTGATGAGTTTTGACAAAGACAATGATCTTTTATTCAACGACTCACTCGAGCATGAAGGTGAGATGATGATAGTGGTGGAATTGCCGACCATATTCGTCAGTTATTGAGTCGGGCTGTGTGACCTCAGTGTGTGTTCAGCTGACTGCGTGGAATGAGCTAGCCTAGTGTGTATTCTGCAGTGTATGCCAGTGCCCAGTAATGTGAAAGTCAGCGCGAGAGGGAGCACGGCCTGCTTGCGGTGTGACACGGGGCAGACGGAAAGGTAGGTGAAGAGGAGGAGTGAAAGAGAGGGTTGAAGTCCAGCAAGGGGGCGTGGTGGGGAGAGGGGGGGCATGGCCGTGGACTGACCAGTCTGCATAGAGATTGAGCGTCTTGATAGACTTCTAAACTGTTTTACTTTCATTTACAGGTGTAGTGTGACAATACAAACTTTATTTTCAACTTGTTTGCTTTGTGTTCTTGTTTGGATGTGAAGATGTAGTGGTAAATACATATGTTTTTGATTGTGCAAAAAAATATATCCAAATCTAAATGCTTAAGTACTTTTTTTATTATCCAAATTAAAACAAAAGAAGCCCAGATTCAAAATCTTCATTCAATTTCCTTCAAAAATTATACAGATTTCATTTTTATATCTTTTGTAGTTTCTGAGCTAGAATTTTTTGTTAATTATTACCCCCAAATCATTACATTTCCCTGGCACTGGGAAAGCCTTTGTTTGTACTATTTTTAGGCAGTGAACGGGTATCAATAATCAGAGAGAGAGAGAGAGAGAGAGAGAGAGAGAGAGAGAGAGAGAGAGAGAGAGAGAGAGAGAGAGAGAAACCCTAAATTTCTACAATTTCCAGTACAGAAGAATAGGAATCGACATCAACAGCACGAATAAATTACTTATTAAAAAACACAAACAAAAAGCAAAGCAAAGTATTAAAAAAAAAAAATCAACGGTTGAATTGTAGTTGCCACGCTCAGTTCGAAACTACAACATAAGATCGCTCTTCTTGAAGTCTACCCAACATGAGATAATCCTCGGTTTTGTTCAACACTACACACATACATAAACGCGCGCACACAAGCACATGCACACAAATCGTAGCTCTCAGTCAAGAGCTTATAATATGCCATTTGTTTGCAAAATCAACATAGTTTTTAACTATTGTTTTTTCGGGCTATCCTATCTTGTTTGTTATTCCATACGAAGTGAAAGCATTGCTTTTGAAGTTTATCCATAAAGCTGTTTGGTGGGTTAGGTAGTAAGATCCAAAGATATATCAATTTTGAGAGAATCAGTTATTTTGAAACGTCTACTCTGCCAAGAGGCGTAGTAACTCTCTTACTCCAGGCATTGAATGATGATTTTATTTCAAGAAATTTGTCATTGTAAATCAGTTCTATACAGTGTGATAGTTCTGGGGTGAACTATATTCCAAGGACCTTAAAATTGTTTTGAATTCCAGTCTATTTTTAGGTGGGGCATATATCTTGTCTTTGCAAACACGTTGCTTCCCAGCCAAACTGCATTTGTTTTTTGGCTTTTTTTTTCGATATCTATACACAACCCAGACACTTTTTGCTAAATTATTTAAACTCTCTATAGAATGTTCAAATGATGTTCTGTCCCCTTCGTTTGTCAACTGTGTATCGTCTGCAAACTAAGACAGCTTGTGTCCAATATGGTTAATGTGTGTTCCCTTGATGTTTTTATTTTCCATGATCATAATAGCTAATACTTCTGCGGACAATATGAATAAATAGGGAGATATATGGTCACCTTGTCAACAGCCTCTTTGTATTTCAAACCATGTTGAGGTCTAACTGTTTATTATTACATAGGATTTAATTCCGTCATAAAAGGTCGTGATCCAGCGTCATATATCTCCACCACAGGCAAATTATTTCAATACCTTAAAGCATAAATTGCCATTCAAGGAATCGAACGCCTGTTCAAAATCTGTGAGGATCAGCATGCCATGGAGTTTCTTTGTTTAAAGTAATTTCTTAAATCCTGGATTTATCTGATGTTGTTCCCTACATATATCTATTAGCCTTGAACCCCATTTGATCTTCAGTGGTTAATTAGGGAAGAACAGTTTTATTATGATTAGCTATGCAAGAAGACCCTATCGTATCGATAAACTTGAGCAAAGATATTGGTCTCCAGTTTTTGTGAATCCCTTAGGTTTGTTTCTTTGGGGGATGCATGTATTTTTACGTTTTGGATAATTCCTCTTTTTGAAATGAGTGGTTCAAATCTATAAACAAAATCTGTTTCGAGAATACTAAAATAAATTCTGACATGAATCCGTCCGAGCCAGGACTTTTCCCATTCTGCATGTTTTTACGAGCATGTCCTGCTTCCTCGACTGTTATTTTTCCCTCGAGTAATTTTTGTTCTTCCTCTGTTAATTTTGGCACTTCTTCAACTAATGCTGTAATCTCACATTCTTCTATTTTTCTCTCTGTGAACAGGTTTTCATAAAATGCTTCCACTTCCATCAGGATTTCATCCTGTCATCAGTCACTAGTTTAGACATGTATTCACTAACGAAGTGTCTCTTTTCTAGATTACAGAATAAAAATAGTTATCTGATCACCCTCGGCCACCCATCTTGCTTTTGATCTTACTAATATCCCTGGCATTTGTTCATCTCTCGACTTGGATAATTCTCTCCTTAAGAAATTTGATTTCTGCATATCGTCCTCATTTTTATATTCCTTTTCTTCTATTTCTTCTATTTGGAGCTCTAAACTGCACCCCATTTCTTCTCTTTGATTTGTGTGTTTGTTTGGGGTTTTTTTCATTGTTGCATATGCTGTCGTTTTTACTCTCACTTTCATTATCAAGAAATCCAAGCAAACGTTGACATGCACCTTTAGCTGTACACGAGCTTTGGACAGATCTTTGAGTTCTGCTCTGTCATAATGAACTGCAGCATATTCTTCAGTAACGTTATCAATTACCTCATTGATTTCATCTAAAAACTTACGATCTCGGAGCACAGAATTGTTAATTTTCCATGAAGATTTAAGAATGTTTTTGGCCAAATTCTAAGTTTAAGCTAACCATGGAGTGATCCGATCAATATCCATAGTGGATGTTAGGATCTTCCACATAAAAAATCAGATATTCAGAAATTTAAATAAAATGTAATCTACTGTACAAATCTTAAATAAATGTTAGCGAACCGCCCAGAGAACGTGGACAAACGAGTCACAAGACAAAGCACAACGCGTTTCGACCTCTTAGGTCTTCGTCAGGTGAAGTATAAACGAATAAAACAACGAGAATTCACTTAGCTTTGATCGCATCAGATCGTTCAGGGTTCAGCGCAAGGAAGAAGGCGTTGTTGTGACTCGTTTGTCCACGTTCTCTGGGCGGTTCGCTAACATTTATTTAAGATTTGTTTAGATTCCCGCCTGCAGTCGTCTCGCTTTGCAACGTAATCTACTGTGTTGAAGAGGGCTCATCTTTCGCCATGTATATCTTCCGCTATCAGGGTTACACTGTCTCCATATATCTGATAACTGCAGTTCATCGATCATGTCCAGAACTACATCCTGAGCTTTGGGATTATTGTTATGTTTATAGTTATCATAATCGATGGAAGGATCTAACGCAAGGTTCAGAACTACATCCTGAGCTTTGGGATTATTGTTATGTTTATAGTTATCATAATCGATGTAAGGATCTAACGCAAGGTCCAGAACTAGATCCTGAGCTTTGGGATTGTTGTTATGTTTATAGTTATCATAATCGATGGAAGGATCTAACGCAAGGTCCAGAAGTACATCATGAGCTTTGGGATTGTTGTTATGTTTATAGTTATCATAATCGATGGAAGGATCTAACGCAAGGTCCAGAACTACATCCTGAGCTTTGGGATTGTTGTTATGTTTATAGTTATCATAATCGATGGAAGGATCTAACGCAAGGTCCAGAGCTACATCCTGAGCTTTGGGATTGTTGCTATGTTTATAGTTATCATAATCGATGGAAGGATCTAACGCAAGGTCCAGAACTACATCCTGAGTTTTGGGATTGTTGTTATGTTATAGTTATCATAATCGATGGAAGGATCTAACGCAAGGTACAGAACTACATCCTGAGTTTTGGGATTGTTATTATGATTATAGTTATCATAATCGATGGAAGGATCTAATGCTAGGTCCAGAACTACATCCTGAGCTTTGGGATTGTTATTATGTTTATAGTTATCATAATCAATGGAAGGATCTAACGCAAGGTCCAGAACTACATCCTGAGATTTGGGATTGTTATTATGTTTATAGTTATCATAATCGACGGAAGGGTCTAACACAAGGTCCAGTCTCCAACTACTATGATGTTACAGGTTTTAACGCTTTCTATAGTACTTTTTTAGGTTACATAAAAATCTGGGTTATCTCTATTAGTTTGGTATAACTGACAAGAAACAGATCATGCTCCATATATTTAAACAGGATAATTATATAGCTACCATCTTGGTCTCTGTGTATCTTTTGTCTTGAATTCAAACGTTCTATTAAACATAACAGGTACACCTCTAGAATTTGAAGTATGAAAAGAGAAAAAAAAACATTTATAGCTCATTCCGATGCAACAATGTGATCTGATTTCTTATCAAAGTGTGTTTCTTGTAGAGAGTAAATTGAGTGTGATTTTTGCTTCAGATACGTCTTTACTGATTATAACCCAACCCTTGGCAGTTTATTGAAACATAGGAATGCTATTCATGACTAGAATGTACATCTGACAATGGTTGACACATATTATTTACAGAGAGCGGTGGCTTGGTAGACATACCTGTTACCTTTGTACCAGACGACATTCTTTGCCAGGTGCACACCATTCTTTGCAAGATGTCGATATTACTGATGCATGCACTGGTACGGGCTGTATACATATAACAGAAGAAACAACACGTGGAAAAAGTCATCCATAAAGCAAAGATAAGTCCAAATCTTTGCCAAGTCATTACTATAAAGACAGTTCAGTTGTTGGCCTGCGCTTGTTTTTTTTGCACCGCTATTAGATTGTTCGTCTATGTATTTGTCTGACTTTCTTCAAGTTTAAAAAAGGCTGTGCCTGTCTTGAATAAAAGTTACTCTGTGTTAGGTTTTCTTATGGAATAAACGTTACCCCACTTGTTTATTGTTTACTGTTCCCTGCCTCACTTCATTTCATTTCTAAGATTATTAGACAATCATGTTCATTGATATTTTCACGTAAATTACAGACACAGTGCACATTACTTTGCCCAACGCTACATCGTTTAGATATCTTTACAAACTCCAATATCTAAACGCAACGGAGCTATAAAGTGTTGTTGTTTGTTTGTTTTCTAGAGAAAATCATGTGACTGAAGTGAAACTTCCTTAAAGGGAGAAAATGGGAAAGCGTGATATAATGTAGAAGAAGCAGCGGTGAGTAGTCGTATTGTTTTTTTCTTCACATAACAAGGGAAAAGAGCCACTTATGTACCCACATCTCAGCAGCAAATGCAAAGGTTTCAAACCTTCAAGACAGGTACTGGTGTTCTTTCAAAATATGACTGAACACACTGGTTAACCCACGCAAATTGCAGTCCTAATTCATATGATCTCATTTTGACTTTTGTCACCCACTTCGTCGTACCTCTCATATCTAGATCAAACGACATCTTATAAGGTTTTTTTTTAGGTAATATTGCATCTTCCATTTCAAATACCTTTAATCAGGAATGTACACATCTTATAACAAAATCTAAATGAATTGGATATCTACTTGTTCTGCCATTAAATCAGATCATATGGTCTTTGCGCAAACACGCCTGGACATTTCTTCCGGGCAAACAAATGACATTTTTCACAGCGCAGCGCATGGTTTTCTGTGCCCCATACTTCACCACCATTGTGTACAGAAGGCTGGATTTGAGAATCAGTCTGAGAGAAACATGAAAAGATTATTTCCTATCTTGATAAGCTCTGCATAATGCACAATAAAGCCTGTTTTGCTCTGCTCTCTCTCTTCTCTCTCTCTCTCTCTCTCTCTCTCTCTCTCTCTCTCTCTCCTCTCTCTCTCTCTCTCTCTCTCTCTCTCTGTGTGTGTGTGTGTGTGTGTGTGTGTGTGTGTGTGTGTGTGTGTGTGTGTGTGCCTGCGTGTGTGTGCGTGTGCGTGTGCATGTCTGTCCGTCTGTCTTTCTATGCGCTTGTGAGCGCGAAAGAGAGAGAGAGAGAGAGAGAGAGAGAGAGAGAGAGAGAGAGAGAGAGAGAGTATGTGTGTGCGTGTGTAAGTGTGGTGTGTGTGTGTGTGTGTGTGTGAGAGAGAGAGAGAGGAGAGAGAAAGAGAGAGAGAGAGAGAGAGAGAGAGAGAGAGAGAGAGAGAGAGACTGACAGACAGACAGAGACAGAGAGAAACCCATATTAGCAGCTATGGCAGAAACAAGAGGAGAATCCGCCATGACAGATACTCGTTTGAAACCTGACGATGCGAGACGTCCTGTTACAGTTCCCGGGATACTTCCTACGAACACGTGACTCTGTGTACGGCTGACATAGTGAATTGCATGACGTCACAACAGAGACTGCTACACGTTGCCGCACTTAGCGTCCATATTTCTTACTTCCACGAGAGGGACGAACATCGTTTAAACCGTTCGTCCTTTATGTGCGATCTTGTGATAGAGATCCTGCCTCCAAACATCACAATCAAAAGCAAACAAAGGGCTGTGAACCTTCATATTGTGAACGTCAGCTTTGTACATCAGACATGCACGAGAAATAACTATGTTTCCTATACTTGGATTCAAAAAGCAATAAATACTGGTGGAAGAGCACAAAGAGTGTTTGGACCGGCTGCGAACCTGACTACGACCCTCCCATGCTGCGCCCAGGTAGGCCTGCCCCTTTCGATGTTTTGACATCAGCCGGCGTGGTGGGTTCAGAATCATTATAGTCATCAATGACGTCACAAAGGACCACAGACTGGAGATGAAAATCACCAATGGGACAGATAGTCCCCACGACGGAAGTATTCAAATCGTGCCTTTGTCCAAAACACCTTGGTGAGTACGGGGGCATCAGTATGGGTTTTTTTTATGTATGTGTGTGTGTGTGTGTGTGTGTTGTGTGTATGTGTGTGTGTGTGTGTGTGTGTGTGTGTGTGTGTGTGTTATGTGCGTTGACGTGCGTGCGTGCGTGCACGCGTGCGCCTCTGTGTGTGTGTGTGTGTGTGTGTGTGTGTGTGTGTGTGTGTGTGTGTGTGTGTGTGTGTGTGTGTGTGTGTGTGTGTGTGTGTGTGTGATAAACTTCTTTTTCATCAATGAAACAAGACAACTTGTACTACAGATCGTGTTTAGTGGCTTGGCATGCCAGCTACTAACGTGATTTGTTTACTTTGATAAGCAAATGATGTTAACAGAGCAGGAGCATACACGCCTTTCAACACCTGCTACTCTGGACCATGTTCAGTGTCTGGTAATAACTGATTGAGAGCAAAGGCTTTTCATCCGACTCATTTTCCATGTTCTGCAACAGAGTGTTTGTTGCTATCTGCTGTCAAGGTCCATTTTTTGGCCTGATTACACATGCTTCTTTCATTCCATGACCTTTAAGGACACTTGCAGATAGATCTGAATCATCTACGAATGTCAGGAAAACATCCCTTCAGTACATACATTCTTCTTCTTCTTCTTCTTCTTCTTCTTCTTCTTCTTCTTCTTCTTCTTTTTTCTTCTTCTTCTTCTTCTTCTTCTTTGTCGTCGTCGTCGTCCCCGTCGTTGTTTTCTTTTTTTTTTTCGTCTTTGTTTTCTTCTTCTTATTGAAAATTCACATCTTCAGGGTGCTTGCTCCTATGTGATCATTATTAAAAAGAATGTTGTGTTCTTGTGGGAAAAATGCCTATCATTTTGGCAGACATAGCAGACTAGCTATTAGGAGAGAGAGAGGGGAGTGTCATGTGACGTAGCCTCACATCAAGGCATGTGACGCTCCATCACATGTAGTTTAGTGATATGAATCATTTCCCCATGCCACAACTAAAAGGAAGAATATTCATGTGGCTTGACTAGTGTAGCGGGCGTCCTCAAATAATTGTGAGTTCACTCATTAAAGGAAACCAGGGTGGTCATTGGGTGAAAGTGACCACTGAGAGATAGTTAATAAGGGCTGGTAAGGTGCTGGTCATGTGTTTTGAACACTGAGTATGCACTCACTAGGAGGAGGGAGGAAAGAATCAGTTTTAGCCAAGCAGATGGCCTAGAGACTCGAACCTGTCAGGACGCTGGTCAAGAGGTCCTCACCACTGACCAATCATTACCAGGTGAGCCATAGATATTTGGGGGAAAGCTGCAGGGGAAAACCTAAAGAAAAGGAAAGAAAGAATTCATATGTTGACTTGGGAAGCAGGTTACTTACACGAACCTTATTCGTGTTTCAGCCCTTCACCCTTCATTCTTCACCCCGTCAGTGGTTAACGATGGCCATGGTGTGTGGAACACACTGGTAGTTCAGCCCCAGCCATTAAAGACTTCCAGGTAGAGGAGTCGGATCTCATCATCTCTCCAGTGACAGGAGAATTCAATGGGGCGACACGATTTCTGAAAGGGACAGGGAATCATGACAGTATGGGGCGAGTCTAAAAATCTGATGCAGGAATGGCATCATGACTGCAGGAATTATTTATTCTCCTGGTCTGGATCTTGGGCCAGTGTTATGTGAAGCCATGACTTTATAGAATATTGAATTTATTGATTTGAATTTGAAACCTGATTTATCTCTCAGTGTGAAGAGAATGAAAGATGCATGTATATAATCTGTTCATAAATGGTTCATTGTGATTTAGTAAAGTGT